>JAHLJS010000007.1:34536396-35006186 GCA_038502445.1 Eremochloa ophiuroides | reverse complement strand
CCCAAAAAATTGTCTAATTGCTAATTATTCAGCTCTGACCGCTGATTATTGACACCTCCATGAAACCTAAACACCAGCTATATTTTCTTAGGCAGTTTAAGTTTTACTCGTTAGGCAACATTGTCTTCCTAAACAATTTATGTATTATCAAAAAGCAAGTATAGTGTGCTGCACTAGCAGAGCAAATTTAGCTGGTTGGTTAGTGAAGGGTGAGCTAACGAAGAACCAATGGTTCAATCAACTTATAGTTGGTTCAATTAAAATCTGACACAACTTGCCATATCTTATAATCTGTCGTTCAAATTGCCCCTAAATTGGATAGCATCGAGCAGTACAAATGTAACACTCTCATATTAGATGATTGATAATTTCAGGTGGACTATATGATTTGTGAGAAACATTGGCTATTTGGTTGGTTGGTGAATGCCAGAATGACAAAGATATATATAGTAGCCAACATAGCGACAACTTTGGACTAAGCATAGTCCAAATAGAGGTCATAGCAGAAGCACAGCGGCATACCAGAACTTGAACTTAGGGAGGCGGCAGATGAAGGGATTGAATTCGTCGGAGCCGCGAATCGAGAGCCTAGGCCTGGCCTCGAGCGCCTCGACCTCCGGGTCGATCATGGGGGAGAGGAAGCTGAAGAGGAGGTTGAGCAGGTAGTCCCGCACATAGTAGAGCCACAACGCGTACACCACCATGGCCACAAGTGTGCCCGCCCACCGCCCCACCGTGTGTGGCGCCGCATGGTCCAGGTAGTGCTGGAACGCTCACACCGCCTCTGTGCTTCACCGCTCAGTCGGGCCACCGTCGCCGACGGGCGAGGGCTCCGTGTCCGTTGCTTGGGATCCAGGCCTTGTTCGGTTTACAGTGAACCAAGGGGAACAGAGAGGGATTGGGAGGGATTTTGACTTATAGGGGATTAAATCCACTTTAATCCCTTCCAACCTCCTTGGATTGGGGTAGAAACGAACAAGGCCTGACTAGGATCGTGCCTGGGGCTGGGGGACTGGTCGACCAGCATCGGGTCCGCGACACACGGGAAGCGACAGATCCACCTCAATCGGGTCCGCAACTCCGGCGGCGTGGCCCCCCAACCCCACGGTGCTAGAACTCGTCGTGGCTAGGGTTGTTGGCGCGGCGACCGGCGCAACTAGATCTGGCTGCTGGGGGAGGATGGACAGGGGAGAGGGAGGCGGGCACAAGAGGGGCCGATGCCGATGGTGGATGGGTGGCCGGCAATGAGGTGGAGCCCGTCAGACCAGGGAGGACCGTGGCAGGGTCAGGTGTCTATGCACGGAGAGAGAAGGGGAAATGGAGATGGAGATGATGGGATGGGATGCGAATGGAACGGCGGTGTGACTGGCTACTAGACGCGCGGTGAGTGGTAGCAGCCATGCCGAAGGATTATAAAACAGTCATAAGTAACGAAGTCTTTATTTTCAATAAATATTTTTTTTATAGAAATATAAAGTCAAAGTCATGCTTTGGATACTGTGTTGTTGTCCTAAACGACATCTAAATCCGATACGGAGGAAGTACAATAATAAGGAAGAGTTCCAATAGGACAGGAAAATCAGCTACATCGATAAATGTTAATACTAACATCCTACAATCAAAATTATTTATAGAGGGGGTGCTCTTTAGGCGTCCTAATCGATTCATATAGGTGATCAATCATTTACGGACAATCACTTAAAAAGTCTGGCCTCCTAAGACATCAACTTTTGTTTTTTTCTCAAATACGCAAAAGATTTGCGTATCATTGCATTAAAAAGAAGAGTTTGACAAACATACAACGCGCTTCTAAGAACACCGGTAGTCAAAACAGCCATAGTTGGACCATCCTAACGGGGAATCTCTAGGTTGATATAATATAAAGAAACAACCGAAGTTGACGCTATGTCACGATCTAGAAGGTGGCCTTGCGCCTTCACGACCGTCTCCGCAGCTGAGCAGCCGGGAGGATCGCGTCCAGTGCCTCGGCCTCTTCCACAGTCATGTTGCCGCCGAGGAGCTATTCATACTTCTCGATCGCTGCTGCGGAATGGCCTAATGTAGCCCATACGCTGTATAATCAAGACCTCCCCTCACTTGGAAGCAGGAACTCGAGAGAGGCGCTGAGCTGCCAACCGCCTACTCCGCTTAGGCAATCTAGGCTTAACGGGAGGCTGCTTTGGAGGCTTACGAATAAGAGGAGAGTCCCTCTTAGCCGTCACTTTGCTGATGAAGCAGTCGAGGTGGCACCGGAAGCTATCGTTGCTGACCTCACTAGAGGGGGTCTCTGGCAGTTCCTCGTCGTCAGTGGGCGGTGCCAGCAGCTCCTCCCGCACCGGCGACAACGGAGGCAGATCCGACAATCGCCGGGCAGAAGAGTCCACTATGCCAGGTATAGCCGAGTCCTCCATACCCACCGTGGGTGCAACAACTTTCGAGGGATCGTCGAAGACCAACTGCCTTGGCGTGGCCCGTGGCTGCCCTTGCTGAGGCTACACCGGAGGTGTCTGCAGCATCTGGAGGGGCGAAGCCGGCGTGTCGACCGGGGCCTCGTCCTTTGGAAGGGGTTCCGGAATGAGCGAGGCCGCGAGCTCCAGCAGCATCGGGTCCTCCACTCGGTCACGACCAACTGTGGCGCCCATGCGCGTTGTTAGCAACAGCGGATCAAGGTTGTAACGTCCCGCCTCCCCGAGGCCGGGCCCGCTTACATTTGGCAGCTTAACTAGGATATAGACTGCCCTCACAGACCAACACCAGTCTTTTCTGCGCATTTTGTCCTCACTCATGCGCACCCGGGAAAAACTTCCCGGTCGGTCACCCATCGCTCCAGGGCCAAGCTCGCTTAACCTCGGAGTTCTTTGCAGATGGGCTTCCGGAAAAGAAGTTGCAACTTGTTGGTACGAGTACCCTATCAATCCTATTAAGCCCTGCGTCGGGATGTTACATCCTCACCCCCTTAAGAGATCGACGTCCTCGTCGATCAATCCCAAGCCAGGAACGTCCCCTCTTGGCCACGTCCGTGTGTCCAGTGCCAGCGCATGTGCCATGCTGTGTGACCACGCCGGATCCACACCAGCCATGCGCACCATGCCTGCGCAACTGCGACACACGCGCCCGTGAAACCGTAAGGGTCGGATCTCATACCATTCTGTAACGTCCCGCCTCCCCGAGGCCGGGCCCGCTTACATTTGGCAGCTTAACTAGGATATAGACTGCCCTCACAGACCAACACCAGTCTTTTCTGCGCATTTTGTCCTCACTCATGCGCACCCGGAAAAAACTTCCCGGTCGGTCACCCATCGCTCCAGGGCCAAGCTCGCTTAACCTCGGAGTTCTTTGCAGATGGGCTTCCAGAAAAGAAGTTGCAACTTGTTGGTATGAGTACCCTATTAATCCTATTAAGCCCTGCGCCGGGATGTTACAAAGGTCGACGAAGACTAACGCACCGAATGGCCCACCGTGACCGACCTGGGCTTCATCAGTGATAGATGTGCTACCCGTCGTCGCTGGGTTGGCCTCGGTCGAACCAACGTGGCGCCTCCGTCGCCGCGGGTGTCGACGTCGGTGTCGGCATCGCCGTTCTCCGCCGCAGCGCCCCTCCGTGCTCGGAACGGCCTCGCCCGCCGAACCTCCTGCGGGGATGCGAGTCTCAGGTCCAACAGAGCGAACAGAGGCTCGTGCGCCGTCAGAGCCCCGAATCGCGCGCACCTTGGCTGCTTACAGTCGCGCGCAATGTGATGAAGCCCCTTGCACCGCAGACATCGTTGGGGTAGCTTGCAGGTTGCCACACGATGTGCGGAGGATAGGCAATTGAGCCACTTGCCCAACAGATCGGTCGGGTACAAATAGTTTTCCGAAAATCGCATTTTAAATATAGCAAAACAAAAAAAATACATATGGGAAGGGACCCACTAGCAAGTCACGGCACTTTTCGCACACAATTCATGCATTATGCGGCCACGGGGGTTCGAACCCGCGAGCTGCCTCTCGTGCGTGAGGTCCTCTAACCACTCTACCCATCTGTCACTGGTGTCTTTGTTGAATTAGATTCGCCACATATTGCTACGCAATCGATGAAAAATTAACTGTTTGAGGCCCTAAACGAAGTCAAATAAAAAACTTGTTAACGACAAAGTTGCCTAACTTTTCAAGATCTACAACTTTTATGTTGGAAGTTTCTGCATCCGAGGTCATTTATAAAATTTGAATTTCAAATTTTACAAGTTCCAACATATTTTTCGCTTACAAGATGATTTCAAATGAAAAAGTTGTCAATTACAAAGTTTTATAAGTTTTCGAGATCTACAACTTTTATTTACACAATGTTTTCATACGAGGCAATTTCAAAAACTTAAAAAAATTCAGATTATTTCTAGTGACGGGTCACTTAACGAACCGCCACTAGAAATCGATTTCTAGTGGCAGTTCTTTAAGTGATTCGCCTGTAGAAATGGCTCATTTTTACAGGCGGTTCTCTTAAGGAACTGCCACTACAAATCGATTTTTAGTGGCGGTTTTCTTAAGGAACCGCCTGTAAAAATAGCGCTGATTTTTAGTGACGGCCGTCAAGCAAAACCGCTTATAAAAAAATCTAGGCATCAGCTTAGAGATTTTTTGTACTAGTGGCACCAGCTGTGGCCGCGGCCGTCTGCATCTTTCCCGCCTTCACCTAGCGTTCTGCCGATCTGCTGCCGTACTGTCACGCCCCGACATATTGCGGGTGTGGGACAGGGATATCGCAGGCTACGCCGAAGGTCGCGGCGGCCGCGGCACACGAACAACTGTATCCATGTATGGGGTGGCGGAGGAGGTTGGCATCACCTCTGCGTCAGAGTCGTCGTCTGCCCAGCGACGGGCCTTGGGGCGCCCCTTCGTGCGGCCTCTCGGATGGAAAGGCGCGGCAAGAGGGGACAAGGTGGACGTCGGGCTCGGAGCTGGCGCGAACGGATTCACGAGGAAGGCGTCGAGGCCAGGGGCACCCATGTCCTCGTCCTCGACTACCACCAACGTCGTGTCCACCGACTTCATCGACGGTGCAGACACGCCGGCGGCGCGGATGGCCTGCGGCGGCAGCTGCGACGCGCCCTCTTCGGAGCTGGTCCCGATTCCAGATCCGGCCAGGGGGCCTTCCTGCTCGACGGCGCCAGGACGGGGAGGGGTCTAGGGAGGAGGGCCCTCGACCACGTCCACGCGTGGACCGGCCATGGCTGCGCCACGCTCCTCCGTCGGTAAGGGGCTCGACGATGGAGGCGGCGGCGGCCGGCCTGATGCGCCGTCACCGGCGGGTGCGGCTCCGCCCGCCTGGGCCGGCGGTGGAGGCGTCCCGACGGCGGCTTGAAGCACATGACGGCGAGGGAAGTGTGGAGGAGAGGGAAGGGGGCGGGGTGGGGAGCGAGGGGAGGTGGAGGGGGCCGCCGGCGCGGGGTGGGGGGTGGCCGCCAGGAGCGCCACCTAGTTGTTGGTAGGGCGCCTTTGAGTTTGTTCATCAACTTTTGTTTTTGACTTATAGAGCTGGTCTGACCAACTGCTACGCCTCTGTAGTAAAATGTCGGTACATGAAAATGCTAATCTAATTTTTGCATTTTTGGGGTGTGCTCATGATCGAGCCCATTATTCATGCAAGGACTCTACAGCTATAAATAGGTGCCAGTGTCGACAGCTAATGAAACAAATAGGAGTACTACTATATATACTACGCAGTAAGCTGTTCAAAGTGATCCGATGGAGAATGAGCAGAGCACGGAAGGGACGAAATGGTCCCACTGCAAGACCATTCCGGTGAAGAACGTTCAAGCACTTGCCGAGAGCGCGGCGGAGCTGACACCGGAGGCCATCCAGCGGTACATCAGGCTGGAGAGCCCCACCGATATGGTTGCTCATCATGGAGATAGCATTCCTATGGTTGACCTTGGCAAGCTTCTTGATTTCCAGACCTCGCAGGAGGAGGCTGCCGTGCTCAAGTCTGCGTGTGAGGAGTGGGGGTTCTTCCAGGTAATATGATTTTATTTCTCAGTTTTTATTTTGGTTTGCAAACTTCTCTGATGAAACACACCTTGCCCTACTAGCAGCATCCACACTACAGTCAATACATTTAACTGTGAATTACACACATCAATAATGTTAATTATATTAGTCTTATGTTTGTTCATTATATAATCACGGCCTGAAAAAACTTGTTGATTTACGAAATATTTTTTTAAAAAATTATTGGAGATAGATGTTCATTTTCGATAGTTCCCAAAAAAAGCAATTAGTAGATCATTGTTGGGTTCCTCCAAAATTTCTCAAAATCTCATCCCTATAGTACATAAGACAATTTTACATTACTATCATCCTAACCTGTATTATATATTCTCTCTCTTATGTATTTACATCAGGAACCTGTCCTACCTTTTATTCTTCCCCACATCCTTCTAGCTTCATATTGGTGGATGGATACGTGCACATATTTATCCGCACAATTTTATTGGTTCTCAAGTGTGGAAAGATTAGGAGTTGAGATAGGGAGTAGTTGGATAGCAGTTTTTTTTTATCTTGCCAAAAAAAAATTTCCAGATTGAGAGTGGGTTCTGAAAACTCTTGGAGATGCTCTAAAGAAGCTTAATCTTTCCATTTCCATGTATATCCTTTTGTTCTCTTGGATTCTTGTTATTTTGACCTGGCATTTTTCCCCATAAAGGCAAGTAGATCCTATAATTTGTACGTCCTACATACACATGTCAACTATTATTGATATTATTTTTCCTTGGCAAGCGGAGTAACTTGCTGAGTTGGTCCATAGACCATAGATACCCCGTACCTGCCTCATCTATCCCATTATTATACTCATAACAACTCCCTAATAAATTAGCATCATAACAACTCCTTAATAAATTAGGACCACAAAATGTGTTCAGTTTGGCAATGTCTTTGACATCGATTATGATAATTTTGCTTATTTTCAACTAGTGTTGTTTGTCTATTTTATTTTAACGTTTGACAGGTCCACTTTACCTTACCTTACAATAATTATTTTTTTACAATGAACTATGAAACTAGTTGTTCACCATATTCGTAAAAGAAAGCTTTATTCCCAAATCCCATGTTTTGGGCAGCTTCCACAAAAGATAATATTACAGTTCCTATCCAACGAGTCAGTACAGCGTGTATTATTACATAGTAGAATTTTATTTACAGGTGAAAAACCATGGTATTCCAGACACGGTTCTTGACAACATGAGAAACAACCTGGAGCACTTCTTCAGGCTTCCCCTCGAGGAGAAGAACAAATGGGGTCAGCTGCCTGGAGACCTCCAAGGTTACGGCCATGCGTTCGTTGCGTCAGAGCATCAAACGCTGGATTGGAGTGACAGGCTTTACCTGGTGACCCAGCCACCCCACGATCGTGACATGAGACCATGGCCTTCAACTCCTGTTAACTTCAGGTAACTAATAAGTATCTCAATCAATTATATATGTGTATGCCCTTGATGTTATACTAATCAATCAATAATTAACAGAGTGAGGGCCATCCATATAATATATATGCACAAGCAACATCACAATGATTCTGAATTGTTTCAATTACTGCAACAGGAAGTCCATTGAGTCCTACTCCTCTGAGGTGATGAGGGTAACTAGCTCCCTCGTGCAGATGATCGCCAAAAACTTAGGTGTCGATCTTGACAAAATTAGAGATATATACGTCAGTCAGGCATTAAGGATGACCTACTACCCTGCATGCCCCGTTGCTCATGACAAGGTTTTAGGTATTTCACCGCATTCCGACATTTCTGTTCTAACACTGGTATGGGAGCTGAATCAGGTAGAAGGGCTCCAGATCAAGAGACAAGGTGCATGGGTGCCAATAAAACCCCACTCTAAAGCACTGGTCATGAATGTGGGTGACTTTCTTGAGGTATGCAAATACTGATGAGCCACACAAAGTGTTATCTTCTCTCTTACTTATATGTTGTTTCTGCGCACTGAATAACGTCGGATTAGTTTTTGCGAGATCGTGAATGAAAACCAAAAAGACATAACCTGCACACTCCAATGTCGTGGTCAAATACTGAGAGTGCTTCTTATATATTTGTAGATATTGACAAATGGGAAGTACCAGAGCATTGAGCACAGGGTCACTGTTAATCCTCATAAGGAGAGGATGTCCATTTCTGCATTTCACAACCCAAAGTTTGAAATGAGTATCGGTCCGCTATCTGAAATAGTTGGAGGAGGGCTCACCAAATACAAGACCCTGAGAGTGGACGAGATTGCTAAGGTTGTTTTCTCCAGCAAACTTGACGGGAAGAAAACCAGGGAGTATGCCATGTTCAGCAACTGAGTCTAAAAAGATCAGACGCTTCTCATATGAGCTACAAGGGCAGAAAAACTTCAACTTCCAATCTTCCATTTCACTTATACTACAATAAAAGAATAAATAAATAATCGATCGATTATTCATGTATCCAACTGTTTAATTTGTTAATATAAATGAGAGTGTGTACGTCTAGTCGATATAGACGTACAAGTATGCTAGAATGGCTATAAAAATATAAAAGTACTGATGTGAATGCAACATGTGAAAAATTGATATAATCACCTTTTTTAAATGTATACCTACACAAAAAGAATTTTAGGAGACAGACCCATGATCATTTTATGATGATGCTCGCTTCTGTTAATCATTTTTATAGTGTAGGATGTCCCTACTATAGAGACAGGCGTCCTAAGCTAAAGAGTCCACCATTGTTAATCGATGAACAAAAGATGTCTAGATTAGAAAATGACTATTAACTAAAAAAATTGATTACAAGAGGCGGTTATTCTTGTTGGGAAACTAACACAAGTAGAGAACGGACCTTTGATCCGAGGCTGGGAATGGGCTTTAGTCCCGGCAGATTTTGTGTTGGGGAGTCAAGGGGACCATTAGTCCTGGTTCCAAATACCATCCAGGACTAAAGGTCCATGCCCAACGGCTAGCGGGTCAGACAGGTGTGTCAGGGGACTTTTACTCCCGGTTGGTTACCAACCGGGAGTAAAGATTTTATTCCAGTTGGCGCCACCAACCGGGTCTAAAAACAGGCCTTTATCCCAGTTGGTAATACCAACCGGGACTAAAAGTCCTCACCTATATAAACTCCAATTTTCCTTCTTCCAGCTCCAGCCCGAGCAAACTCTGGTCTTGCTCTTGCTTATATGTTCTTCCTGTGTTCTTCGGCCCCCTGTTGATTTCTTCCATTTCTTCATCGATTCTTTGGTTTTAAAGGTTACTAATTTCATTCTTATACCTTCATTACTTGTATATCTCATTTCATGTTCATTTATGCTTGATTTTAGAGGTTACCTAACTAATTTCACACTTTTGGTTGATTTCTTGATTTGTGAGCATTTATACTTGCGTTCACTTGATAGTTTGTATTTTTTTATGGTGAAAGCTTGTAGTTGTTTATTCCAACTAGTATGCACCTTTTATTTGTTTTCATATATGTAGCTTATAGTTGTTTTCATATATAGCTTAATAATTATATTATTAGTGAATATTCATAGCAATATATGAATATATATTATTAGTGGTTTCTTGAATATAACACTTTACAAAATGAGGAATTTATAGCAATTTATATAGTTTATTTTTTAATTTGTGGGCATTTAAGATTAAATTTATAGCAATTTTAAAAATAAATATAGAGAGTAGATGGTGACTCCTTTTGGGTCCTCGAACTCTCATCGGGTCTCTAAGCGACTTAGGCCACACCTCCCTTTCATTGCGTGCGGCGAGTGTAAGCAGAAGATTGTCATGGAGTTCCAAGTGAGAAAGGAGTGTCCCAACAAAGGTCTATCTTCTACAAGTGTCTGGATCGCAATGTGAGTTATTGGATCTCATTTGACGTACTGTGGTCTTTTTTATATTCTCTTGATGGTTTTGATTAAAGTTCTTAATTTGTTATTCTAATTTTAGTGGGACGGCACCATATGTAAAAGATGGTACTGGAAGGAAGAGTATGTTCAACACGTGCAAAACAATCAATTGGGTGAGGCAGTGAGCCAGCACAAGTAGCCCGTCGAGGCAGAGGAAGCGAACGATCTATCTATTCTAGTTGGGATTGGTCACCAGATCCTTATGCTAATGAAGTACATTTTAGTTTTAATCTGTTTAGTGCTAGTTAGGATTATGTACATTGTAGCGAGCCTAACATAAAGTAATTAGTTTATGTCTGTAGGCTAGCATTTTAATTGAACATAATGACTGGTGTTGTGTAATTAAGTAATTATCTTTTAGGTTTTCATATAGTATGTCATGTAATGCACATGAGCCGACACTGGATGTACAACGCTGATCGCCGTTCCGGAGAATTCATCACGGGTGTGCATTATTTCTTGAGTGTGGCCGAGGAAAACAAGCGTGATGGTTTCATGTGTTGTCCATGTGTTATGTAAGAATTTGAAGGAGTATGCTTGCTCAAGGACTCTCCATTCACACTTGTTTAAGTCGGGTTTAATGCCAAACTATATATGTTGGATCAAGCATGAAGAAAATGGGGTTATAATGGAAGAGTGCGAAGATGAAGAAGAAGGGGATGACGATATATTTGCCCAATACAGTCCCTTACACGATACTGCAATGGGGAAGCCGAAGAAGACGTAGCTAAAGAAGATGAGCCCACTGATGATGGCCATCTGTGATGCACAGAGAGAATGAGACAGTGAAAAAGAGAAGATCAAGTTCGATCGCATGGTAGATGATCATAAGAAATTGCTTTACCCAACCTGTGATGCGGGCTAGAAAAAGTTGGGTACCATACTAGAGTTGTTGCAATGGAAGGCAAAGAATGGTTTATCTGATAAGGGATTTGGGCAGTTACTGCAGATCCAAAAGAGGATGCTTCTAAAGGATAACAAATTGCCCTCTACTACATATGAAGCAAAATAAGCTGTATGTCATTTGGAGTTAGAAATCCAGAAGATACATGCATGTCCTAATGACTGCATCCTATACCGTGGCAAAGACTTTGAGAATCTAGAAGCATGCTCGGTATGTCATGCATCACGCTATAAGATCCGAAGAGATGACCCTGGTGATGCCGAGGGCGACGGAGAATGTTTCAGGAAGAAAATCCCCGTGAAGGTTATGTGGTATGCTCCTATAATACCACACTTGAAACGTTTATTCAAAAACAAAGACCATGCAAAGTTACTGCGACGGCACAAAGAAGACCGTCAGGTAGACAATACGTTAAGACACCCTGCGGATGGGTCTCAGTGGAGAGCAATTGACAGAGAATTCCCTGATTTCGCAGCTAACGCAAGAAGCTTAAGGTTTGCTTTAAGTACAGATGACATAAACCCTTTCGGGGAGCAGAGTAGCAGTCATAGCACTTGGCCTGTATTGCTATGTATCTATAATCTTCCTCCATGGTTGTGTATGAAGCGAAAGTTCATGATGATGCCTGTGCTCATCAAAGGTCCAAAGCAACCCGGCAATGACATCGATGTCTATCTGAGGCCTTTAGTTGATGAACTTCTAATTTTGTGGAGTAAACCTAGTGTACGTGTGTGAGACGAGCACAAGCACGAACACTTTGATCTGCGAGCATTGTTGTTCGTAACAATTAATGATTGGCCTGCTCTGAGTAATCTTTCAGGATAGACAAACAAGGAATATAATGCTTGCACACACTGTTTTGAGGACGTGGACATCATATATTTGAAAAAAATATTGAAAGGTCGTATAACTTGGCCATCGCCGATTTCTTCTTCCGACACTCCCACTAAGAAAGATAGGCAAGTATTTAAAGGTAAGGCAGACACTCGGACCAAGCCTCACAACCGAACTGAAGAGGATGTACTCAATATGGTCAAGGATGTGAAAGTAGTCTTGGAAAGGGACTTGGCAGCGAACTTGTTTCGAAAGATGCTGCAGGCGCGCACCCATGTGGAAGAAGAAGTCCATATTTTGGGAGCTTCCTTATTGGCAACTCCTTGAGGTCTGCAGTTCGATCGACGTCATGCACCTCACGAAGAATTTTTGTGGAAACCTACTTGGCTTCTTGGGTGTGTACGGGAAGTCAAAGGGCACAATGAAGCACGACAAGACCTGCAGTCTTTGAAAGAAAAAAATAACCTGCATCTAGAGAAGACAAAGGATGGACGCCGTTATTTAAGACCCGCTAGCTACACTCTTAGCAAAGAAGAGAAGGAAAGCATGTTCGAATGTCTAGATAGCATCAAGGTCCCATCTGGATTCTCCTCGAATATAAAGGGTATAATCAACGTGGCAGAGAAGAAATTTATAAACTTGAATTCCCAATACTGCCACATGCTTATGACACAATTGCTTCCAGTCGCTTTGAGAGGAATTCTACCTCCAAATGTACGTTTAGCCACCATGAAGCTATGTGCATTCCTCAATGCGATTTCTCAGAAGGCAATCAATCCAGTGGATCTAGCAAAGCTACAGAATGATGTGGTTCAGTGCCTTGTCAGCTTTGAGTTGGTGTTCCCCCATCCTTCTTTAATATCATGACTCACCTCCTAGTTCACCTGATCAAGGAGATTAGTATTCTCGGTCCTGTGTTCCTACACAACATGTTTCCCTTTGAAAGATTCATGGGAGTCCTGAAGAAATATGTACACAATCGTGCTTGACCAGAAGGAAGCATAGCAAAGGGATATGGAACAGAGGAGATCATTGAGTTCTGTGTTGACTTCATTCCTGACCTTGACCCGATTGGTGTGCCTGAATCGTGATATGAGGGCAGACTATGTGGTAAGGGAACACTATGGAAGAAAACATATATCGGTACGGAGGATGATTGTTTCAATAAAGCACACTACACAGTTCTGCAAAACTCTTCCTTGGTGGCTCCGTATATCGAGACACATATGGAAATCCTCACAAACGAGTTTGCATGGAAAACTGAAACTTGGATTACACGTCACCACATGAAAACTTTCAGTGGTTGGCTGCAAAAAAATGTCAAGATGATGAGAGTCTTGATGAGAAATTATGTTTGTTGGCTAGGGAACCATCGTGGCATATTCACACTTACAAAGGGTATGAGATAAATGGAAATACATTTTACACAGTGGCCCAAGATAAAAGGAGCACCAACCAAAAAAGTGGTGTCCGCGTAGATGCCACAGATCCAAACGGGAATAAGCAAATAAATTATGGCCGCATAGAGGACATATGGGAACTGGACTATGGACCTAATTTTAAGGTACCTTTGTTTTGGTGTCAATGGGTGAAAGGGACCAGCGGTGGGATAACAGTCGACAATGAGTATGGAATGACGTCTGTGGATCTCAACAATATTGGGTACAAGGATGAACCATTTGTCCTTGCCAAGGATGTCAATCAGGTGTTCTATGTCGAGGATATGTCTATGAAACCAAAGAGAGGGAGAAACGACAACTCAATCAATGAGCCAAAGCGCCACATTGTTCTTTCAGGAAAAAAAACATCGTGGGAATCGAGAATCAGTCAGACCTATGAGAGGATTATGAAAAGGATAACCAAATTCCGCCGTTCACAGTGAATAAGGACAGAAGCATCGCGCTAAATAATGAAGACAATCTATGGTTACGGCGCGATCATAATCAAGGAACATACCACAAGAAGGTCATCACTGCTATTGCGGATTGATGTAGTGATGTGTAATAATATGTAATATATACTATGTAACAATTATGAATGCAAGATTTTCTATATATGTTGAACTTTAATTTTATATGTTTGATGTGTGGCTAATTTAGACAATAAGCACTAAAATAACTAATTAAGAACGTTGAAACGATGTGAAAACAAATATCCTTTCGAAATCCAATAGTTTCAAAATGAAAGGACCTAGGATACCGCCTAGAGGGGGGTGAATAGGCGTTTCTGAAAATTTACACTTTCAAATGCGGAAACGATTAGAACCGGAGTTTCTAATCGCTTAGAAACTCCTCACAAAGAAACAAACTCCCCCAAAGAAGTAAACAGAGTATATAAACTGAATATGAAACACCTAAGAGCCTAACACCTGCACCACAAAGGATTAGAACAAATGGCACAAAATTCTGCACAGAGAGCTAATACCGGACGCGTCCGATATTAATACCGGACGTGTCTGGTATGCACGGGCTGTGCAGTTTTGCTCTAAAACTCTTGCTGCTCTTCTCCAATCTCTCACACAGTCCCCTGATGATGTATATATGCCTGTATAACCTGCACAGCAACTTGCATAACGGAGACAATCACAAGGGGCTGCATGCTGTAACTACTGCTGAACTCACTCACTCATCATCATCATCATCATCAAAGCCACTCGGAGGGTACCTGCTACTGCCCTGGGTCACGGTGGCCACTAGAGGAACCCATGCCTCCGTAGTCGTAGTCGTAACCACTGCCGCTGCCAAAGATGTCCTCCCAAAAAGCCTCTGCGGCGCTGGGTCGGTGCTGAACCGGTGGAGGAGGTATGGAACGCAAGGGTAGAGCGCCAAAAGTTTGCTGAGCGTGAGGCTGCTCCTCTCCCTGCTGTTGCTGCGGTGCCTCAGTCTGCTGCTGCTGCTGAGTCTCCCTCTCTGCCTCAGTCTCCTGTCTCTGACTTTGCTCAAACTCAGAAAAGTAGGTGCTATATCTGCCCATCTGCTGCTCAAAAGTCTCAGGTGGCTCCTCATCTGACATAGGTGACCTCGGAGGCTGGAGCTCAAGCTGCTGGTGAAGCCTCTTGACTGATCTATCAGTCTTCCTCTGTCGAGTTCTCATATCACTGATATCTCTGCAAATGCCAAAGAGCATGGTGAATAACTTCTTGATCGAAGAGCGTCTACCACCTGTGTGAGGAGGAGGTCGAGCATGACGAGGTGGTGGAGATGCTCCTGCTACTGGTGCTGCTCCTGGCTCAACATCTGGCTCGGGTAGGTTCGCAGAAATTCTCAAGACTGTATGCTGCGTATCATACAAGAAAGTGTGCCCAGTCGCCTGCTCAATCATATGCATAATGTAAGGGGTAAATCCATACCCCTTGAGTGGCCTCTCGCCCACACTCTTGATCTCGCACCATATGAAATAAAAGATACTAAAGAGTCTCGCTCCTGGTGCCATCCTCACAAGAAGGTTCTTCGAATAATCTGCAATGTTTCCCTTGTCACCAATCTTGCAATCAATCGTTCTCCTGAACATCCTCTCAAGATATCTGTATGTAGGGTGAAGGCCATCAACCTTCCCTACAACTCCAAAACCTGCTGGGTAGAGGTGTCCCATCTGCTCAGGTGGAAGTGGCAACTCTGTGTGAATCTTCTCCCTCTCCAAGTCCTCCTGACCAAAACCGAGATATGCTGCAAACGCCTCATACTCCACACTATACCAGTCTCCTTCTAGCCTCCAGTGGAGCCGTCTCTCCTCAAAGAACATGGTGGCATAGAATTGTGCAATAACCTCTGTGTTCCAGTCATGCTGGAACTCCATGATCTCATAAGCTCTAATTCTCTGGCAAATATCAATGGCTCTATCAAGAGATGGCTTCTGTAGCTCTTTCGTGTATTCCCAATCAACCCACTGAGATTTGGTCACTATCGGGTTCCTTGTGAGTATCACACTGTTATAGAAATCTCTGTGAAACTGAGTGTGAAACCTGTAATCACTCTGGTTGTTGGGCATACCTCTTGGATCAATCCTCCTCTCAGCTCTAGCTCTCTCTGTCATGCCCTTACCCCTGTAGTTGACCTGAGGACGGTGAGATGGCACAGGACATGGGTGAACCTCAAGCAACCCAAAGTGAAGGCCTCTCTGAGGTGGTGACTGCTGCTGAGATGGTGTTTCCACATCCTCTTCTTCCTCCTCGGACTCAATCTCTGTGCTTCTTCTTTTCCTTGATGTGTCGCCCCTTTCCTCACTTGAGAAGGAGTGGCTACCAGCTGAGGAAGCAAACTGCTGTGAAGCTCTAACTGCTGCTGCCCTCCTAGGCCTTCGACTCCCACTTGATTGCCCTGCATCTGAGTCGTGCTTACCCTTCTTGAACCTTGCCACTCGAGGGTCATGAGAATGCTTGGTCCTTGGTTCTTGCCTTCCACTCATGACTGCTGCCCTGTGACCACACGATAATACCGAAGCACTTTTAGAAGGTTGCCTTAAGTTTAAGTCAATTGCCACAAGTGAAATAATTATTTATCTAAAGATTTGTGAACACCTAGATCAGCTCATGTTCATAGGTTCACAATCTTATCATAGATGAACAATCATATCATAAGAAGCAATTATACGAAGATTTGATATCAAAACTGCAGGTGATCTTGCACTGCTGGGAAATACCGGACACGTGCGCAGCAGCCCAAATCTGGGGTTTCGGCCAAACCTTCACCAAATGAATCCAAACTTTTGGCACACCTTCTAGACTACCAATGCAGCACTTTGACCAAAAGAATTTGAAAATGTAGCTCTACACTGTAGATCAGAAGACGTCTGAGGTTTGGGTACCTTGAAAGAGAAGGATAGGAGGGGAATCCAAATGCAGCGAGTAGATCCTTGAATCTTGGCCTTCAATCACTCCACTCCACTCATCTCCCAAGATTTTCCACGGTTGAATCCTCAAATCGCCACCTAGGGAAAAGAGGGGCGATTTTTGCCTGTTCTCGGGCGGACAGAGGAGAGAGAAGTCTGTTTCTGAACTGTCCCGAAGGGGTACGCTGCCCTTATATAGTCTGCGAATACTGGACACGTCCAATATCTGTGCCGGACACGTCCGGTATTTGCTGGCTGGCTGTTTTTCCCGTCTTTTATTTCATTTTTCTTCCAAAACCCCTTCTCAGCACATTCTTCATCCAAAAGTGCACTGATTCTTGATCCAAATGCCACTTAGGCTCTTTCCTTCCATTTCATTTGTTTAAGTAAGGATTTTTCTTATTTTACTTTTCTAGTCCACTCTTTGATCTAAAGTTCAGTTACTAGGAAGATTTAGAGAGATAGGATATAACTATTCTTAGTTGGAATGGACTTGAGAGACTCATGGTACTTGTGATTAGACAATCAAGTAATCAAGAGGAGCTATAATCACAAGTCTCATGAGTAGGTCACAAAGACCAAGAACCAATGTTTTCGCAATTCACAAATCCTACTCATACTAGTAAAGGTTTTGAAAACATTAATTCTATATCACCCGAATGCACAATCTAGCATAAAAGGGCCTTAGATGCAATTTCAATGCATATATGTAAACACATACCTTAGCCTTGAGCCCACAAAGGAGAAGAAGTCCACTTTATGCATACCTTTGCCTTGAGTCAACAACCATTCCACATAGAAGACACCATACTTCATTCAATGATTTCATGTTTCATTTAGAAAATGAGTAACATGTCATTGGTCATTGTTGCTTCATAAATCACTCTTGCCATATATGCTTATCAAAGATTCTCCTTCATGCTTATAGGACTACATAATTACTCGAGCATGATATTAGTCCACAATGATTCAAGATAGAGATCAAACTCCCCCTAAATAAGTGCATTAGGTTGTTTGAATAACTGATAACTAGCACTTGGTTCTTTAAAGAACTTAGGAGTTTGGTGCCTATTTTGAATCAACCACAAAGAGATTTGCTCCAAATTGAATTTGTGATGAGAAAGTGCTCACAACCAGTCAAGAGAGATGTAAGTCAAGGACCATAAGACATTGATGAAATTTTGTAGCCTGAACAACCATTCCCTTTGCTTGTTGCAATGCCGGTCTTGTCCAATATGTGGGGGACAAGAAAATTCGTTTCTCTTGACTTGATGTGAATAATAATGATTACAAGTCCTTGGGTAGAAGAGATTCTGGCTAACAGATAATATGAATTCATGCTGCAGCCTTGACATCAGTTTTTTCTGTCCCTGGCCATACCGGACACGTCCGGTATGTACAGGACAGCAAGTGAATTTCTTGACTTGTTACTTTTGCCATTGCCTTTTGGTCTTCTGAGTATTCCTGTATTTTCATAAGAGTATTGCTCTACAAGGGAGCCATTAAGAGCATCGAATGGCAAGCATTATGATTATGAATATGAATTGAGTCTACTTAGCCACCTAGTGAGTTTAGGTACTTGTTGCCAATAGTGAGAATGAAATTATTTATATAGCCACCAAGTCATATTAGGGTCAACCATATAAGATGATATGTAGATAGTAGGTTGATAGTTTGAGTTAAGATCTCAATATGCTTGCTCAACCACCCCGAAGTTTTCATCTCACCTTGTGGTACCTACAATGAGACACTAAGTACATTTTGGTACCCAACACTTATTGGGTCCTTGGAAGTTAGTCAATAAGTGCTTAGGTACCCAAATGGATTTAGCACTAGTGCATGGTGAACACATCACTTGTCTAGTGCTACCTCCATAAGTGGTCTTCCTAAGCATATAATGATGAGAATGAGCTTTCGACTTAGAGAGGTTACCATTGAGACAATCATAGCTAAGATGTCCCTTTGTTCCACATGAGTAGCATATGCGTCCTTTGTTTGCCTTGAACTTGTTTTGCTTGTTAGGACAAAAATCAATCAAGTGTCCTACTTTATTGCACCCATAGCACCTTCTAGTTGCAATTTGAGCCTTCTTTCTTGCTTCTTTGGATATGGGGCAATTCTTACTACGATGGCCGGATGTATTGCACTTCACACAAACACTAGGACCATCCTTTTTCACTTGATTTGCCAACTTAGAAGCAGCTCTTTTCTCCGCCACTTCACACTTGTCGACCCAACTCTTGTGAGGACATGCGGCACTCATATGCCCATACACACCGCAACCATAGCACAGCCTTTTTCCATGTTTCTTGCTCTTGGTTGACTTGTCCTTTAAGGATTCATGATTGTTTTGTTGGGGTTTGGAGGAAGCAAGGTTTGAACCCTTCTCAAGCTTCTTCACCATATTATCACGGTTATCTTGAGAAGGTTTTTCTTTCTCTTCTCCCTTCAAACCAATTAACTCTTTTCTCAATTTTTCAACTTCTTCAATGAGCTTTACATTTTCTACAAGGGATTGCTCAATCGAAGATTGGCTTGCTTGAGAGACACACTTGTTAGCATCAATATAGTTTAATTGAAATGGTGCACTAGTGTGTGGACGGGTGTGAGGTTGAGAAGATTTTACCATGATTACGACAACCTCATGTGCTATCTCAAGCATAGCATGTGATTCTACTAACTTCTCATATGAGCACTTGAGATGAGTGTGCTCGGCTTGTAGAAAGTTTTGCTCGAATGAGAGGTCACTTAATTTTGCTTTGAGCCTATAGTTCTCTTTTTCTAGTTGTTCAGTATTGGAAGAGGAGTTAGTAACCAAAGCATGCTCAATTGATAATTTTTCATACCTCTCATTTAATTCTTTTAGTTCTTCCAACTTGGAGATGAGGAACTTTTCTTGATTTTGAAGAGTTTGCTCTTGTTCCTCATTCTCCTTCTCTAGCTCATCATTTTCCTTCAATAACTTGATGAACATGAACTTGTCTTCATTGCTAAGATAGTCAAGAGAGTCTTCATCTTCAACGTTAACATCATTCTCATCTTGACTATTGCCTTGTGCCTTCTCCT
Source organism: Eremochloa ophiuroides (assembly GCA_038502445.1). Taxonomy (NCBI): domain Eukaryota; kingdom Viridiplantae; phylum Streptophyta; class Magnoliopsida; order Poales; family Poaceae; genus Eremochloa; species Eremochloa ophiuroides. Next base: position 34,986,655 of record JAHLJS010000007.1, on the reverse strand, counting down.
TTACTCCACCAAGAATCTTTTCTAAATTTCTCTTGGTTGCTTTCTTCTTGTTCTTCTTGGCCATAAGACACAAATGATGAGTGTCATGAGATGTTGAAATTGACTCATCACTTGGTCTCCAGCGAGCTTGAGCATCAACACAATCAGTTTCTAGCTCCCTGTCTGTCCTGGTGATACCGGACACGTCCGGTAGCACTACCGGACACGTCTGGTATTCACTGACAGAGCACAGAGAGGCAGCAGCTTGCACTTCTTGTTTTTGCTCAGCTTCCTTGAGGTTTCTTGAGGCTTCTTCAATACTTGAGGATGCAATGGACATGGTTTCCATTTCTTCTTGATCAATTGCTTTATCACATTTGGATTTACCATATGACTCAATGAGTTTGGTCCAAATGAGATGAGCACTCTCCGTAGGTGGTTGTCCATTGTAGATTGCTTCCTCTAGAACCTCTGCACTCAATGTATCTAAAATGATAAGAACGGCTTGAGCATTGAGTTGGACGCATATCTCTTCCTCTTTTGTTAAATTCTTATAGTTGCTCCAATTAACTATAGAAAGAGATAAGCTTCCAACTACAATGTGCTCAACAAGAGGACTAATAGTCCGAAATGCATTGAGTACATATGACGACCAAGATAGAAAGTTTGAACCATCATTTTGGAGAAGCACCGGCTCCGTCTCCATAGGCGTAGCCATCCTTTCTCACAAGCGGTGAAGCTCAAACGTGAGTCCAAGCTCTGATACCAATTGAAAGGATCTACGATGCCGCCTAGAGGGGGGTGAATAGGCGTTTCTGAAAATTTACACTTTCAAATACGGAAACGATTAGAACCGGAGTTTCTAACCTCACAAAGAAACAAACTCCCCCAAAGGAGTAAACAGAATATATAAACTGAATATGAAACACCTAAGAGCCTAACACCTGCACCACAAAGGATTAGAACAAATGGCACAAAATTCTGCATAGAGAGCTAATACCGGACGCGTCCGATATTAATACCGGACGTGTCCGGTATGCACGGGCTGTGCAGTTTTGCTCCAAAACTCTTGCTGCTCTTCTCCAATCTCTCACACAGTCCCCTGGTGATGTATATATGCCTGTATAACCTGCACAGCAACTTGCATAACGGAGACAATCACAAATATTAAAGGAATGCAAAGTGAGACACGATATTTGTTTTACCGAATTTCGGCACCCCCTCGGGTCCTACTCTTCGTTGAGCCGGCTGCGAGCAATCACAAGGGTTAGCTCTAGAGGACACCACAGGTCAACTTTAGTCGCGGTCTATTTCACCCGCTATGCTCCTTCCACTAGGTGATCTCTTTTGCGGAGAGATCGAACCGTTACAAACTTTCCGAGGCACACCACAAGTTCTTGGGTGCTCTCCGGCGACGCCTAACCGTCTAGGACCGAAGAGTCCAAGAGTAACAAATGCGAACCACGAGATCGACGATTTGCACAAGTGCTCAAGTGATGGCTTGATCTCCGTTTTGAATTCTCTCTAAACCCACAAATGGATTTGGCACTTTAGGATCAATCACTCACTTAGAGAGGGTTAGAGAGTGTTGCTAGAGCTCAGAGAAAGTCAGGGAAGTCAGTAGAATCGACAGCCCCCAAAGGTGGAGGCTTGGGGCCTTTTATAACCCACTCCCCGAAACTAGCCGTTGGAATACCGGACACGTCCAGTATCAATACCGGACACGTCCGGTATTGCCCCAACGGTCATCTGCCAGAGCTCAGATTTCCCTCGGAACTTCCGACCAACACCGGAACTTTCGACAAACGAACAACCCGAAGCTGAGGCAAAACCTGCTGAGCCAGCCAATACCGGGCACGTCCGGTACGAATACCGGACATGTCCAGTATGCTCAGCCTGAGAGCTCTCAACTAGATGAAGTGCCCTACCTCTCTCATATCTCACATGGGTTGGTTTGAGCACTTATGTATCACCATCTATCATCATGATGCATCCCTCTTAATAGTACGGCTTTCCTATCAATTCAAATTTAAATGTAAAACGAATTTTAAACCTTGGGAGTTAATCTTCAAGTGAACCAAGCCGTTTTTCTTCAACCTTGTAACAATGGGATGTCATGAGTAATTTTGAAATCCGTCTTGAGCAACAACCATCTTGAGCATGTAACTTGATTGCAACATTTGATTTGTGGGATGATCTCAATGCATCAAGTCACTTTGATTGCTTCTTCTTGAATAAGCAAATTTGATTCTCCACCACGTCATGTCCTTCATGCTTGATTAGTCCATCGACTAAATGCAAGTACTTATTTCTTCACCCTAGCTAGGTTCTTCGGCCGCCAAGCCATTGCTTGCCCTTCACCCTTGTTTACTACCTCAAAGACTTTTCCTTGCTATCTTCACCAACTCAAGAACTTTAGTCACAACTAGCTTTGAATCATCCATTCAAATGTGTTGTCATCTTAACTTTGATTGTTTTGATTCCAAGTGAATCAATGATACCTCATAATAAATGAGCCTTTGCTATAACCTCATTTTCATTGTTGTCTTGTGTTTGAGCTTGATTGAAACATACAACAATTCATCATTTTGGCTCTAAATAGCATTTCAAGCATAAATGAGATAAACCATTCCCTGTTTCACACTTAGCACACAGGTTAGACCTTTAATCAACAATGTCATCAATTCATCCAAAACCCACCAAAGGGCTAGATGCACTTTCACAAAATATTTAAACGAAAAATATATTTTTGCATTAATGAAATAGTGATTATTTTCTAATAAAAATGGGCATTTATAAGAAAAAATAAAATACTTTTGCATTTAAGATTTATCATAGGTATAGTAAAGGAAAAGAAAAATAAAGATCATTTTTATGAAAAAATATTCTAAGTAATTAATTTATTATGCAATTATAACATGAAACCCCATTTATAACAAATTAAAATAAATGGTGAAGGCTAAATTGGCAACTAGCAGGAACAGGGAAAAAATTTACCTTTACTCCCGGTTGGTAACAACAACCGGGACTAAAGGTCCCAAAACAGTGGCCCAGGCAAGCGGGAAGGGATCAAAGGTGGCCCTCCTATAAATAGCCAGCCCTTCTCCTACCTTCATCAGTTTCCACATTTAGCGCAATCGATCGATCGAGATCGCCGTCGCCGCTCACCTCCGTGCGCCTCTATTGACGGTAATTATTGTATGGTTTTACCCATCAACCAAACATGAAATAGGGGTATAAAGGCAAACACCACCCTATAATAGGGCTTTAACTGACAGAATTCTACAGTTTTGGTGAATCAGTGTTTTGCAGGGTGTTAATCAGAAAAGAACCAAAGGAGACCCACATATCGGACTAAAACATCTAATTCCACCGCGAAAGATCAAGAATATTCCAGAGACTCACCAGAGGAAGCGGGACCCACTTGTCATCCAGAGGGTGTCGGCCGACCTCCCTGACAGGTCAGCCAACCTGTCAGGGAGTCCTTCCCATGTGTGTTTCGACGTGGACCCACAACCCGATTTTTAGAGCAATCTACACCGCTCGTCAAAGTCGGTTTGATCTAAGGGCTACGGTTCATCCCACCGGCCTATATAAACAGCCCCAGATCTCCTAGGGTATCATAATCAATCAATCAAATATCAGTTGATCCTGTTCAAAGAGCTAGAAACCCTAGAATCATTAGAGCTTCACCATATAGAGCATAGCTATAAAGGTTAGAAGTAGCAGGCAAGTTCTACTTGAGTTTCGGATCTTGTCTGGAGCTAGAGGCTTCCCGGAGCCATTGTAAGCTCTCTCTTATATTTTAAACCTCTTTTGAGTGCTTGAGATAAAGTTGATTGACATTGTTCTACTATTGATTATGTTCTCAATTAGGCTATTCATTGCTTATCCAGATTGTATACTTTGCATAGTTAGGATGAATTCATATTCATACATAGGTTTTTATAGCGCTCATTCATTAATATCATGGGTGGGTGATGAACAGCATGTAAGCATGGTGCTTAGATGTGGTTTGTCTGCAAATGCGCTTTATATTTTGGGATCTGTGGTACATCGCGGATGTGACACTCCCGTTGAGTCCTTTGTAGTCCACACTCCGAATGCAGGGAGAGTAGGAAGATATTATTACTTTAAAAGGCTGGCTATGATCTTGATCTTTCTTAGTAATATTCCCTTAAGTATGAGTATGAAGTATCTTTGCCATGATTGCTAGTATAATTGCACCAATCTAATAAGTCTTTGATAGTATAGTTAGAATGACTTAGGATATCCTTATACTTCTGCCTAATCCATGCTAGTGCCTAAATAGGAAGTGCTCTAAGTGATAATTATTTATTGATTGGTTGATTGATCATTATGCTTATCATATATATCATTATACATAACCCGTGTCCTGAGTAAGTAGATCATTAATGGTCCTAAGTAAGTAGATCATTCATGGTTATCTCCATATTTGCATATGCATATGATAACTATCTATCTACCTGCATCCCATTTATTGCCAACCCTTCCTAGTGGTAAAATATAAATGACACTCCAGAATACTCTTGCGTAAAATGTTAGAATGGTGTATATTTTATATGTGCTCTTGCGGATATAATATAATACATTTTTCAGTCACTTGCTCAAAGGAGAGATCATTTAGAATCATGCTGGGGATGACAACCTAGTTACTTCTAAGAGATAAATGCTAAGAGTTCAAGTGATCTGTAGACTAATCAGGTGGCACATTAGTCTATAACTCCCATCATTTTTAGCGCCATTGCTGATGATAGAGTCTAACTCTATTTTTTGGTGGTGACGTTAGAAATGCCAAAGAGCATTTTTGGCGCCGTTGCCGGGGATAGAGTCTAACTCTATTTTTTGGTGGTGACGTTAGAAATGCCAATAAGCATTTTTGGCACCGTCGCTAGGGAAGGCTGTTTGGCATACATAAGATCATATGCATAACACCAAATATGTTGAGAAACCATAAAAACCTTACTCAAACAGGCTCACCCTGTCCTTGTTTATTCTTTGTGTGTAGCTTATGCAGGGTGATGTATGAACGGATTTGACTTTCTGCAGAATTTTGTTGAAGATCCAGAAGCTTTGATTAGGAAGACCCGAGCCAAGCTCAGGAAGACCCCAGATCCTCCGTTAGAAGACATCCGTACAAGAAGAAGTTTGACACCAGAGTTTGAGGCTATGGCTAACAAGAGCCTTCACGCATTATCTGCTCCAACCATCACTAACATCCGTACGGGACCACCCACTGATGTTGGAGACAATGGATTCGAGCTCAAGCCTACGCTCATCAACATGGTGCAAGCTAGTCAGTTTTGTGGAAAGGCGCATGAGGATGCGAGTGCCCATCTCTAATACTTTTTGGAGATATGCAGCACTTTCACCATCAAGAGAGTAACAAGAGATGCAATCATGCTCCGCCTGTTTCCATTTGTTGGGAAGAGCAAAACAATGGTTCTATGCGAACAAAGACAAAAACACAACATGAGATATCTGCTCCACTGCCTTCCTAGCAAAGTTCTTCCCTATGGGCAAGACGAATGCTCTCAGAGGGAAGATCACCAGGTTTCAGCAACAGCACGACGAATCTGTCCTGGAAGTCTGGGAACGCTTCCAAGACTACATCTTAGAATGTCCTCACTATGGGATGGAGAATTGGTTGCTTATGCAGACCTTCTACCATGGGTTGACTACCAGCACCCGTGAGACGATGGATATTGCTACTGGAGGAGCTTTTCTGTCACTCACCATTGAGTAAGCTACCACCCTTGTGGAGAAGATGGCATCCAACCAGAGTTGGAATGAAGAACGAGCCCCAACCCGCAAGAGAGGAGGAATGCACCAGCTCAAGGAGACTGCCATGATTTCTGCCAAGATGGACCTACTGATGAAGAAGCTTGATGATCGAGTGAATGACAAGAGAGAGGTCAACCACATTCACGATGCCTACATGACATGTGAAGAGTGTGGAGGCACTGGCCACTTAGGTCACAGCTGTCCAGAGATTCAGGAGGATGTGAACTATGTCAACAATAACAACAACAACTACCGTCCCTAGAATCAGAACTGGAATCAGAACCAAAGTTAGAATCAGCAATAGAGGCTCAATTACCAAGGTAATTACTCAGGTAATTACCAAGGTAACAACTTCAACACATCATTGAGAGATCTAGTTTCTGGCCAGACCGAACTACTAGATCAGATTTCCAAGAAGCTAGTCTCCAATGACAAATTGCTAGAAACCATCAACAACAGGATGGATGGCTTTGCCTCTTCTATCAAGAACCAGCTCAGCTTCAATAAAATGCTAGAATCTTAAATAGCTCAGTTGGCATCTTCTATCCATACGGTTAATGAAGGAAAGATCACAGGCCAGCCAGAAGAACTAGAAACTGCAAATCTAGTGGATATCTTCAATTCGAGATGGTACTATACAGAGCATCGGTCCAAGGGGTGGAATGATGATTCTCTGCCAAAGAAGAAAGAAAACCCAGGAAGACCCATCATACCAATAGCCATTGGTCAACACACCTTTGAGGAAGCAATCTGTTACTTTGGTGCAAGCTTCAACATTAAGCCCAAAGTGATCTACTGTTGGTATAAGATAACTCAAATAAATAAACACTAGGATTATCTGCAAGCGGACAGATACCGATGTAGCACTTCACCCGGGAGTATTCCAGGTATCATTATTTATATTTTACCACAGGAAAAATGGGATGACTAGAATCTAGACTTAACCCCTAAGCTACTATCAAGGACAGAGAAAATAAGTGATATAAAAGATTGCTAAGGCTTCTAGTTCTAATCCTGACAAGATATGATACGATTGTCCTCAAAGGGGTATTACTATAGGAATACACCAACAAAGGGTAAATTCCTTAGAAAAAGAAACCTACGGTCCTACTGACGGGAGGTGGACTGTGTAAGACTCTAAAAGGCTAGGTCACCCTCATGATCTACCACCGATCCGGACAGTATAGAGAATTTACGAGCAAATATAATCTAAGCACCACGCTTAAACTATAAATAACTACTTCAATCAATGAGCTACCAAGACTAAAGCACTCAAAAGAATCGTAAACCTTAAGAACAATAATAGCAATGTTACTCAATTGGATTAGAAGTTGAATTCTGAAGAAATCTTCAGAAACAAGCCCCAAAGAAAGACTTGAATCTGCGGGTACAAGTCGTAGAGCAGTCACCGACAGGCCAGCAACTCCCCCAACTATCTCGAGATCTACTACCATACCACTTCTGGAACAAGAATAGCCCTAATCTAGAGAGACTGCAAGGCTAATCTTCTACTTGATGCTTGGCTCTAGATCCAATCTTGGGTTTCTACTCTACTATAGATATGTCAGTGGAATTCTAAAACACTGGATTGATTTCTCTCTGGATCATATGAAACCCTAGGGGTCTAGGGCTCTTTATATAGGCCGGTGGGATAAACCATAGCCCTTGGCTCAAACCGACTTCGACGAACAGTGAAGATTGACGTAAAAATCAGGATGTGGGTCCACATCGAAACACAGGCGAAAAGTCCTCTCTGACCAGGTCGGCCCGACCCGCTCTCTCTGAGTTGGGGCCCCGCTTCGGTAGGCGTGTCTCTGGTGTTCTCTACAATATTCTTGATCTCCTGCCGTGGTGTATTTCGGTATTTTCTCTGCGGTTTGGGTCATTTTTTGTTCTTTTCCTGTATAGCCCCTGAAAAACATAGATTCACCAAAACTCGTGGAATTCTGTCAGTTTAAACCCTATTCTAGGTGTTGGCTCTCATTTATATCCCTTTTCATGATGTTGACGGGTGAAATTGTACAATAACTACCGTCAACATCTACGAGAAGATCCATGGAGATGCACTCCTATACACGAGCATGTGCTTGCAGCTAGCAGACCAGTCACTCTGCTATCTGAAGGGGATCCTGGAAGATGTCTATGTACGAGTTGGACACTCGTATGTACCTGCTGACTTTGTGGTAGTTGAGTCAGAAGGAGATGAGAAATCGCCAATCATTTCGGGACAACCATTCCTGAGCACCGCCAAGGCTATCATCTATGCCGACAGTGCCAAGATATGTTTCACTATCAGGGGAAACAAAGAAAGATTCAGCTTCAAGAACAAGACACTGGAAAGTCCAGCCCATTCACAGAAGCCATACATTTATAAAGACAAGTAAGCGCAGAAGAAGACAAGTAGAAGGAAGAGCAAAGCTAGGCAGACTCACACTGAAGCTATGAGAATGATCAACTCAGTCCGAGCTGAGTACGATCACCTTCTGGTGTCACCACATATGCCTAAGCTAGACGATCCAGGAGCACCGATGACCGACTGCACAAATAATCAGAAGATCTTCTACAAGACCTTCTGCGACACAGGCTTGAGTGTCAACATAATGGTCAAGGTAACTTATGACTTCCTATTTGGCAAGACACCTTTGTATTCTACCTACATGCAGCTGCAGATGGCGGACCAGACATTCAGATTTCCAGAGAGGATTGCTAAAGATGTTATGGTAAAGATTCGAGATCACTATGTCCCCACTGACTTCTTGGTCTTGGATATTTGAGAAGAAGAATACGATCCACCACTCGTACTTGGAAGACCATTCCTCAATACTACCAGAGCAATCATCTATATGAGATCAGGAGAGGTCCACTTCACGTTCCAGAAGGAGAAGGTTCGCTACTACTTCAACAGTTATACAACTTATGAGCAGCCAAAGAAGAACAGATCAAGGAGGAGATGCCATTCCTCCCAACACCTGAAGAACCATCCACTTATGGATGGTTGGGCAGATTACGAAGGAGAAGTCAAAAGGGTGATGAGAAGAAGGATGAAGGGACTATGAAAGATAAACTCCCAGCTTCAACTTCACCAGCAACATCAACTTCAACAAGCAGAAAGGAATGAAGGAAGGAGTCACCTTCCAACTCATCATCGGAAGTGCAACTAGGGTCACCATCTCAACCTGACGATGCACCCAAACAGACAAGGAAGTCCTGTTCGGAGGACTATAAACCACCAAGCCTTCGCCAAAAGGTAAACTTGCTACTTATCCATATTTACTTTTCAGCATCAGTATCTTAGTAGTTGCATATTTACTTTCCTGCACCTAAAAGAAAATAAAAATATTTATTGCTTTGCATAATAAAATCTAAAAGCTCCATATGACTAATCTTGTGGCGTTGCTCATAAAGACTATTCACTATAGTGACACAAAAATAATTTTGCATCTGGGATAGATTTCAGCATCATATTTAATTTCTGCATTCATAAACTTGAAAATACCAAAACTATGTGGACACATGAAGGTCCACACTTTTTAGAAAAACCCAAAAATATGTGGGCACATGAAGGTCCACCCTTTTAGGGAACTTCTGCTAAAATAATAAAATCAATCACTTACCATAGAGTGGTATTAATCTAAGCCCCCTCCATGAGATTTGGTATTCTTGTTGGAAATTGAGTTTTATAGGGCAATACATGATCAAAGAGCTAGTCAACCCGATGCAACTACGCTGCCGGTACGCCTGCTCCCCAAGGATTACTCAACTTGCAACATCAAAGACCACGTCAACATACAGCTTGGGGGAGGGCACCCTTCATTTAATCCAGATAAGTATAAGTTTCCCACCTTATTATTGTACCATATTGCTTTTCGCGTGAGTTGGCTAGTGAGATAAAATTTAAAAATCAAACAAATAGTGTTTAGCTTAGTTAGTGTGTTTAAATAAAAATAGAGTGCTTACAATAATTTTGCTCAGACTAGATGGAAACCATATATAGGAATTGATAAGTAGCACCACATCATGTTCTCATAACACTTAGTTTTCAACCATAAACCATCCCATCATTTTTAGCGGCATTGTTGAGGATAGAGTTTAATTCTATTTTTTGGTGGTGGCGTTAGAAATGCCAACAACCACCATGCCTCCGCGCGCTCCGAAGTCCCGCCGCCGCCCATCCACTCCTCCACGCCCCGCCCGTGCGTACCCGGCGGATCCCTGGTTGCGCGCACGCCGACACCGACTCCCCGCCGGCCGCCCGCGCGCACGCGCGTCTCGCCGGCGGCTCCCCGCCGACTCTCGACCTCCGTGCCACTGCCCTCTCCTCCGCGCGCCGTGTCACCGAGGTAGCTAGCCTCCTCCGCCATCGCTACACACCTGCCGAGGGCGCGCGCATGGGCCGGCCCCGGCCGGGCGCCACACACACGCACGCACACACACACACAACACACTGCACACACCCACATACACACACACAAAAACCAAAAAACACACACACACATAATACACACACACACACACACACACACATATATATATATATGTCCAAAAAACACACACATATATATCTATACATATATTCATATATATATATAGATAGATATATATAGATAGATAGATATATAAGTGTGTGTTTTTTACGGACATGTGTGTGTATGTGTGTGTGTGTGTGTGTGTGTGTGTGTGTGTGTGTGTGTGTGTGTGTGTGTGTGTGTGTGTGTGTGTGTGTGTGTGTGTGAAATAAATGAAATGAAGTGATATAAATAAATGAAATGTTACAAAAATGAAATAAATGAAATTATCAGAGGTTAGGGTTTAGGGTTGGGGTTTTAGGTCGGGTTTTCTTGTAATTTCATGTGTGTATATATATCAATTTCTTGTAATTTCATGTGTGTGTATATATATATATATGAATTTCGTGTAATTTCATGTATATATATAGGTTTAGGGTTTGTTTTGTTTATATATGTATATCAATTTTTCGTATATGTATCTCGATTTTCATATATATCTCAATTTCATATATAGTCCTGATGGCTTATCCTAATCAAAACATGGAGGATGTCATGATGGAGATGATCAACACCGGAGGTCAATACGACGAAGTAGATAACCAGCAGACGGTAAATGATGGGTCACAATACTTAAACCTTCACAATGAGCAAGAGATTGCCGGCGAGGTATAAATAAATGAAACATATATGTGTATACATGTATATAAATATATGAAATATATGAAATTATCGGTGATAAGCAATATACTTATTGAACTTTTTTTCTAAATCCATAGCCCTCTGGATAGACAACGACGAAGAGTCAAAATGTACAAGGTCCGGCAAAGCCGTTGGAGGGCCGCTTCGTAATCTCTGATTTCAATAGAGAGACAGGCGAACCACTTGAACCAAATGCCAAGAAGTTTGTTTATCATTGTGGTTGTAAGGGATAGGCTCCCTATCAGTGCTCGATAGTGGAAACAGAAGAAAGATGCTCCTCATATTAGTTATGTCTCGGATCTTGACAAGAATCTGATTTGGAATGATATCACTGCACATTTCACACTTGAAGGAGCCGATGATGATTTGAAAGAGCTAGTGAGGAATTGGGCTATGAAGAAGATGGCAACACAATTTCAGACTTGAAAGAAAAAGTTATATAATGATTATGTGAAGAAGAACTTGACGTAGGATTTCAACGCTCCTGGCCCTGTTTCAAAGTTGAGGCCATTTCGGTATGAGTTCGTACAGTACAAGACCTCAGAAGAAGGTGAACAAAGGGTGCGGAGGAAGCAATAGAATGCCCGGCATAAGGCATACCACCATCGCATGGGTTCAGCTGGCTACAAGAGTGCTGTCCCCAAGTGGGAGAAGATGGAAGCAGACGCAATTGCCATGGGGCTCGTGCCGGCTTCACTCAATTGGCCCGAACGTGCCAAGAATTGGTTTTTCGTGCATGGTGGCATGCTGGACCTAGAGACTGGGAAGGTAGTGTATGGCAAAAGAATCCAAAGGACAGTAGAAAGATTACTTCTTGCGGTAGACGCTTTCACTAGCGGTGTGTTCAAGCCCGACAGAGATGAAGATGAATTGACGTATGCCATAGAAAGTGTTGAGCATGGTGGACAAACAAGAGGCAAAGGTGCAATCACATGGTCGCATGGTTTTTCTCAGGACAGAAGAACGTACAGAAGCCGCCAGAGAAAGAAGGATGAGGAGAACGAGAGACTCCGCACCGTGGAGGAGTTTGTATCACAGTCGCGAGAACGGGAAAAGAAACTGCAACAAGAAATGCAGGAGGAGATCAAATGACAAGTGCAGATACAATTGAGCACCCAGAGGCAGTCTACATCAGCGATGGGACCTGGGGTCAACATTAGCCCCCCTGATCAAATGAAAAGCAGTTGTGCATCTACGGACATGCTAGTTCAAGGAGATGCAGGGCTTCGCTTTCCTGTGGATGATGTCACACAACATATGACAGCATGTGAGTTGCACATTTCAGAGGACAATGCCACAGTCCTGGTGGCTATTGTTGTTTCCCCTCTCGCCACTGCGCTGGCAATCCATGGGCAACCAATCCCACCTAGATATGCTAAGGTGTCGGTGGATAGGGTATGGTCTGGATTTAGTGATCTGCCTCTTGACATTCCCAGAGGTGATGGAGAGAAGACTCTAGGAGAGACAGAGCATGCATTCATTCTTTGGCACAAGCGCTACATCGTCATTCCTGGGGCGTCATCTTCTCCGCTCCCTCACCGGAGGTACGTACATGAGAAATAATCACACACTAAGTTTGTGTTGACTTAACTAACAATTCATCTTCTTATATTCTCACATTCATTTATTTGCTATACTGATCATCCAGGTTGGAGGGAGAGCTAAGTCCAATTGTTCGTTCACCAGATGAAAGGTCCCGATAGGCTAGAGGAGGGGTGAATAGCCTATAAAAATTCTACGAAGCACTTAAAGACAAAGTTAGTAATTAACAAAGCGTTTGCTAAGCGCTAGCTCTAGGCTACTCTATGCAAGCCACCTATCACAAATACACTACTCACAAGTGTATGCACACAAACGCCAGAAACTCTCACTCCGATCCTATAGTGAGAGCACTTAAACAAGTAATAGAGCGCAAGAGTAAGGAAACGAGAAAGCTATACCGAGGGGCTCGATGAAGTGAAGATCAATCGCTGTGAAGACCCAATCACCAAGAGATGAACAATAAGATCAAGACAATCAATCACCAATAGGACACTGGAAAGCCAATCATCAACTCAAAGGTGGAGAAGTGAATGAACACCCAATTTTTTACCGAGGTTCACGTGATCGCCGTCACGCTACTCCTCGTTGTGGCACCGGTCTTCCTTGGTGGACTGCGAGCTAGGCTTTACACATCAATCCCTCACCGGGAGCCGCTCACCAACACAAGAGAAGTGGCTATCAACCACGAGCAATCCACTAGAGCTGGTTATGGCACTCCGCCTGGGAATAACCGCAAGAACCCCTCACAAGATCACCTTGATGTGGACTTGGACAATCTTCTTCCAATCTCACACCAACAACTCCTCCAAGAGAATGAGAACTCAGCAAATGGCTTGCTCTCAAGTGCTCTAGAATGCAATCCGCTAACAATGAAGCACTTGAGGATCACTCAACTCAAAGGATGATCAATGGATAAACAAGCGATCAACGGATAAACAAGCGAGTGAGTGGGAGGCTTAGGATGCTCACAAAGAGTATGGCAATTATCCAAATGTGCAAGAGAGTCACCAAGTGACCAGGGAAGGAGTATAAATACCTCCAAGTGCAATCCTAGCCGTTACCCCCACTCAAATAGCCATTAGCATGCTTTTCGTACCGTCAAACGCAATCGTCGGACCAACACCGTCGGACCAACCGTTAGCGTTCGACGCTCAGATACTCACCACATGTCAAATCAGTTCAACCTTAGCCGCTGGATGTCAACGGCTAACTAATCGCACCAAAACCACAACTGTCGGATTGAGGCACGTCGGACTAAAGCTCACTGTCAGCCGACGCTTCCGGAGAGTTCACAGAGAGGAAAACACCGTTGGGCGCTAGTCCGAGGCTCCGCGTCAGACCAACACACTTCATCCGATGCCCTGAACACTTCGCACCGTGACCACCTCCAGAATGTGAACTCGGCTCGCCAAGCCGTCGGACCGCGCACCCATGGTCCGACACTCGTCCCTCTCAGCACGTCGGACTGCCCGACTCTCACAGTCGAGCAGTACACTGAGCCACCGCCGGACGCTACGAGTCAGTGCGTCAGACCAAAGAAAACAGAAGTCTGATGCTATGCACTTTTACGCAGAGAGCTCTCGAAATGCTCGGACGTAGTCCGACGCCCACCGTCGGACCAAAACTCACCGTCCGACGCCTTTGCACAGAGAACAGTACACTTGGAGACCGTCGGACCCAAGCTGCCAATGGTCCGACGCTCCTGCTCTCAAGCGTCCGACGCTCAAATCTCACCGATTCTAAGTCTATTTCTTCACCCCTTGCTTCTATATGTGCTGGTATTTTTAAGTGCACACAGACAAATTCACAAGCGTACGGATACCGTTGTAGCTTTCACCCGGAGGGTTTTAAATATCTTATCCACAGGGAAACAGGCTTGGTTAACTACGATCTAACTTAACTAGGGGTAGTCAATAAGTAAAGGTAAAAACTAAGTCAAAAGGTGGTAGTCAATGGTGGTGGTGATGTAATCAAGAATGGTGGTGTTGCAACTAAGGTTATGACAAAAGTAATCAAGGGTGTAGATAATATGGCTATGGTGATCTAGGTTGTAGATAATAGGAGTGTAGAGAGGATAACTAGGGGTTTCTACTTCTAACTTGGGCAAGCTTATGTCTTCTACTGCTTCATCTGGGGATGAACATAAGGAGTAGACATCAAAAGATGATGCTATTCCTTAGCAACAAGTCCTACATGGTACTACTGATGGGAAGTGAACTACAAAGGACTCAACGGTTGCGTCAAGGACTAAGTCTACCGCGATCTACTACCGATCCGGACAGTAGAGTGTATTTACGAGATACCGAGTCTAAGCACCATGCTTACACTATGAATATTACTCCCTGGGGGGTCTAGGGGTCCTTATATAGGCCAGTGGGATGAACCATAGCCCTTGGATCAAACCAACTTCGACGGGCGGTGGAGATTGCGTGAAATTTCGGGATGTGGGTCCACGTCGAAGCACACGCGGAACGGACACCTAGGAGGGTCGGCCGACCTATCAGGGAGGTCGGCCGACCTCCCGTCATTGCCAATCGGGCCCCGCTTCGTCAGGCGCGTCTCTGGTGTTCTCTAGAATATTCTTGATCTCCTTTCGCGGTGGAATTCGATGTTTTAATCTGACATGTCGATCTCCCTTGGTTCTTTTCTGATTAACACCCTGCAAAACACTGATTCACTAAAATTGTGGAATTCTGTCAGTTAAAGCGCTATTCTATGGTGGTATTTTCTTTTATACCCTTATTTCATATTTGGTTGACAGGTAAAATCATACAATAATTACCGTCAATAAGCTCCCCCAAGTTTAACCTTTGCTAGTCCCTTAGCAAAGCTAAAATTTAGCATGTATCAAAAGTTATAGCTACCACTCACAAGTATTTAGTTTTAAAGCAAGAAGTACTCAAGAATTAGAGTAGACCAAGCTAACCTTCAGACTTACCTTTATTACCTTTGACCATGGAGCTTGTAGCTTTCTCTTGGGTCTTGGGCAATTGAACAACAGAATGTCTAAGTTAAGCACTATGTCTCAAGCTCTGTCGTTCAACTCTCATCCTGGAGCTTTTGCAAGTTTTCAAAATAAAACTCAGAGTTTCCTCTGTATGATTCTTTCAAGTCTCTCAATATGTGGTATTTATGGATCCTCACCAAGGCAATAGTGATGTATGCCTTCGTTTCTCACCCTATAGCTAATGGCTTATGTGGAGCTCATGGGTAAGGAGACAGCTCATACATACTTGCAGTGAATATATTATAAAGTCAAACAATGGATTCAAAGAAGCAAGTCATACAATTGAATCAAGATGTGCATGTGAGGTGGTAGGTGGATATTCGTGATGGCTAATCCTAATTCTACTCTTTTGCTCCTTGAAAATATCTCTCTCTTTTTCAGGATTAGGGAATTGTGCTGCAGGACAACATGGGCTATCTTTCTTTTCCTTTTTTTCAGGCGGGCAACAAAGTACCCATTGTTTTGATAATTCGGACACTTGTCCATTTTTACCTCTCAGACGGGCATCTTTGTACCCATTATTTTCTTTCTTCTCACTCCTTTGCATAGCCACATGCCTCTTCTCTGCAACAGTACTTCCCTTTTTCTTTTTCTTTTTTTTTGAGAGATAGCAACAAGAACTTTGGAGCATTGATCTAGGGTAATCAATGGGGTATATTTTTGGGTGTTTTCTTCTAGTGTAGGAGTAAACTTTTTGGGTGGAATAGATGGAATGTGGATGCATCTACTCGGATATGAGTAATGCATTATGGGTGGAGTACACATGATCATGATTGTAAAAGCATGACAAGTTCCTAAGGTATCACAAAGCTTTACTAAACTCAAAACAAAGCAAGTAGCATATAATGTGTATGTTTTCCTAATCTAGCATGTATGGCTATGGTAGGAATGTAAAGCTCTTGTCATAAAGGAACTCATCATGTGGTTTTGAGGATCTTCAAAATAAATCTCCAAAATTCAAGTATCACTACGAACAAGATAAATAGCAGCTCATACTTTGCATATCATATCCCTCAATTACTTAGACTTAGATCAAGCATTTGCAACCCACAAGTTTCAGGTTCAAAGTAAATCTTCAAGTTGAAATGGTTGTGTCTAAAACTTAGGATGATTAAAGGTTGAAAACTAAGTGTTATGAGGAATCATGATGGGGTGCTACTTATCAATTCCTATGCATGGTTTTTATCTATGGAGTTCATTTTGTCTGGGCAAACACTTCTGTAAGCATTCTTTTATTCAAACCTAAGCAAACCTAAACAAGGTAAACAAATCTTTATTTGGTTTTCAAATTTTATTTCACTAGCTAACACATGCGAAAAGCAATATGGTACAATAATAAGGTGGGAAACTTATACTTAACTGGATTCAAGTGGAGGGTGCCCTCCCCCAAGCTGGATGATAACGTAGTCATGATGTTGAAGTTGAGTGATCCTTCTTAGAACAGGTGTGCCAGCGGCTTGTAGGCGCTAGGTTGGACTAGTTCTTGATCATCTACAAAACTCAATTGCCAACAAGAATACAAATTCTCATGGAGGGGGTTAGGATAATACCGCTCCATGGTTAGTGGCAAAATTTCCAGCAGAAAGCTCCCTTAATGAGTGGACCTTTATGTGCCCACATTTTTTTAGTGTTTTTAAGTTTATGAATGCAGAAAGTAAATATGATGCAGAAGTCTAGTCTAGATGCATGCAAACTATTTTTGTGCCACCACATTGAATAGTCTTTATGAGTTATGCCACAAGATTAGTCACATGGGGCTTTTAGATTTTATTAAGCAAAGCAATAAATATTTTTATTTTCTTTTAAATGCAGGAAAGTAAATATGCAACTACTAGGATATTAATGCAATGCTGAAAGTAAATATGGATAAATACCAGTTTTACCTTTTGGCGAAGGCACAGTGATTTATAGTCCTCTGAACAGGACTCTCGGTCTGTTCATTACTTGCCGTGTGCATCGTCGGGTTGAGATGGCCCTGGTTGCACTTCTGATGAAGAGTTGGAAGGTGACTCCTTCTTCCTCCATTCCTTCTTGGTGGTGAAGTTAATGTTGATGCTGAGGTTAGGGGCTCATCCTTCACAGTCTCTTCATTCTTCTCTTCTTATCTTCTGATATAGTCTCATCACTCCTTATAACTTCTCTTTCATGGTCTGCCTATCCATCTTTGGGTGGTTGGTTCTTCTGACGTTGGCATGAACGACGTCACCTCCTTGATCTATTCTTCTTTGGCTGCTCATAAGTTGTATAGCTATTGAAGTAGCAGCGCTTCGCGTGGAATTGGAAGTGGACCTCTCCTGATCTCATATAGATGATTGCTCGTGTGGTGTTAAGGAACGGTCTTCCAGGTACAATTGGTGCATCATACTCTTCCTCTCCCATGGCTAGGACCAAGAAGCCAGAGGGGACATAGTGATTCTGAGTCCTCTCTGGAAACCTGAATGTGTGGTCTGCCATCTTTTCCATTATGTTGATGCTCGATCCAGTGTTGCAGAAGATCTTGTAGAAGATTCTCTGGTGTACTCGATCGTTGGCACGACTAGATCGTCTAGCTTTGGCAGGTGTGGTAATGCAAGGAGGTGATTGTATTCAGCCTGAGTCGAGTTAATCATTCTCACTGCTGTAGTATGTATCTGCTTGGGCAGGAATTTGTAGTGTCTTGTTCATGAGGGCTTGTCTCCTATGACATCCTTTTGTTCTTCCCTTTGAGTTGTATCAGACCTTTTGCTTCATTATTCCTGCAAAGCATTAGTGGACAACACATACCAGAATGAATATACAAGTAAAGGCAGGGATAGTGTTGTCATAAAGGTAAAGGTGACTCTCTATGATGTAGAGAAGTTGTTTGAACAATTGCACAGAACATTTATTATTCACCATTACTTCTTCTATGGAGGATTGATGTTATGTTGTCCGTTGACGGTGGATAACATCAACTTTTATTAGAACTTTAGACACCAAAGGATACATGAATACACACTAGTCTAGGGTTTTAACTGACAATTTCCACGAGTTTTGCAAGTTCTGTATTTTCCAGGAGCTATTCCAGAAAAGCATAAAAGAAGGATTAAAGTGCATAAAAGACACGAAACTTAATCGCAAAGGAAACATCGTCATCGGGACGTGGGAAGAGTGCAGAAGGCACCCGAAGCAACCTAGGGCTGAATCCCTACCAGGTAGGGCCAGCCGGCCCTGGGGTGGGGCTAGGCGGTGCCCCCCCCCCAGGATTTCACCGCCATCTTCTGGAGTCTTCTTCCACCGCCTTTTAGGAGTCATCTTGGCCCTTGGTTAAGTCGGTTTGATCCTACAGCGCACGTGCATCCCACCGGGCTATAAATAAAGGGGCAGACCCCTCTGGAGGCATCCTACAACCCCAGAATCATTCATCCAAGGCATCAAGTCTTTGGTCAAGCCATCAAGAGCCTCCTAGTTCATAGTTCTAGCCTAGTTAGATTAGAAGTAGAGGTGTTCTAGTTCTTCGTCGGGATCTGGAGCCCCGGCATCTGTCTGGAGCGCGGAGTTCGGTATAGTTCTAGTTCTTTCTCTATTATTGTATTATTCATTATGATTAGGGAAACATTGTTCTTAATAGTTCATATGTTCTTGATTACAATAGTCTTTGTCTACTTTAATTATATGTCTAGTATAGTTGGTTTGATCTTATTGAATTCATGTAATTGCTCGTATAGCGTTTATCTATGCGGACGATGGGTAGATGATGAACAATATGTAGATGTGGTGTCTAAGTATTCTGTTTATCTGCGAGTGCACCCTGCTGTGCCGGGTCATGTGGTAAATCGCGTAGGTGACAGCTACGTTGAGTTCTCTGTAGTCCACAGACCGTATGTAGGCAAGCAGGCACAGTCGCAAAGTTGGGTGATGACTCTGTTTCACATCCTTCCTAGATGATGCCCTTTACATGTGATCATGATATAAGATTAGTCTAACAATGATTGCTAGATGTAATTGCACTAATTAGAGTTATTCATTGACGTAGTCATAGAATTACCTTAGATATTAATTCCTTAGTTTATCCATTGGCTAGCTATTGCTATGACTAGAGAGTGCTCTAATGTTTATCTTTTATTATGATGCTTGATCATACTTATCACTTTATTTATCTTATTTACCTTGTGACCTCTACCTGTTATGAATAGAGATAATGATATTGGTAATGTCACTTATCCATTGTATATATTCACTATCAATATAATAGATTAAACTTTATCCTAGTTCCTTCCCAGTGGTATAAATATAAATCGACAACCTGGTAGAACTCCTAGGTAAAATGTTACAATGGTATAATTATCTGTCCGCTTACAGAATTTATCTTAGTTTATATATTTTATATTTCTGCCTAGCCACATAGGATGATATATGAAACCTTTATTTATTCTTTAGCATATATAATTAGGGATGACAACCTAGTTCATGCATAAGAATGTTGGTAATAGATAAGTGGCTAGTTGCTAATGACAAGTTAATTAATACCATACATCTTCTAATCTCGTCTTTCCTATTAAAAGTTATATAGTTATATTTGGCGACATAAGTAGATGTTAACATTGTCTTAAGTTTTATTTTCATAAATGGCATTTGTAGAACTAATCAAACTTATAAAAGTAAGGTAATGGTGAGTAGAGGGATTGCAAACCAGCGTGCCTGAGCGACGGAAGGTTGAGAGGAGGAAGACTATGGTCAGATCAACTTTGGCCTTCTTTCCTTATGCTTCAACCGGACAGCAATGGCTCCTGGTCCTTAGGTCCGCGGAGCAGGACCTCTCCCTTGTGCATAGCTGTTGGAATCCATGTCTTGCTTCATTTCTAATTTGAGTTTATCCTTTGACTTCCCCAGATTGATTTGAGAGTTTCCTGCAGGGGTTAATCTAACAAAATATCCAATATCTACTATAGCATACTATCGGCTCAAAAATCAACCTAGACACCACGTCTAATTTGACTTAGGAGAGCATTTAATCTAAACACATGCTTACATTAAAAACCTTTAAAAATAATATCGAACATTCCTAAACTAGGCACCATGCTTCATTTAAGAGATGTATGAAGTTACTCCCAACCCTAAACATATACTATAGCAAATAAAGGTAGTGTGGAAGCATTATAAGGATTTATTCAAATAGAGATGTGAGAGCATGATTTAAGGTAGAGACAACCAAGGTGAATTAGCAACATGGTATAGGATTTTTCAGAAAAGCCCATCCCCAAGCTTGAATTTTACAAGGTAAAAATCAAGTCTGGATGGATATGATCAATTTGCATGATAATTGGTTGGACATACCTTGGAGTCATCATCCTTCATCCTTTTTGCTTTAGTCCTGAAATAGTTAGTAACAATAATACCCGAAGAAATATTCTCACAATTGTATGCTCATTTTACATGGGCATTTTAGCAAAAAGGTGAAGACTTGTGTATGAAACCTACATCAAGATTTATGCCTCGAGATTTGCAATGTTTATGACAAACATATGCATTTACAACCACCCTTTTCAAGATTCTATGGACAGGTAAAATGAGGGGGTTGGAGATCTTAAGTATGGCAATGATAGAGAGACATGTTGATTTAGGAGTTTGCTCTTGTGAGCCTGGATCATCTATTTCAATCTCCAAGGGTGTCTCTTCATGAATGTCTATCGGTAGAAACATTGTCTCTTTCATTCCATGCCTAAGACAGTCATTGGACATGTCATTGTCCAAGGTCTCCTTTGGATGCGTGTCTCTCAGGTTGATCTCGCCTAGGGCCTCCATACTTGGATGAGGTATAAGTTCATCATTTGGATCTGAACCAAGTATGGATTCCCATCCATAAGGCTTCGTATTTGTCCATCCATTCAACATATTCCCTCCATTGTTGTAACTCTCCTTGATCTTCCTTGTGGTCTTGATGGCTCCTTTGCTTTGAGTGTCTGAGCGGGTTTCTAAGATCATCATGAGTCTCAGGAGAGAGAGCACACGAGGGATCATTGGGATCAAGGATGGGTTCACAGATGGGTTCAGATAAGTCATCTACTATGGGCATAGAAGGGGAGAAGATAGTATTGCTTTTTAATTGGCTTGGCTCTCCTTCTATGGCATCACTAGACACGCCATCCTCGAGTTCCTCCCAATGTCCTATGTAAGGACACTTTCTAAGAGACTCTTCCATAAGAGGATTTGAAATATGATCACTTGGAGGTCTCTTATGCGGACGAGAGTTATTTATTCTCCCAGAATCAATGAGGTTACCCTCAAATTCAAAAGGATTTTCCAAAGTTAGAATTCCTTTTGGGGAATTTTGGGGTATTGATGATTCAGGATAGATAGCCAAATCTTAGGATTGAAATGGTTGTGATTTGGCTATCAGAACTTCCTCTCTCTGATCAGGAGATGATTCCTCCTTCTTCTCGGGGAGTGTAGGACGAATGCTAGAGCAATAGGTCGCTCCAGTAAATCTATTAAGCATAGACCTTGCTTCAATAGCATTCAAATGAGAAAATGATCCCCCAGAGACACAATTAAGGTCTTGCTTGTCATCCTTGCTAAGACCCACGTAAAAATATTGAAGAAATATATGGTCTTCAAGAGCAAGGTCTGAGCCAGTGAGGATAAGATCATTGAAACGCTCCTAAGATTCAGCAAGAGACTCATCTTTAGCTTATTTGAAGGATAAAATTTCCTTTCGAAGGCTGACTACCATAGAGATGGGAAAGTATTTTGAATAAAATTCAGAGCAAAGTGTTTCCCAATCTCCCTGCATACTACCTACGGTCTGGTTGTACCAATGTCTAGCTTTTCCAGTTAAAGAGAATGGAAAGAGCTTCCATTGTAAAGCCTCGTCCGGCATGCCAGCAATGCACAAGTATGCACAGATGCGGTGGAACTCACGTAGGTGTGAGTATGGGTTTTCATCACCTTCTCCCGAGAAGGGTTGTTTTTGGATAAACTCTATAAGACACGGGCTCAGCTCATAGCTAGGTGCTAGGATAGGCTTTGAAAATTCTAGTGGCATGAAGTTAGAGCTCGCGGGGTTAGCATACTGATAGATAGGAGTGGAATATATGCTAAAGATAAAAATAAAAAGGTTATGCTAGACGGTAGCTAAGTCAGCAACCGTTTCCCCGGCAACGGCGCCAGAAAGTTTGTTGGTATTTTTAAGTGCACACAGATAAATCCGCAAGCGCACGGATACTATTGTAGCTTTTACCCGGAGGGTTTTAAATATCATATCCACAGGGAAACGGGCTTGGTTAACTACGATTTAACTTAACCAGGGGTAGTCAATAAGTAAAGGTAAAAACTAAGTCAAAAAGTGGTAGTCAATGGTAGTGGTGATGTAATCAAGAATGGTGGTGTTGCAACTAAAGTTATGACTAAAGTAATCAAGGGTGTAGATAATATGGCTATGGTGATCTAGATCGTAGATAATAGGAGTGTGGAGAGGATAATTAGGGGTTTCTATTTCTAAGTTGGGCAAGCTTATGTCTTCTACTGCTTCATCTGGGGAAAGGGCTTAGAGTTGGATGTATGCTTATATGGGGTGGAAGGATTCTGAGCCCTCCCCAGCTGGCGATCAGCGGATGGGCAGCGTGCGGCACCTCTGGCTGGGCACAGGATCGAGCGAGGTGCGCGCACAGTGCAGTGTGCGCTGGTGGTCGGCCATGGAGATATTTGATTGAGAGAGGAGAGCAAACGAGTAGACAAGGATGGATGATGGGTGAGTCAAACATGTGGCAGGCTGAGTGGAGCAAGTGATGTCCGGTCCGTCCAGACGTCCTTACAAAAGCATTACTGAAAAATCGTTGAGGAAGATTGCCTATGTCAACAGGTACACCAAAACTGTAAGAGGCCGCTATATACTTGCGGCTAATTGCAGTTGCGCACGGTGGCAGAAACCCTCTGAAACACGTGCAATGCAGGGGCAGCCTGAAAGTTGACGGTCATTGCAAGGAGGAAAAAGCAGGTGAGAAATTTCTTATGAAGGACTGCTGCTATGTGGGTGGGGGTGGCTCATCAAACGCACAGGTCATACCTCGCGCTCCATGGCTTCTGGTTGACGGACCATGCAACAGAACCTCGCGCCAGCTAACGTCCTGGGTGGAGAAGCGCTTGTGGCCAATGGGGGTAGGTTGTGGCCCGAGTAGGGATGAAAATGGATCAAATACGGATGGATGTCATTGATATTATATTTGTTTTCATATTTCTACTCGAATTTAGATTCGAATACGGATAGTATCAGCTACGTTAAATCGGATATAATTGGATATCGATATCATGTGATTTGAGCATTCGGATATAGATACAGATACGGTACCGGATGTTGAATATTCATTGTGTCTGTTCGGCTGGCTGGTATGGTACGGCTGATTGGCTGGCTGTTCTAAGAGAAAAACACTGGTGAGTGGCTGGCTGGTGCTGGCTGGACCAGCCAGCCGAACAGGGTGATTGATTCGGATATGGACAGATTCGGTCTCGAATACGATCGGAAAATATTCATTCCATTTTTATCTCTACCCTTAGCCTATGATAAGTTGGCAGTTCGGCACACGCCGCATGCTATCACGTGCAACAACCTGTTGGCCCCGCCATCAGCGTCCCTGCCACGGACAGGAAGCCCAATGAGCCGTGGGCTTGGCCGTTGATTCGTTGCTCCCTGCATCGGGCCCTGCCGGCGCTGACCGGGCCACCGATCTCATTGCCACCAATCTCATCTGCCGAGCTCTCGCGTCCGGCCCACGGCGATGTGAGGAACGTGGCAACGATGGCAAGTAGGGCTGGATACGCTCAGCTCGGCTTGTTATCTTCACGAGGCCACTGGAAATACAAGCTTACATCTATGCGTCTATATATTTGCAGAATATCTGTTGAGGATCGGAGCAGGGAAGTATATTTGCAGAGTATCTGTTGAGGATCAGAGCAGGGAAACATGCATCATAAATATGTGGGTATTGTCATAGCAGGTTACAGAGACAGATTTTATAAGTACGGCAATGTTCCAAGCCAGTAGAGTAGGACGGTTACGTACTACAATAGTGCATACGGAGTAACATCTGCTAGCTTTGTGCTACTTGTGGATGTTTCCGAAATTTGCACCCATGATCCCACGACACCTCTCTGGTTGGAGAGACCATGGTTAACAGGTTCAGAACGCATCGTCGTGGCGTCACCTTTACGAAGACAGCCATACTGTACTCCAAACTGGTCCCTTGCTATCTCCATCTTCAGTATAAGATGTTCATAGGAGTTGTCCATGGATTTTGATACCATAAAAATGGGCAAGTCTTTGGATTTCTTGCATATATGATTTATAACTGCGTTGGCTGTGGCACTTTGGCATCCTGCCTCTGCTGGAACAGGAACCAATGCAACTTGCGTAGGTAAGCACGAAAATTACAGTTAGCTAATAATAATAATTTTGTAGATTTCAATTGGCAGAGCACAAATGAAGTATGAAGTACATTTAACTGTTTAATGTTTGCAAATAAACAAATAGTCTGATAAATCCAACGGGAAAATATTCCCATGGACACCAGGACACCACTATGAAGAGAACTAATCTGGAATATATGGATCCGCACAGAGCTGTAGTGCATGAGTTATATCAGAAAATATACAAGCACCGCAAACCACATTAACCTATAGTAAGGTCCCTCACCATGAATCTATATTCAACCAAGCATCTATTTTTGGCTGCATTTAATGCTTTCCAGCTAGATTATAGGTGTCCAAAGAAGCATTTTTACCTGTAAAGAAAACGTGCACCTACATGGGAAAAACAGACATGGTAACTGTATACACAAACATGAATTTTTCAGCGTTAAAAAGACCAAGGTAACATTGTTTTTTAACGCAACCACATTAACACTGAAGGCTAAAAACACACGAGATGATGCTAACTCATGGGTGATTTCTACAAGGTAGAAATAAAGGCTCACCTGCTACTGAAAGTAAGAGCATGTCCTTTTTGTAAATCCTCTGCAGTTTTATATATAGCAAAGATGAAAGCCCTTAGAGCTTTACAGAGAGTCCCAGACTTTGTGCTAAGCACTAATGAAAAAAAAAACTCCATTCACGAAAACAGCTCCAAATGGAGCAGAGGTACATATTACAGAAGGAGCAGTTTCTGTCACATACTTAATAAACATTCCAAGAAAGGAAATCCACATATCTGAGTGCAATTTGAACTGATGTTTCAGGATATATGTGACCAAGATCGATAATTTATTTATTTAAACGGGCTTTCCAATAGTGAAAGTGGCAAGCACATCTACATGTTTCTGCAATGTAACTTGTGAGATCAACACAATCAAAATAAATTAGGTAGACTTTTAAAATTGTCAATAAGAGGTTCTACCATTATCTCCAGTAACTAAAAGGAACAAATTACTGATAATGTGGCACCTCTCCTTTGCACAGGGAACATGGACTGAATACCAGTACACCCAAGGCAAATAATCAAGAGGCACACTTTATTATAAATCTTAATTTTATTGACAGCTTCCACCTTACACCTGCCTGCAAGCAGATACTATTTACATGCAAATATTGGACTGAATGAAATGAAATAGTTCCATGATACAATACAATATAATGCTTTTTTACTTTATTTGGTCTGAACTATCTGAAATGAAACAGTTCCATGTTTTTTTTACTTTGATTGATGTTTTATTCCTTCTTTAGAGGCGATATAAGTACAATTAGTTCAGAACATCTCAAGAAGGTACCGAGCTCATGGACATGGTTCAATACTTCATCATCTATAACCTACGCACACCATTCAGAAGTACAGGTGAGTTGGGCAGGCTGATTCCATACCTGGCTCCATTGTCCCCAAGGCCGTGGAGGTAGACAATGGTGGCCTTGTGCGTGCCCTTGGCCTCACCACATGAGTTCTCCCGTACTCAAATGGCCTCTTCGCACCTGCATCCAATGCATATCCATTCATTTCCACTCAATCCCATCCTAATAACCCCCAACGTCGTAAAATAGAGACCATGCACCAATCACCAACGAAGCCACAACAGCAATGAAACCAAAAAGGCATAAGTACCAGATGTGAGGGAGCTGCTGCTGCCGAAGCTTATCCCGTGAACAATCGCCGTGCCTCCACACCCCATCCTCGCTGCAAGGCCCGCCAACACTGCAATCCCAGCAACAACGAAGGCTCAGCGGGAGCAGATAAAGGGCGACGCGGTGCGCGCGCATACGAGGGAGCAGCGGCAGGGATTGGGGATTGGGAAGAAGGCGGATTTGTGCGGCGGAAATGGGTGCGCCTTTTTGGGGGGAGCTGGTGCACGGAGAGAAGAGGGAATAGGAAGTGGAGCGAGAGAGAGCGAGAGAGAGAGAGAGAGAGAGAGAGCACCTGTCCAGAGGCCGGTGCTGGCAGCGGCGGCGGCCGAGGGGTAAGGCCCGTGCCTGCAGCTGCTAACCGCGCGCCCGTGGTGGCCGAGCGGCCAACCGGGCCCTGTGCTCGTCCGCCGCCCGCGCCAACGGCCTCCGCGCCACCAGCGGGCGCACCGTGCCAGCTCCGCAACGCCGCCGGGCAGGGGGCAAACCGGCGCCACGACACCGCCGCGTCAGGGAGGGCGCTCGCTCGCGCTGCCGCCGGGGTGCGCCACCGCGCCGCGCCGGGCAGGAGGGCGAACCGACGCCACTGCACCGCCGCGTCAGGGAGGGGCGCTCGCCCGCGACGCCGCCGCGGTGTGCGGTCACCCCATGGGTTCAGTCGTGGCCAGGGCCGTCAGCGTCGGCCAGTCGGCCAACGCGGCCACGCCCATGGTGGCGGGCTTGGCAGCCGGCCAGCGCGCCTGCGCCCACGACGGCAGTGGCTCGGTGGCCGAATACAATCCGGATGTCACCACCTCGCATATTGATGGAAAACCAAATTGGTGCTATTGCAGTTGACTTGAACTGAGAGGATGCTTCCACCTAGGGAGTCCATAGCAAAGTGTGGGGAGGTGGGTAAAGCAAGGGAGAAACTGAATGTGTTTTTATAGGTCCTAATGGTTAGCTTCTGTCAAATTTGAGTACCGTTGTAAAAATACATAAATTGGGCCCTTATCTTCTATGTAATTTTATTGGATGGGGATGCCCAAAATTGTGACAGAGTATGTTTGTGGAAGAACTTTGAAATAATCAAACCAAGAGCACACTTATCCATGTACTGGATCATGTCACCTCCTATCATTTGTCAAACCAGAACTGTTATGTCGGGCAGCAGTAGGGATTAGGCCCATTAGTGGCCTAATTACCCAAATATCCTATATTATTTATATTTCCTTAAATAGTTTAGTTATTTCCTAAATTAGGATCCCATAGGCTATATATTTGTAATCGTTGATTGGTGGAAGATAAGCAAGAGCAATCAGATTTGCTCGGCTTCCCTTAGGGAGCCGGGAGACTTTCCTGTGCCCTAGCCGCCGCCTCTGTTCCTCTCTCGCGCACACACACGCAACCACGGCACCAGTTCGTCGCCGTCGTGGTTCCCTGCCACGGCCAGCAGCTCCACATCCATACAACCTCCGCCCAATCTCAGATAGGATCCGTAATCCTATCAACCTGGTATCAGAGACCTCGTCGATCATGGCCTTCTCCGCCGCCGCGACATCAGGCTCTGCGCCGGTCCTGTCGGCAGCTCTGCCGGCCGCCACATCGGGACCGTCCGCATCCGGGGAGCTGGTCCAAGCAGCCACGCTCCCTCTGGCCACCGGCGCCGCTGCAACACAGCCGTCGCCCGTTTTCTCGCCAGATCAGACCACATCGGTCCTGATCGATCTCAGCAGGGCAGTCCGGGAGATCCAGGGCACCCTGGCTGGTCTGCTTTCCGGCCAAATCCAACTCCCGGTGCAGCAGCCGATTGGCCCGCCGCACCCCTACTTCGCCCCACCGCTTCACTTGTCCCAGCCGCCACCGCTGTCCTACCACACCACCGCACCTGCCCCGAACGCATCCTACCCCTACAGCGCGTCTACGTCCGCCCCGGCGCCCTCGTTCGCCAGCGCGCCGCCGCCGTCCCAGGGCGTCCCGATCCAGCAGATTCGCTTCCCGCCGTCGCCTTCACCGCTGCCGGCGTGGATGACTGACGCGACGTCGGCGCCGGTCTACACCGCGCCTGTGCCGCAGACGCATCTGCCCCCGCCGCCGATCACGTCGACCACCATGGCCCACGGCGGCGTCCCTGCCTCGGGGGTGCTTTATGGCACGGCGGACGGGTCCCTGTTCCACAGCGACAGCCTGATCGCCGCTTCTTCCTCTTCTGCACCTACCGCGCCACCAGCCTCGCTGGTCCACTCCGGGCCGACGGCCGTGATCGGGCCGTCCGAGCCCCAGCCCCCGAAGTTCTACAAGCTGGAATTCGCCACCTACGACGGCTCCGTCGACCCGCTGAATTGGCTCAATCAGTGCGAGCAATTCTTCCGCGGCCAGCGAACACCGGCGACGGACCGCACTTGGCTCGCCTCCTACCACCTACGGGGGCCAGCCCAGACGTGGTACTACGCCCTCGAGCAGGACGAGGGTGGCATGCCGCACTGGGAGCGCTTCGTTGAGTTGTGCCGCCTGCGTTTTGGGCCCCCGATCCGCGGCAGTCGCCTCGCGGAGTTGGGCCGGTTGCCTTTTGTTTCCACCGTGCAAGAGTTTGCAGATCGCTTCCAAACGGTGCTGTGTCACGCCCGGAACGTCTCAACGCGGCAGAAAGCTGAGCTCTTCGTCGGCGGTCTTCCCGAACATATCCGGGTGGACGTGGAGATGCACGACCCCCCGGACCTTCAGACGGCCATGTACCTGGCCCGAGCCTTCGAGCGGCGCGCTGCTGCAGCAGCACCAGCTCCCCCGCCACAAGGAGCATGTCCTCCCCAGCAGCTGCCGGTGCCGGCGTCTCCACCAGGGGTACATCGCGCGCCGACCGGGGCCCCAGCACCTGCAGGAGCGCCAGAGCTGCCTGCACCAGCGAATGGGGCGCCACAGGCTCCTCCCGCGCCATCGCCGGCTCCAGCGCCTGCCTTCCGTCGCCTCACACCGGCCGAGCAATTGGAGCGCCGTCGTCAAGGGCTTTGCTACAATTGTGACGAGCCCTACGTCCGCGGTCACCAGTGTCAGCGGCTATTCTACTTGGAGGCGGCCGACTTCCTCGACGATGATGTACCAGCTGTGGTGGCGACCGCTGCTGCATTCCAGCAAGATACCGCTGTGGGCTGACGCCAACTCTTCTGCAGTTTCAGCTCGAGGACGAGCTGTTTCCCCAGGCGGGAAGAGATGTTATGTCGGGCAGCAGTAGGGATTAGGCCCATTAGTGGCCTAATTACCCAAATATCCTATATTATTTATATTTCCTTAAATAGTTTAGTTATTTCCTAAATTAGGATCCCATAGGCTATATATTTGTAATCGTTGATTGGTGGAAGATAAGCAAGAGCAATCAGATTTGCTCGGCTTCCCTTAGGGAGCCGGGAGACTTTCCTGTGCCCTAGCCGCCGCCTCTGTTCCTCTCTCGCGCACACACACGCAACCACGGCACCAGTTCGTCGCCGTCGTGGTTCCCTGCCACGGCCAGCAGCTCCACATCCATACAACCTCCGCCCAATCTCAGATAGGATCCGTAATCCTATCAAGAACATAGATCCAATCATATGTATGCAATACAGAATAGACTTGACATGGACAAAGGTGATGAAAAATATAAGTGAACTCAATCCCAAAAGGCAACTGATGTTTTCCACAAATTAGGGAAAAATACCATGCACCACAAAGTAATGAACTATCCATACAAATTCTAAAAAGTACCCAGTGGTGTGTATTTATTTTTAATGCAATACTTTGAGATTCAGCACACAAAAAATAAGTGAACTTTGTTCTTAGATGGGCACTAAATAAAATACATAGGAGAAATAGGTACCTGCATTATCTCAAGCACAAAAGCTTGAGGCCTATATAGTTCATTAACACATCAAATTGTTAAGTAGTCTGACTGCATCTACACTGGAAAAATAGGTATCAACTAATCTGCATTTTCTCAAGCACCAAAGCTTCCCCATGTGTTTTATCTGCACAAGGCCTAGAACACATTGAGGTGCAGAAATAAATCATTAGATGCATTGCAATAATACAGAAAGTAAAACCGTGGTAACTGAGAGGAATGAGGAAATCAATAATATATAGTTCAGATTACTGCCTCTCCAAATAAACTATCTTCCATGTGCAAATTTAAATAAAAAAGACCAGGGAAGGACAGCTTGCTAACCAAACACTAAGGAGCACAGCTAACTGACCATGATCACACCCAAATTACTAAATTTCTCTTAAGAAAAGAAAGGAATAAGGGACGGACACCCTGCCTTATAAAAAAAGGGCTAGACCAAACATATTCTGGCAGCCAATTCAATCTATAGCATCCTGTATATACCATTCGCATGAATTAACATGGTACCAGCAGTCCTGTACTCACCGATGCAAATTGATCAAGGCCCTAAACAAAGTCCTGTACTCACCTATTTTCTAGAGATATCCTAGGAATATCATGTTGGATAGCACACTCCAAGAACCCATATGCCTTGGGAAATATTTCAACATAAGCTCATATGCTATCTGAAAAGTGGATGGAATTCACAAGAGTTTAATTAGCATAATGCAAAGGACAAAGACTACAGCTGCTTATATCTGTAGATGCACCACTGCAGCAGCAAAAAAGATATATATATACATTTCTGCAGTAGTGGATTTTTTACTGCAGATCGCTCAAAGGCACAATAAAATCAAAGCGGATCCACCTGCATCAGTTCTCCATCATCACTATGTGAAATCAAAATTGTTTCCCCTAAGTGCCCTTTGACCTGCATTGGTTCATCACCATCCTCAAAGCTACCTAGTTCTATGCTCCTATTCAGTTTAATAATTCCAAATCTTGTTCATCCGATATTATGCATAATTATTAAGAAATAGAAAAATCAGCAATGTAGGACTGAGACAATTTTTTCAGCACTCAAAACCAGTAGATAAAATACATGAGAAACTTGCACAGTGCAAGAAGAATGACATGTATGACTTACCTTCTCCCAGCAGCAGTGGTGATGGAGTGTTAATAAGCAATTGATCGTTATGACCTTTTCTGTAGAAGGTTATTCACACTACAAAGTTAGTACAAAATTAGGTCCATAGAAGCACAATGATATTATTATTATTATTTTTGCATTTGTACATAACACAAGCAAAGCCTGTATGTGATAAAAGTACTTAATCTTACTGGTTTACATAAGAAACAGAGCATGAATGCATTAGAAGTTCTCTTCCAACACTACAGAAGTGGTCCTTCCAGACTTTCTATTGTTCACAGTTTGATCAAACTCACAAAACTAAATTCAAATGGTGAACCTTCCAATCAAAAAGGGATTTTTTTTTCGACAATCCCTTTCTTTCTTCCACCTCCCTTATCTTAGGCTGTCTCACTTGGATTCATATTTCATGGACAGGGATGGAGCAAGATTTTGCCAAGATCGTATCAAATCGTATAGCTTGCATCAAAATTGATAGCCCATATCCAATCCGTGATCTCTCAAGCAAAGGATTGAAAAAAATGCAAAACAAAATCCTTCTTTCTTCCATCTTTTTCGTGTTACCTTATATATGCTGGCCTGATTGGATCCAAATAGGTGGATGGAGCACAGACTGCAACTGAAGAACTAATCAATAGTGCTTGGGATTGAGGGCGGAGGGGGAATCGAAGGGGGAAGCAGATTATTCTGTGGATTTAAGGTATACCGATGAGTACTGTGTGAAGGATTTGGGGTTAGCTTCTAGGCTGCAGATGGAGGTGAGAGAGAGTGAGAGAGAGAGAGAGAGAGAGAAAGAGAACGCACCTGTGCAGCGGCCGGTGCTGGCAGAGGCGGCGGCCGACGGGTAAGGCGTACATGCACCTGCTATCTATGCGCCCGCGGTGGCCGGGCCCTGACGCCCTGTGCTCGTCCGCCGCCCGCGCCGATGGCCTCCGCGCCACTAACGGGCGCACTGTGCTAGCTACGCAATGCCGCCGGGCAGGGGGGCGAACCGGCGCCATGACACCGCCTTGTCAGGGAGGGGCGCTCGCCCGCGCCGCCGCCGGGGTGCACGGCCGCGCCGCGCCGGGCAGGAGGGCGAACCGATGCCAGAGGGCGCTCACCCACGACGCCGCAGGGGTGCGCGGCCATCCTATGGGTTCAGTCGTGGCCAGGGCCGTCAGTGTCGACCGGTCGGCCAGCGGGGCCCGCGCCCATGGCGGCGGCGGCCGGCCAGCGCGCCTGCGCCCACGACAGCGGCGGCTCGACGGCCGGCCAACGCGCCTACATCCACGGCGGCGGCGGCGGCTCGACGGCCGGCCGGCGCGCCTGCTCGCCCACGCCCGGCCTCCCGGAGCTCGGGCCTCCCTCGCCAGAGGCTGCAGCGCCAGGCCCGGACGCGAGCGACGGGGCCTGCCCTAGCCACCGCTCAGTGTGGAGGGAGAGTGAGGGGATGCGGACACGGGTGGCGATAGCTATGGTTGGAGGCGGTTTATACATGACGTGAAGAGTTTAGGACCGTCAGATCTCTCGAACGGCGCAGGATTTGCTGATGACATGGTCTGGGCGAGGCCACATCCGCTCCGTGGATCTCTTGTTTTTACATATAAAGTCAGTTCAGTTCGGCTCGTTTAGGAGGTTGAGCTGACTCGTTTGTTTTGTGAGCTAGAGATTAAAAAATAAAAAATAAAAATATTTTTAAAATTTAAGAATAAAAATAATAGAAAAGCAGCTCATCTATAAACCTTAAAATAAAAAAAATTAATATATACTAACACATTATCTATTATTTACGGTTAATATAAAGTTCTATCCGATTAGGTTTCTTATAATGACTAGACTCTTGATTAAGCAAATTTAAATCTATAAATAAATAACTATCAGATTGTTTATCTTATAAAGTCAAATTTGAAGTGGAACACATCTTAAGGAGGTGACTTAGAGTTACAAGTGACAAATATATTAGGCTAGTGGGTTAATTTTAGTTGGAATTATACTAGATGTTTTATAGATCGTTTGCCTCGTGAGCGGCTCGCGAGCTAGCTCGTTATAGCTAACGAGCTAAAATCATAGCTCTGCTCGGTTCGTTATCCTAACAAGACGAGCTGAGTCGAGCTAGTCGAGTCAGCTATGGAACAAGCTAACGAGTTTTGAGTTTTTCGTCCAGCCCTAATGACAATGACAAGTACAGCGTCCATCAATAATGTCCTTGAATCAGCACCCATCTCTCGCTTTGTGGGCAACCAAGAATATTCTTTATACATAAATAATCTGCTTTGCTGATCACTTTGTCTAGCACCGTTCTCTACTCTTTGGCCTTATTAAAAGTATTATTTTGGACTTCGTGTCATCTTTTTTTAAACTGTTTGTCTTATTTCAATTTTTTATACAAATATTATTTATTTAATTATAACTTATTTTATCACTATAGATACTTTAATAATGATTTAATTATTTTATTATTTGTAAAAGTAAAAAATATAACAAACAGACAAATAAGACGTTTAAAAGTTAAAAACATTATTTTTAACAGAAGGGAGGGAGTACATCTCCAGTTACAATCCACACCAATATAAAAATTCGGATATGCTTGGACCCAGTCGTTCGGACATATCAGACGCGGGCGCGTGGCTCCCCCATCCCACATACGCAGCGCGTGTCGCCCACCCCCGCCCTCCCGCGCGTCCTGGGGTTGGCGCGACACGGGCGCCGTCCTCCCCCCCCCCTCCCCCCCCCCCACCCACTCGTGCCCCATTCCATTTTTTTCCTTTTTTTGCTTTTTCTTTATTTTTTATTTCCTTTTCTTTTTTTTATTTTAAATTTTTGTTCTTTTTTGTTTTTTTATTTTTTTGTTTCCTTTTTTCTTTATTTTTTATTATTTTCACATTTATATATTTTGTATTTTTATATGGATGTTGTAAATGTAGATTAGAAATGTTGCACATATCGTTGTAAGTGTTGTTTAAAATATTTTATCTTTTTTTATAGATGTTTTAATTGTATGTTTCTAATGTTTTACTTTTATTTTCAAAATTAATGTTTGCAAATGTTTTATTCAGATGATGGATATGTTTTCACATGTATTGATGAAACTGTTTTTGATTGTTGGGTATGTTTGTGAATGATTTCCTAGCGTTTTCAGGTGTTTTTTTCGAAATATTTCATATGCATGTTTTGAATGTTGCAGTAGTTTTGTACGTATGCTGCAAGTGTTGCATCTGAATGTTTCAAAACTAAATCTTCGGGTGTTTTTTATGTGTTTATACGCATGTCTCTGAGCAGTGGCGAAGCTAGAGCGAATGGGTGGGGGGTGCCTAGTGGCGAAACTAGACCAAAACTAATTTATAATTTTGACATCAAAATTCAACTCCCAGTGATAATAATGTGATTTTGCTCAAAATATAAGCAAACTAATAAGGCAAGGGTAATTACACTCACCATTTTGTAACAAAATAAAGACAACATTGATCGTTGTAGTGATGGAGAAAAAATATCATGTACTCCCTTATAGCAAAATATGTGATCCAGCCTAAAAAAAGAGAATAAACAGGTCAATTATTTAGCAAAGAAAATGTATGATTATCTACTCAAAACAGTTGCATTGCATTTGCATTATATCTTAGAAATCATATTCATGTCATTTTTCTTCCATGGTCATGAAATCACATGTATGAGGCTGCCAAAATCCATTCTCCAAGAGTAAAAAAATCTGTCTCGCCTTTTCTCTATGGTTAGGACGATGGTAGACATCAATTTCTTTCATCAAACGAGGGTCATATTTGTTCCTCTCATCTCAATTGATTTCTTCCGGACATGAAACATATCCCTTATAATACCTCTCCATGATTTTCTATAATATTATAATTCGTTCATAACTATATTGCGGTTCACAAGTTTCATGTATGAATAACTTGACTTGAACAGTACAAACAGTCAAACACTGAAACACTCACCGAGCATTAAGGGACAGATGCGGACAGGGAGTCGAGGATAGGGCCGCCACGCCAAGGACGCTGGTCAGGCAAATAGGCGAACAGCAGACGCCGGTGCCGGAACGCAGTCAGCAGGCGGCAGGGGCGCAGAGCCGCAGCATGTACGGGCGCTCGGCGCGGCATGCCAGAGACTCAGAGTCAGAGAGATCGGCATCCGTAGGCGGTGCCGCGGCGGCTTTGACTCGCGAGTCGCCACGCTTGGAGGCAGATGAAGGGTCGCTGGCTCTCAGCTTCGTGAGTCGCCACGCTCGGAGGCAGATGAAGGGGTGCCTCGTATTGGGGCCGTGGGGGTGCCCACAGGGCCAAATTCCCCTAATCCTCAAGAATTTTTATAATTTTAGGGGGGGTGCCTGGGCACCCACAGCTCTTTACTGGGCTTCGCCCCTGTCTTTGAGCGTTGCAGTTGTTTCATTCAGATAGATGTTGTAACAGTAGATCGGCATGTTGCATACGCTGCAATGATTATACGCATATGTTACAAATGTTTCATCTCGATTTTTATGGATTTTTAAAATAGTTTTATTTGAATGTTGCATATATTCTCACATGCATGCAGCAAATATTTTATACACATGTTTTCGAGCGTTCTAGTTGTTTCATACATAGTATTGTATCTTGATATTTCAAAAAGTAGATCTGGTGTTTGTAGCTATATTTCAGACGCATGTGTCTTGTGTTTTATCCGCCTTCGGACACATATTGCAAGTGTTGTATCTAGATGTTTCAAAAATAGATCGGTTGTTGCATCTCTATACATCTACATGAAATATATGTTCGTTTAAAGTTTTGTTGAAATATATTTAAGTAGGATCTTGTTTTAAAGATTTTATTGTAAGGAATACAGTGATGTAATCGGATTTCAATTTGAATACATGATTTATGAGATATAATATTTTTTAACTTTAGAAAAAATAGGATTTTAGAGGGACCTACGGAAACCCGCATGCATGCAATGGAATAGGGGTGGGCGGCGCACATGCAGCCAACCGCGTCAGGGACTGTTGCCCTGCTGCCGCGTGAGCACGCAGGTCCGGGTGCTATGCGTGTCGGTGTGATGGGTGTCCGGACGGTCACGGCATCCGGACGTTCGGGCGCTGGCTTTGTCGATAAAAAATTAGTAAAAAGCAAGTGGAGTTATTTCATCATCACGGAAGGAAAAAAACAAAAAAAAATAAAAGAATACCGAAAGGGCGGAACGGGATAGGAAAGAAAACCACCATCCACGTTCCACGAAGTCTAGGGCTGGGAAGATACTAATACCCGTTTCTCCCTATCCGCTGTTCTCCAACCCCCGTTTCCTGCGCCGCGCCGCCGCATCTTAGTTCAACGCAGGAAGGACCATTGACCAGTAGGCCTCCGACGCAGGGAAGAAGCGCCGCTGTCCCACAACATCCACCTCCCGTCTCTAAGGTAAGAGCACAATCCGATCTGCCCCTCACCTTCCGCCGTACTACTTGTTCTTAGCAGTGATTTAGAGCAGATTTGTGTTCTTGGACTAAGTTCATGTAGTTCCCTGTTCATCTTCCGTCTCCCGTTAATACTACTATTATTATCTGACGTTTTTAGGGTTTTAATTTCATTAGAGTAAAAAAATCTAAGAATTCAGGTGCATCATGTTTGACCATCTGAATGAGCGCACAAAGGGGTGAAGAACTTTGTGTCTAGTTCCTTTTGTAGTTTGGCAATTTACTCATTTATTAGGGATGGCCGCACTTTTGCAGGAACCTGATTAATTGTTTCAAAATATTTGTACTACTAGTTTGTATCTTTTTTCTTCTTGTCTGGTACTCTGATTAACAAAAGCAATAGAATTGATACTTATGCGCCTTGGCCTTTTACAGAGCCTAGGTACGAAATATAGTCTCTTTTCGTTCATATATAACAAAAGGGTGTGCAACCTGGAATATGTGCGTACACACATTATACATATATAAAGGAATAAACAAAGACAGTCCAATCGTCATATCTCAATACTAATGGACAAGCTTTGTGACTGCAAATTTATCGCTTTTCTTATACTAGCTGTCTGAGTCGTTGCCGTTTAAGGCTGCTGTTCTATATCGATCTAACCCTAAATAAAACCGAGTTACAGAGACAAAAGCAGCATCTTCTGTTAATATATAGGTGCTGCTAGAAACTATGGGCTGCATATTCCGTTTTTGGATTAGATAGCTGCATTGTAGTGTGTGCAATAGCTTTTGTACGTTATAGTCATCTTGGATGATTTGGCATTTGCCTGTTGTTTGATTCTGTTATAGTAGAAAGTTTTCTGTTAAATGAGAACTACATATTCACTTTATCTCTTCAATATACAATTCTGACTTCTGAGTGAACAATGGAACTGTTGGTGGTTGTTTATGTATTGTTCTATAGCCTTAATAAAATCCGGACGATAGCATTTTTCTTGTCTACAAATTAATGGCATTTGTGTTATTATTATCAGAATGCATATCTTTGTGAAGAGCTCCACCGGCAGGACAATCTGTCTCACCGTTAGCCCATCGGATACCATATACAATATTAAGGCCAAGATTCTAGAACAACACCGCCTTGTTTTTGATGGAGTGCAGCTACTGGATAACCTTACATTGGCTGATTATGACATACAGCATATGTCCACACTTGACCTTGAAGAAAAGATGCAAATCTATGTAATAGAGACGCTAGTAGGCACGAGCATCACTCTTGAAGTTGACAGCTTAGATACTATTGGCAACGTGAAGGCCAAGATTGAAGATATTCAAGGCTTTCCTAAGGGTCAACAATGCCTCATCTTTGACAACAAACAGCTAGAGGACAACCATACCTTGGCGGACCATAACATTTGGAAGGAGTCCACCCTTCTTCTTGTCCTCCACCAGCTTCCAAGAGGTACTATGGAAATCTTTGCAAAGACGCTAACAGGAACGACCCACACTCTTTATATTGATAGATCAGATACAATCCATAATCTCAAGGTGAAAATCTATGAGAAGGATGGCACTCGGCCTAAACAACAACGCATCCTCTTTGCTGGTAAGCAACTACATGACGACCGCACCCTTGCAGACTATGGCATTTAGGAAGAGTCTACCGTCCATGTGTTGCTCTGCCTTTGTGGTTGTTGAGATGGATCCTGCGCATGGTCATTCAACAATGTTATTACGTTGGTGCAGTCTTATTTCTTTCCAGGTGTGATGTGATTTCGGTAAAAAAAAAAAAAACTATTGATGCAGTCTTCTTTCTTCCAATTGTGGTGTGCGATCAGTAAAATTTGTCATTGTAAACTACATTAATATGTGAGATATTAACATTATGGTGTGTCCAGTCGATTGTGAAATTTTTAGTCATCTGTTTCCCCTACATTAGGCTACCTAGCCTTGCTAGGTTTTGCCTCCCACTGTACAGTTATGCTACTGTTTGCGTACTCCTTGGACAATTTTAGCGTGCATGCACCACTTCATGTTTCCCAGCTTATAATATCTATTTAGAATATTCCGATCGATTAGTTTTCTTGCATAGCTTGCTATACATTCTTTTTCTCCCATGAATGTCACTCCTTTCATTGCATGTCAGCTTCTTAATCTCTTTATTTCCATGCATGAATACCCATAAATATTTCTAACTAGTTCATGCACTTGATTAGTTTCCTTGCATGGTTGATGGACTTCATTCGCTGCTAGCCTACTCCAACAGGAACCCTCAAACAAGGCAAATAAGGGACACTACTATTTGATTAGAGGGTTCTTCCTGTTTTTGACGGCCCAAATTTTTTTGCATCTACTTCAGTAGCATCCGACATATTCATTCCAATAAACATGACAAACTGGACTCACACATCATTCTCGTCGCTCCAATCAACTAAGCTATAAACTATGTAGGAGTTCAGTATCTCAAGATCTCATGGTCGAACTCATCAGGGGGGTCAGTGGCTTCACTGGGAGGGGTTCCTGGGAGAGTAGCAGTCTGTGCGAGGATCCCAAATCTCACGAGGCATCGAGAAGAAGTCGTGGGTGGGAGGGATCTCGCTTGGACATCCCGGACGCAGGGGACAAGCTAGGCCGATAAGGTACTCAATGTGGACAAGATGGTCACTTAGCAGAGAAGAGTCACATCGATCGAACCGATGGGCTTCAGCTAGTATCGCCCATCACACTAGGGAG
The DNA here is from genome assembly GCA_038502445.1 of Eremochloa ophiuroides. Lineage (NCBI taxonomy): Eukaryota > Viridiplantae > Streptophyta > Magnoliopsida > Poales > Poaceae > Eremochloa > Eremochloa ophiuroides. The sequence goes on along the minus strand of JAHLJS010000007.1, from coordinate 34,946,965 downwards.
TAGGGACGACAGTGATTGGCGGAGTGACTGAGAGAGGAACGCCCAAGCACGATGGGGAGCATCGTAGTGAGGGCACTGAGGACTAGAAGGAGCAAGCTAGAGGAATGAGGTGGCGCTAGGGGGATGGGTCCCGCGGCATAGGAAAGGGAAGTGCAAAAGTAGGAGTGAGAAAACGACCAGCCGTTAGATGGGAGCCGTGGTTGACACATGCAAGAATGAGGCCCGAAGGGTTGGATTTGACAGCCTTACTAATTTGAGGATGTGAATATAGACCCTATTATTGGGGCTGAATTTTCTTACATGGTCTCCAAAATTTCCGTGTAGGGGCTTGTTTGAGCACTCTGTAGGAGTAGTTCTTGGTCCACTAAACCACCTGCTAGGCTCACCAAAGCTCTGGGTCTACTATTTGTTTCGTGACACACAAGTGAGAAATTAGTTTATGAACAATAGGAAAATAATGCAGCAGACTTCCTCCAGGACTAGGAAACATGCGAGTTCCTAGGTCACAGTTGTGACCGCCGCCGTCACCGCAGCTGGCCCACACCTCCACCACCGCTGGTCTCTCTCCTTTCTCCCTCCAGCAACTCGCTAAGGTCCAGAGCAAGTGGGGATCCATCTCTCTAAGAGTGTTCTAGTAGATCAAGTCATATTAGAGTTAGGTTTTCTCCATGCCATTTTTTCTTGGTATGGAGGAGTTGTTTCCTCCTCTTTCCAATGATGGCATGTAAGTAGCGTGGGTTTGGTTTCTCCCCGGCGACTCTGATGAAAATGAAAGTGAGAACTACGGCATCAGCAACTTCTTTGGTATGACAACATGGAGATTTATGTTTTTGTATGGGGGCATCAAGGTAGGGACATAGGGTGGATTTGGAATGCCATAGCTTGGGTGGCCCTGGAACCAGCATATATAGCCCAAGCGCAAAGGCCCTCTAGTGCTACATGCCCCAATGCCCGAGCTCGTCACTTCTCCCTATTACCTATAGGGTGAGGGAGGGAGGCCAAGGGTGGATGGTGGCTGGGAGGCAAACAGATCGGCCACTACTAGTGTTGGCAGTGTCGCCGGGGGCAGCATTGGAGGTGGAAGGTGGCTGGGCGCAGGTCTTTTCTTGTAGATTTGGCACCGCGAGAGATGAGGAGAAAGTGGTGGGGATGAAGTGGTAGGCGCAGCGCTGGCGGCAGTGAGGCTCCCCTTGGCCATCGCATCTATCTAGTTTTCATATTCTTCACTATGTAGATGGGTCTGTGGGGAGCGGGTCGGGTTTTGCCAATAGAAGAGACTTCCACAACAATTGTGTCTCCATATATGTGATTTTAAAACAATTTAGTTTACCTCTCTTCCTTTTTTTTATCTTACAAATACAGATATACAAATATCCCTTCTGAATGCAAAGGACACACCGTCTCTCGTGTTCAGGCATTAAAGTTACGGAAAATCAGTTTATTACCCAGGCAATTATTTGCCTTTCATCATCCGAATTTGCCGCTGTCGAATGACGCGGCACGGATTCCGCCAAGTGCCGTCGCACGTCCTCTCAAGGCTGCATGCGGAGCCTGCAACTATGCACTGCCGGTGGAGTGCATGCAGCTACAGTGCATCTTGCTTTGCAGGTGAAGGGACAGGCTGCCCCATAAAATTACCTAGCCCTTAATCATGCATGTATTTTCATTCTTTTATGAGGAGCAGATTACATGTTATATACTATATTTTACTACTTTTTATTTGTGTAAGTTGTGCGTTTAATTGGTGTAAATTGATTATTTATAAATGAGAATTGCTAGAATTACTCTATCTATATTTGATCTTTTCTTTTGGTTTTTATGAATTTTGTGTATATATGTTTTATTTGGTTCCTTTTGAAAATTTTCAATTTGGCTGGTATAGAAATAATCTGGTTTTTTGCTCCTTCCGATCGCTTAGCGAGCGGTTGCCGGCTGGTGCTGGCCCGGTTGAGGATGTCAGGGCTGTTTGTGCCTGCTACACCGCAGTCTGCCACTACATGTGCACATCACCTTACCCTGCACGTACAATTATTGTTTTAGTTGGAGTTATGAGGCCCCGTTTAGTTTTGGGTTGGGGGGGGGGGGGGGGTTGGTTTTTGAAAAATTGCACTGTAACACTTTTATTTGTATTTGACAACTTTTGTTTAATTATGATCTAAATAGACTCAAAAGATTCATCTCAAGATAGCCACATATAAAGTATAAACATGCAACAGCTGCTACTTTATTTAGTGCTTCATACATCAAATATTGGGAAGTAAACAGGCCCTGATATTAGATTTTGAGTGTTACTATGCATGTGAGATTCGGATATTTTAAATGTTTTTGTCACGCAGGTGATACACGAGAGTTTGTAGTAGACAGATTCAGCGTTTGGTTTGAGAAATAAAGTGGTCTATGTTCTTCTCATTTGTCATTAGTTTATTTGGTTTATCTAATAAAATAAGTTGATATGTTGCCACGTTATTTTCCATAAGAGCAATCACAATGTTACAGGAAAGCAGTCAATAGCGATTAAAAAATTATCTATCAGCTAACTAAAACATTGTACAGGTAGTCCATAAAGTAGTCCATAGCTAAAGGTACCCATAGCCCTATGGGCTGTCAATAAAGAATAAACAAATGATTTTCTTTTTCACTCTCTCTTCCCCATCTCTCACATATATACTACTCAGTACATATACATTGTGAAGACAACAATAACTATAGACTACTGATGTAAAAGCTACGCATATAGACTACTTGATCCGGTTGCTCTAAGCTAATAAGCAGCCCATACATGATGAATCCGTTAGTTTTAGAAATTTATGAGAATGAACTATTGAAGCATGGTGACTCTTGACCAACTAAACACACCGTAGATGGGACCGACTGCCTGCTGTATTTAAAATTTCTCACAAGCTTTTGGGTACATCTGCACCACACACACGGTTTCTTCGTTCCTTGAATAGTTGAATTGATCAATTGAACTGTACCGGAGAATGAATGGAGATGCATGTTTCCTCTTCACCTCAATGGATATGCTCACTACCGGAGACGGCTTAGTTGCCGAGTGCCAAAGGCACACGGCAATGCCCATACAGCACTCGGCAAAGGTTTTGTTGTGTGCCACCCACGGCGTACCTCACTCGCCAAACAGAGTGACGGCAAACAAGGTTCGCCGAGTGTCTTATGTTCGCCGAGTGTATTATGTTATGCACTCGGCATAGGTCTCGTATGCCGAGTGCCCGATTTCTAGCTCTCGGCAAACCTCCCTGCACTCGGCAAACATCGGGTTTCCGGTAGTGGCTTGATGTCGATGAGAAGGCCCTGAGATGGTGAAAGGTCCCGATAGGCGAGAAGGAGGGTGAATAGCCTATAAAAATTCTACGAAGCACTAGATAACAAGGTTAGTAAATTAACAAAGCGATGCAAAGCGCTAGCTCTAAGGCTACTCTATGCAAGCCACCTAGCACAATAAGCTAAACACAAAAGTATGCACCCAAGCGCTAGAAACTCACTCCTCTGATCCTAAGGAGAGAGCACCTAAACAATAAATAAACGCGAGTGTGAGAGAACGAGGAAGATATACCACCAAGGAGAGTTGGGAATGATCCAATCACCGGGAAAGGCCAATCAACAAGAATACCAAAAGGATCAATCAATAGAAGCACCGGAGAGCAAAGTCATCCACTCGATGGTGGAAAAGAGATTGAACACTCGATTTTTTACCGAGGTTCACGTGATCGCCATCACGCTACTCCTCGTTGTGGCACCGGTCTTCCTTGGTGGATTGCGAGGTAGGCTTCACACGCCAATCCCTCACCGGGAGCCGCTCACCAACACAAGAGAAGTGGCTATCAACCACGAGCAATCCACTAGAGCTGGTTTTGGCACTCCGCCGGGGAATAACCGCAGGAAGAACACCTTGATATGGACTTGGACAATCTCCTTCCAATCTCACACCAACTCCTCCAAGCCGTCTAGGGATTCGGCAAAATCCCAAGAGAATGAGAACTCTACAAATGGCTTGCTCTCAAGTGCTCTAGAATGCAAATTACTTAGCAAAGATGCACTTGAGATTCACTCAACTCACAAGGATGATCAATGGATGAGCAAGTGAGTGAGTGGGAGGCTTAGGATGCTCACAAGGAGTATGGCAATGATCCAAATGTGCAAGAGAGTCACCAAGTGACCAGGGAGGGAGTATAAATACCCCCAAATGCAATCCTAGCCATTACCTCCACTCAAACAACCGTTAGCACGCTTTTCAGGGCGTCGGACGCTACCATCAGACTGGTACCGTCGGACCAATCCTCCGAGTCCGACGCTCAGATCAGTGCCACGTGTCAGTTCAGTTCAACCATAGCCGCTGGATGTCAACGGCTAACTGCTCGTGCCACTTTCTCAACCGTCGGACTACTGATCGTCGGACTAACACTCACTGCCGTCCGACGCTTCCAGAGAGTTCACAAAGAGCTAAAATGCCATCGGACGCAGTCTGAGGCTTAGCGTCGGACTAAAACAAACAGTCCGACATCCTGAACTCCAGTTGTCAGCCACTGTGCCAGAGCGTGAACTTGCCACACCATGGCGTCGGACTGCGCACCCAAGGTCTGATGCTTGCCCCTCTCAGCCCGTCGGACTGTCCGACTCTCACAGTCAAGTAGTACGCTGAGCCACCGTCGGACGCTACAAGTTAGTGCGTCGGACTAACGAAAACAGGAGTCCGACTCTATGCATTTTTATGCAGAGAGCTCCCAAAATGCTCGGACGGCGTCCGACGCTCACCGTTGGACCAAAGAACACCGTTTGATGCTTTTCTCACAGTTAGCACAGTGCTGGGGACCGTCAGACGCTACTTGCCAATAGTCCGACGCCCCGGCTCTCAAGCGTCCGACGCTCTGAAAATTGCTCTTCTCAAGTTCGTTTCACAACCCTTGCTTCTAAGTGCTAACACTCAAGGTTCTCAACACTTGTGCACAGTGTGTTAGCATTTTGCAAACATTTTCCAAGGGTTTTAGGTCAAAGTCTAGTTTGGGTTGGAATCAATGCAATGAAATGCAACCTATAGCACTTGAAGGTAATCCAAACACTTAGTTCTCCCCTTGATAGTCGACTATCTATCCTAAATGTGATCACACCCACTTGATGTCTTGATCACCAAAAGAAAAACCTATTAGGGGTTATATCTTAGCCTTGATCACCTCTTCAAGTCCTTTTCTTTTTCCTTTGATCATCTCCACTTGATCCACCTTGATCCATGGTTGAGCTATCTTGATTATCAACATCACTTGGCTCCTTACTCCATGGATAGGACTACCTACACTTAGCCATCACTTAGCAAGTAGGTTAGTCCTTAGGGTGTCATCAATTATCAAAACCAAACTAGGGCTTTCAGATGGGCACGGCATCGGATACCTGGAGAAGCTACCATCACAGCCGGCAGCGAGCTTCCACCTGAAGCGGGTCACAATACAGTGCAGGACCACAAGCGTCTTCGCCCTGGCGAACTCATTATTACTAGGGCAGACCGCGCGCCGGGTCAAACCATGTGACAGGAGCAGCAATGCAAGCAATGTGGATCAGAAACTTGTTGGGTGAGTGTAGGCTCGAGATGGCGGACTAGAGAGGGGGTGAATAGTCCAAACAAAAATTAATCGCAGCGGAAATAAAACCTATTCGATTCTAGCGACAATTCACCCCTCTAACTAAGACTCTAAACACCTTGCAAAAGATCCTAGCAAGAAGCAAAGGTGCAAACCTAGCTTGAGCTTACCTAAACCGTTCTAGCGCAAGGTCACACAAACCTAAGCACTAGTACTTTAAGCACCGGGGAGCTCCTACCAACTAGCAAGCAAAAGCGCACTAAACACCTAAGCTCACTACGTGCTCAATGACAAGGATATACAATTCTAATCAAGGAGCGCAACTTGATTAGCTACACAGCCTAATCAAGAAAACTACTTCTAAGCTACACAAGCTAAGAAGGTGAGTGGTAAGCTACAGAAGCTAACCGGTCTCACAAGAGCAACTACAACTACACAACTAAAGTAATGCACAGAGTAAAAGACTTGTGTAGAAGGGAGTAAACCACAGCGAAGGATGGGAAGATGTTGATGCAGTGATTTATTTTCCGGAGGTTCACTTGTTGCCACAAGCTACGTTCTCCGTTGAGACAAGCTCCAAAGTTGCCGCCGGTCCTCCTGCTAGTGGTGACCCGCAAGTCACACTCTCCCACGTGGAGTGCTTACCATAAACTCTAGCACTTGACTCGGCGGGACCACTTGTCGCTCTTCACGTCTCGCTCTACTAGCGATGCTCTTCGCGATCTCCTGCGGGGTGAGCTCCAACCCCTCACAAGCTTGCTCCGGAGCCAAGCACAATCTCCTTGCTTGCTTCGACGGAGCTTCTCGCCACCAAGCCGTCTAGGAGGTGGCGACCTCTAAGTGTAACAAGCACCACCAACTTGCAACTCGATCACCTAGTGCCACTCGAAGCAATCCTCATGATGCAACACACTAGTGATCGATCTCTCACTCTCAAATGCGATGTCAATTAGCACAAGTGAGTAGGAGGACACCAAGCCAAGCACTACCAAGGGAAACACATTCCCAAGGTGCTCAACTACTTGTCTTGGCCGGCCCTCACCTCTAATTTATAGCCCTCAAACAAATAGAGCCGTTACCTCCTTCATTGGGCTCACTGCGCACGCACCGGACGCTCCTTTAGTTCACACCGGATGCGTCCGGTGGTTGTCCAGTGTACCGCCTGCTGACACGTATACTAACCGTTTGAATTTTCCCGCAGCGCGTCTTCACACTAGACGCGTCCGCCGTCACACCGGATGTGCGGAACCCAGTGTCCGGTGCGCGACCAAAGAGCACCCGAGAGCTCCAAACTCACACCAGACGCGTTCGGTGCTCACCCACTGGACGAGCTCCAGCGTCCGGTGTTCCTTCACTCCAGAGCACGCCACGCCATAGTCACTGGACGCTAGAACAGTAACTGCTCCGCGTCCGGTGCAACTGCACCGAAACACGCTGTCCTCGCCCACCTTCACCGGACGCGCGCCTCAGCGTCCGATCCATGTTTCTCCACTGAAACATCACCGAGAACCTCTCAACCTTCAACTCTTTTAGCAAATGTGCTAACACCACAAGTGTACAACTCATGTAAGTGTGTTAGCCATTCACAAACATTTTCACAAAGGATTTTCACTCAATTTGCCGCGCCACTCGATCCTAGCAACGTATGCAAAGTTAGATCGCTCAAGTGGCACAAGATGACCGATATGCAAACAAGTTTGCCCCTCTTGATAGTACGGCCATCTATCCTAAATCCGGTCAAGCACTTCTCTACTCAACCTTAGACCGGTGAAATAAAAACGCCCTAGGTTATACCTTTGCCTTGCGTTTTCCATTCTAATCACCGTCTTGATCTCCGTCTCCGACACCATCGATGCCGGTGCAACACATGCACCAACACCTCATGATGATACGATCCACTTCATATCATCGCGGGGCTTTTGGTCCATCGATCCTCGACTTGCTTGCTCTTCACCATTGCGTTGGTCCATCGGCGCCAACCCATCACCCGAGTTGCCCATCACACTTGCAACTGGTCTGTCGACGCGAAGCCTTGTCTTGATCTTCTCCACCTAGCCACGTGACTCCATGTCATGTCTCATGTGCATTAAGTTCCTTCATACCATATGTGTGAGCTTAGCATCATTTCCCTGCCATAACCACCTCCAAGGCATAGATGCTCACACTCATGTACCTTTGGACTAATCTCTTGTGTAATCAACACTTAAACACATATTAGTCCACCTAAGTTGTCACTCAATTACCAAAACTAAACAAGGACATTTCAGTGAGCTCACAGGAACAAAGCCTAAGGTGGTCACCATGTTTGTGGATAACAATTCCGCCATTTAGTTGATGAAAAACCCAGTGTTTCATGGGCGTAGTAAACACATTGATATCAAGTATCATTACATCAGGGAATGTGTGGAGCGTGGACAGATTATTGTCAAGAGAGTGAATACTATGGAGCAAAAGGCAGACTCATTGACAAAGCCACTGTCAGCAGTGAAACATGGGGAAATGAGCCACCTACTTGGTGTTCGGGAGATTGAAGAACATCAGGCTTAAGGGGGAGAAAGTTGGGGTAAGCCTGCTGTGCTATGATGTGGAGTGCTGACTTGTCCAACATTTGTGCGGGAAGAGCTGTCTTTGAATTCAAAGAGCTTGGAGTGGGAACAGTTGGAGCCAGGGAGATGGTGATCGCGCCCACGACGTGTTCCAGCGTAGGTGGTTGTCAAAGCCATACGTTTGTATCACAAGTTACCATGTACTATGTGTGTTTTACTCTTTGTAAGCTATTGGTATAAATAGCTGGGTGTTTAGAGATCATGTTATCGCATTGTAACTGAACCAAAGGTGTATGTGCGGAGTTATCCAAATCAGTGAAAAGAGCACTATCCTCTGACAGTTGTTGGGTTGTGTTTAGTGTTCTTGCGTTGTTCTTGTGTTGATAGGCTAGCCACTGTGATCTTGCTTGTGATTGTAGATCCTTGATTTCCAACATTTGGTATCAGAGCCTTCAATCACTTGCAAAGCGTCGTGTGATCTTACATGGGAGACCAGCATGCCGGTACTGGAGGCGGAGGCGGAGGAAGTGATCGGATTCCATATCCGGTCCTTATGGCTACGTTGGAGCATCCGCGTTCAGGCAATCATGGAGGATCAAGGCGTTTGGGAGGTCGTGGAACCACCAGGAGGGTCATCGGAGCAAGGAGCTGCGGCGGCGGCGGCAAAGGCGAAGGACAAGAAGGCGCGGGCACATTTACTTCAGTTCCTGCCCGATGACATCCTGATGCAAGTCGCGGCGAAGAAGACGGGAAAAGAAGTCTGGGACTCGCTTAAAGCGAGATTCGTTGGCGAAGAGCGGGTGAGGGATGCTCGGTTGCAGACTCTGAAGAGTGAGTTTAATGCGATGAAGATGAGGGAGGATGAGTCGATTGATGGGTATGCTTGGGAAACTGATGGGCATGTCAGTGAAGTATGGCAACCTTGGCGGCTCACTGGATGATGCGGCGTTGGTGAAGAAGATGTTCGACACCGTTCCAACTCGCTACATCAATGTGGTTGCTGGGATGGAACAATTCTATGATCCTAAAAAGATTTCTTTTGATGAAGCAGTTGGGCGACTCAAGGCGTTTGAGGAGCGTACCAGACGGGGAACAGGAGGTGCTCGATCTAATGCAGGTCAAGTGCTCCTAACTCAAGCCGAGTGGGAGGCTCGGCAGAAGCAGTCCTCTGGAGAAGGCTCTGGTGGCAGCAGAAACCAGGATGGTGGCCGGGGACATGGTCAAGGTTACGGTGGAAGAGGTGGTGGCCGTGGCAACCAAGGTGATGGAAGCAAAGATGGCATAGGGAAGCGTGAAAAAAGCCACATCGAGTGCTTTAAATGTCACACCTATGGGCACTATGCCAACAAGTGTCCAGGAGAGAAGGAGGAAGAAGCACGTCATGCCCGGATAGCTGAGTTTGAACCAACAATGTTACTTGTAGAAACAGCTGAAGAGAATCTGCAAGATAAGCTGTTGTCAGACGAATGTTAGGAAAGGTTGTTTCTGAATGAAGTGAAGGTGCTGCCGAGTCTGCTATTCACAGGAGATGAGGAGTCATGTGGTGATACATGGTGCCTAGACAATGGTGCTAGCAATCATATGACAGGAGATCGGCACAAGTTTAGAGACATCGACACATCTGTCGGTGGTAAGGTACGTTTTGGCGATAGCTCAACAGTAGAGATTCAGGGAAAAGGTTCTATACTGCTTCAGGGTATCTCTGGTGATCAGTGGATTCTATTCGATGTTTATTACATTCCTAAGCTCAAGAGTAACTTAGTGAGTCTTGGTCAATTAACTGAGATAGGACATAGAGTTGTCATGGATGAAAATTTGATAGAAGTATCTGAGAAAAACCCTGAAAGGATAATTATGAGAGTTCAGAGATCACTTGAATAGACTGTATAGAATTGAGTTGAAGCCAGTAGCAGCCAATCTGTTTTTTATCCAGCATGTGTGATGATTCATGGTTGTGCCATGGTAGATTGGGACATGTAAATTTTCAATCTGTCAAGATGTTGGCAGAGAAAAATATGGCAGGGGGGTTACCTCTGATCAATCACCCAGATCATGTTTGGTAGCTAAACAGACTAGAAGCCCCTATCCAAAAAACATCAAATTGGAGGGCAGAAGAACCACTGGAGTTGTTGCACATTGATTTGTGTGGACCATTCACACCTGAGACTTCTGGGGGAAATAAGTACTTCATGTTGATTGTAGATGACTGCACAAGGTGGATGGATGTAACAGTACTAAAATCCAAGGATCAAGCAAGTTTCTGCATTTGGCAAGTTCAAAGCCGTGGCAGAAAAAGCTTGGTCTACAAGATCAAAACAGTGAGGTCTGATAGAGGTGGTGAGTTTCTTGCAGCCTCTTTCAAGGAGATTTGTGAAGGGGCAGGAATCAATAGACAGTTCACTGCACCATACTCACCTCAACAGAATGGTGTTGTAGAAAGGAGAAATAGGACTGTTATGGAGATGTGCAGGGCAATGTTGAAGAGCATGAGTATGCCTGGTAGCTTGTGGGGAGAGGCAGTGAGACATGCTATCCATTTGTTGAACAGACTACCAACAAGAGAAATGGGAAATAGAACACCTTTTGAGGATTGGAGTGCAAGAAAGCCACAGTTAGGCCACTTGAGGGTGTTTGGTTGTACAGCTCATGTCAGAACATCTAACCCACACTTGAAAAGTTAGATGACAGGAGCAAACCCGTGGTGTATCTTGGTGTGGAGGAGGGGATCAAGGCACATAGATTGTTTGATCCACAGACCAGGAGGATAGTGGTGAGTAGAGATGTGGTATTTGAAGAGTCAAAACTATACAAGTGGCCTACAGATCTTTCTGATGATTTGGAGTTTGTGGAGAGGGAAGCCTGTGATCTCAACACTCAGTATAATGGAATTGGAACAAGTTTTGGTGAGAGTGATGGAGGACACCAGTTTGAATCATCAGGGGAAGTTGACATCTCTGGTCATGACACAGGAGGTGTTGGAAACTTAGGTGATGCTGGAGGAAATGATCAGTCAACTGCTGTCCAAGAATAGACAATAGAAGCAGGAACCTAAAACATTGCTGGGAATGACCTGGGCCAGGACAACATGGCCCTTGATGACACAGATGATTATGATGATGGACCAAAAAGACTCAGAAGTCTCAGTGAAGTGTATGAAAATACAGAAGAGGTTGAATTAATTTCAGATTCAGACTCTGAGTTAGAAGCCTTACTAGCAGTAATGGAGAAGCCTTTATCCTATCAGGAAGCTGCTGAAGATGCAAATTGGGTCACAGCAATGAATTGTGAGATGCAGTCTATTGACAAGAATCAGACCTGGAAGCTGGTGAAGTTGCCAGCTGGTCACAAACCCATTGGTCTAAAATGGGTGTTCAAGCTCAAGAGAAATGCAGAAGGGGAGATCATAAAGCACAAGGCCAGATTAGTTGCTAAAGGTTATGTGCAGAAGAAAGGCATAGATTTTGAGGAAGTTTTTGCACTAGTGGCAAGGCTTGACACTGTCAGGCTGATACTAGCCATGGCAGCTAATAGAGGGTGGCAGGTACATTATTTGGATGTTAAATCAGCCTTTCTGAATGGTGAGCTTGAGGAAGATGTTTTTGTCTCACAACCAGAAGGGTATGTGAAGAAAGGACAAGAACAAATGGTATACAAATTGAGCAAAGCCTTGTATGGGCTAAAACAGGCACCTAGAGCTTGGAATGTGAAGCTAGATAAGAGATTGAAAAATCTTGGGTTTAGAAAATGTGCAACAGAACCTGCTGTGTACACTAGGGGAGTTGGAAAGAAAGTTGTGATACTTGGTGTGTATGTTGATGACCTGATTGTAACAGGAGGAGATCCAGCAGAAGTAGCTATTTTTAAGAAACAGATGACATCAACATTTGAAATGAGTGATCTTGGTTTGTTGCCCTATTACTTGGGAATAGAAGTTGAGCAGAAGGATGACAACATTACAGTCAAGCAGTCAGGATATGCAAAGAAGGTGTTGTCACAGTTTGGGATGGGAGACTGTAATCCAACAAAAGTTCCAATGAATCCTGGTGTGAAGCTGCATGAAGACAAGCAAGGAGTGAAAACTGATCCAATTGAGTACATGGAGGGTGATTGGTTGTCTCAGATATTTGTTGCACACTAGACTAGACTTGGCATTCTCAGTGGGGATGGCCAGCAGGTACATGGAGAAGCCTACTAGTCCTACACACAGGAGCAGTGAAGCAAATACTTCGATATTTGAAAGGAACTCTAAACTATGGGCTGGTCTATACCAAAGAAGAGAAAGAAGAATTTTTTTTGGTTTTTCAGACAGTGATCTAGCTGGTGATCTAGATGGTAGAAGGAGCACAGGGGGAATGGCATTCTATCTGAGTGAAAGAACTGTTGCACTATCTTCTTGTGAGGCTGAGTTCATGGCTGCGATAGGAGCAGCAATGCAAGCAATGTGGCTTAGAAACTTGTTGGGTGAGCTCACAGGAACAAAGCCTAAGGTGTTCACCATGTTTGTGGATAACAATTCTGCCATTCAGTTGATGAAAAACCCAGGGTTTCATGGGTGCAGTAAACACATTGATATCAAGTATCATTACATCAGGGAATGTGTGGAGCGTGGACAGATTATTGTCAAGAGAGTGAGTACTGTGGAGCAGAAGGCAGACTCATTGACAAAGCCACTATCAGTAGTGAAACATGGGGAAATGAGGCACCTGCTTATTGTTCGGGAGATTGAAGAACATCAGGCTTAAGGGGGAGAATGTTGGGGTAAGCCTGCTGTGCTGTGACGTGGAGTGCTGACTTGTCCAACGTTTGTGCAGGAAGAGCTGTCTTTGAATTCAAAGAGCTTGGAGTGGGAATAGTTGGAGCCAGGGAGATGGTGATCGCACCCACGACGTGTTCCAGAACAGGTGGTTGCCAAAGCCATACATTTGTATCACAAGTTACCATGTACTATGTGTGTTTTACTCTTTGTAAGCTATTGGTATAAATAGCTGGGTATTTAGAGATCGTGTTATCGCATTGTAACTGAACCAAAGATGTATGTGCGGAGTTATCCAAATCAGTGAAAAGAGCACTGTCCTCTGATAGTTGCTGGGTTGTGTTCAGTGTTCTTGCGTTGTTCTTGTGTTGATAGGCTAGCCACTGTGATCTTGCTTGTGATTGTAGATCCTTGATTTCCAACAAGCGTCTCCATGGCCGCCACCCAGTTGTGTACCTCATCTTGCCGAGGTCATCCCACGACAGCGCCTCCCCCGGCGCCTTGCGTCGCGCGATCTCTTCTTTCTCTGATAAAACCTGGCGTAGGCGTCCCTGTTGGCGTCGAGCTGCCGGAGGAGGAAGGTGACGAGCGTGGCGGTGGTGTCGTGGGCGGCGACCGTGAGGAATATGACGTTGTCCGTGATCTCCTTGTCAGACAGCCCTCGGCGACCATGTGGGTGACCACTTTGTATGTCGAGGTGGCGCTGGACCTGGCTGTCCATGTTGGCGATGTGCCTCCTGACGGCATCCGGCCTGAGGAACCACGCCATCATGGCCTGATGCGCTCATGCTCAGTCGCCGGCCACGTCGCGGACAGTGCGCCGGCCGACCATGCGGATGAAGGACTCACTGTTCGCGGTGGTCAGCGCGGGGCTGGTGAAGAGGAACTTGTTGGCGCGGACCGCGGATGGTGCACAGCAGGCTCAGCGTCTGCCCTACGACGGGTAGCCCTAAAGAACTGGGAGTCCGGGAGGCAGGGGCTTCCTGCTCGTCTTCATCTTGCCACTAGTGGTGCCGGCGTTGAGAAGGAGGCCGTACAGCACCAGCACCGATGCCTAGAAACACCGCGACGATGACGAGTGCAGCGGCCACCAACGTCGTCCTGGAATCAGCACCCATCGCTGATCATTCGCTTTGTGTGGAACCGGGAATTTCTGCTTTGTTGATCACTTTGTCTAGTACTAGTACTGTAAATGAATTGCAAGGCTCCACCTCCACCTCCACCATTTGCGGTGGTGGTTGAATTGGTTGGGTATTCTGACAAGGCGTTGCCTAGTACTTCTACAATAATACTAAATAGCAACCGAGTGCTTTTATTTGATCTAACACAATTTTTCATGCGTCCGATTCGAGTGGGAAGAGAAGGAGGCCGTCTGATTCGCGAGCAGGAGGAGGAGGCCATTGTCATCTTCCCTAGCTTCTGGCGCGTCAGTTTGGGTTCCTGCGAGCCTTTCCCCCCTTTCTTCTCCTAACTCCAGTGGGTATAGAAGCGGCCGGCCGGGGGTAGGAAGGGAAGACAGGCGGTGGAGATGGAGGAGGACAGTTTAAGGCCCTGACGGCGGGGGAAGCAGTTGGGCCAGGTTTAGGCGGGGGAGACTCGCCGAAACCGGAGAAGATAGCAGCGTGGTGCTGGCCTGGAGCTAGAGAAGATGGTGACGGTTGGGGGGGGGGGATGGGGAAGAGGGTGGCCGCTGCTGGTGTTAGGGTTCACCGGAGCTCCGACGAGCTAGGGGTGCCGCAGCCCTAGCTCGCCAGAGCTCCGATGAACTCTAGCGCCCGCAGCGGGGCGGTGACCGACAGTGGGGGCGAGGACGAGCAGGACCAATGGCAGCCGACTGGGGGAGGAAGAAGAACAATGCTAAAAAAAATTGAAGTGTGGATTAGGGGTAAAACACCCGAAGCGCCAGGTAGACAGATCCTACTTTTAGCATATCAAAACGAAAGGAATCAATTCCTGTAAAAATTAGTATCTTATCTATACTACATGAGGGTAGGTGGCCAACGAAGGTGCCTACAAGCCAACTTTTTTAGAGTTTGCATATACTACTAGTATTAACTAAACTAGTCTATCAACCCCAGCTCTGGCAAGGGCTAGAACTTTGGAGATATACGTATTAGTTTTTCTTAAGTACATATAATTAATAAAAAATATTTATTAAAGTATAGGTTTTCCACTTTATTTTTCTTCGAATATAATAGACACAACTGCATGTTATAAATTTATCCCATGTGCTGGGTCTTTTAATCCTAGGAGTTGATTGAGAGCTTGGATAGACAGTGGCAAGTGAAAAAGCTGATGAAATGTTGCCACACCTTTTGCCTTCGCTAGAGTAATTATCTTGTTTTTGGTAAAAGAGAGATCTGGATAAACATGTATTTTACGAATACATAAACCTTTCCATAACAAGCAAGTTTGACCAGTCTTCGACTATCACTATCAAATCAAATGCCTTTGTATGTATCTAGTACTCCCTCCGTATCAGATTTAGAAGTCGTTTAGAATATTGACACGGTCTCCAAAGTATGGTTTTGACTTCATATTTCTATAAAAAATATTTATTGAAAAGTGATATATGTATACTTTTATGAAAGTATATTTGAAGACAAATCTATTTATATAGTTTTCATATTTCCAAACTCAATAATTTAAACGTTATTCATGATTTATATTCCAATGTTTGACCAAGATATTTTTCCAAAACGGCTTCTAATTCGGATACGGAGGGAGTAGTTTTGAATGTATCTATATCAGAATGAACCCTTTCTTAAAGGTTCAACTTATTTTCAGCCACAGAATAGTATTTTTCTCTCACAATAATTTAGCTATAAAATTAGCTTAGCTAAGAAGCCGAACCGATATGATAGGCGCGCGAAGTGAGCGAGACCAAGACTGGCCAGACATGGTGTGGCGAAGGGCTGATGACTCGGAAGTTTGGTTGAGCACTCACAAACCATCCTTTGGTTGCAAACCATTGTCCAAGCCGTTTTTAGTGGTTTTTTGGCATTAATATCTGATCCATGCACCCCGCCATAAGCAATTTTTTCATGTATTTATCAACTTGTTGTATGAATGGAGCTAGGCGGAAGGTGCACATTCAAAAGATGGTAGCGCTAAAAAGAGTTCAGTAACTGCGATTTTCCTGCCAGGGATAAGAATGTTAACCAGCCTATGCTCACAAAGATTAACCAAAGGTAAGGTCTTCAATTTTAGGCTTTGTTAGGCTCATCGTGAGTCATCATATTGTGCAACGCTTTTATGTATCAATGTTGCACCATTATTAAGCGTCTACTTCAAGTACAATCTCATTTTGGAATTTGTCATTATTCCTTGGTGGCTTGATATGTGAATTGTATGGGTAGTTCTATGTGCTTAAATTTTGGCCCCCATCTTTATATGTCCACACGGTCATTCCCGGCCTGGAATGGCTGGGAACGCTTCTGGGCTATTCAAATTATCGAAGGAAACGTGGCTGGCAATCGTTACCGCCGCAGACCGTACGAGCCCTTATGGAGAGTGTGGTCTAACTCTCGCTACGCCAGATGAACATATCATATAGGCAATTTTAGTTGGCTTCATGTAGCAATCATTTACACTAACCTTTATTAAAGGTGGATTTACCACAATTTTGATGTCTGGCTCAAGATCTAATGGAAATATACTCTTAAAAAATGGAGAAATTAAACAACTACAATATAAATCAATCTCGAAACATAACAGTATTGTAAACCTATAAATCCAAAGAGTATTCTTGTTACTAACCATAATTCATAAGCTAGAGTATCCAAAAGTTTTCCTTGAGCAATTCGGTAAAGAATAGCCGCAACAATAGAGGGAGAAAGCAGAAAATGCGTCGACATGTTCTGTGTCGCTGGGACATGAGGAGGGCGGAAGGTTGAGCCTATATATAATACTGACACATCACAGGCGATTTATGCTATAAACCTGGCAGTAAATCTCAGTTTCCCTATCGGTTGGTAGCTAGAACCAGCAGTGATAGCTACCAACCGGCAGCGAAACTGAGCTTTACTTTCAGTTGAGCCTCTACTCCCAATCATTTTTGGTCTGTTTAGAGCTTGAACCAGCAGTGAAGGATTATCATCGCCAGCCCATCATAATTCCAGCAGTGATAGGACCGGTAGTGATGTTTGAATCTGTAGTAGTGTCCAACTTAAATAATTAAAAAACCTTTTTTTAGGGAAACAATCAAATGACCTGACCATGTCCAAAAGGGACGGGCCTTAGTGGGGCATGAGGCACGGCCTGTTAAGGTCCCACCCAAGCATGACACGACACATGAGGACTCGTGTCCGTGCCAGCGTGGTATGCAGCCTAGTGTCGTGCTTGGGCCGCACCTCAGGTATGCTAGGCTGGCATGAGCACGATCCATTAAGGCGGTTGGCCCGTTAAGGCCCATCAATTAGGAAACTTTCTACTTCTTCCGTTCTAAAATAGAAGTCGCTATGGGATGCTTACAGACTATTCTTTCTTAATTTCGACTAAGTTTATAGAAAATACGTGCAATATTTATACCTTTAATTAAATTTATTATGAAAGTATATTTCACGATCTATCTAATGATACTAATTATATATTATATATATTAATATTTTTATATATATCTTTGGTCAAAAGGTAAGTCTTTAACTTAGAAGTGAAAATGACATCTATTTTAGGACGGAGGGAGTAGTCATTGTTTCCTACCATCATATCCTGATGTCAATCCCCTTCCACTGCTCCTTGTCTATCCGCTCTCCCTCTCGTCTTCTCCGCTCGCACTGGCACCCTCTCTCTCCTCCTGCAGAACCACACTCAGGGCGTGGTGGCGGCCTCCTCTGCACAAACGGTGGTGCCGTGTGGCACAGTGGCCTCCTCCCGGCTCCCACGGCGCCCTGCCTTCACCTACGGATCCGCGCATAGGGGCGACCAGGATACGCAGTGGCCTCCATGCGCTCATAGGGAGGCATGCAAGGGTGACACAGAGGCCTCCTCCCTCCTTGGATCCACGCACAGGGGGCGACGCGGCGACCTCCTTTCGCTCACAGGGCGGCATGTAGGGGTGGCGCAGGGGCCTCTTCCCTTGGATCCACGCGCAGGGGGTGACATAGCGGTCTCCTTCCACTCGCAGGGGGCAATATCGCGGCGCAGCATCCTGCTTCCCCTTAGAGTTCGTCGACGCCACGGCCTGCCTCTCATCCGAGCTCCCTCTCCCTCTTCTCTATGGATCTGTGATCTCAAAATGCTTTGCTCCCTTGTATTCATCCAAGTGGATCTATAATATTTATTTGTCGATTTTTCATTTATTTTTTTTGGCTACGATGGAGGTCGTGCACGTGCCGGCACGTCTATGAACGTTTAGGGCGCGTTTGGTTGCCCTGACGAAGGCCGATCAAGCTCCACAGGTGCAGGTCACCGTCATTTGGATGCTTGTATTCGGCCACGAGCCTAGCTCGGCGCATGCAACGAGCCATCCGGAGCCTGGCTCCTGGGAAACTGATTTGGAATCCGTTTCTGCTGGGCCTGACTAGCGCGGAGCCCATGCACGTATGCGTGTGAGAGAGCGCATGCAAGAGTCAGAAGGAGAGCAGGCTAACCAATCGTCATCTCTCTCTAGCATGGCCGGATAGAACCGATTAACCAATCACACTCGTATGTATGCGCGGGGTCTGGCCACTCGTGGCCTGACTCTCCCATGCGAGACATGTTGCACAGCGTAGAGAACCAAACACGCCCTTAGTGTTGTGTTTAGGCTCGAGGCTGGGCACGGCACGGCAAGGCTAGTCAGTCGTGCCCGTGCCGTGCTGGGCGAGCCGAATGGAGCGATGGGATTTGGAGGATTCGAAGCCCATCTAAAGGGCCCGTTCATTTCGGCCCAAGGGCTTAACCGGACTCGCCGCGTCCAGGGTTTTAGGCTAGCGGCTCGCCGCCGTGCAGTCCCGCCCCCGCCGCCCACCGCCCACCGCTAAGCCCCCACGCGCCGCGATGCCTCCTTCCAAGGGCAAGAAGAAAAACCCGTCGGCGTCGCCGCGGCCATCACCACGCACGCCTCCGTCTCGCTCCTCCGCCGCAGACTCCGGAACTGGCGACGGCGAGAGAAGCGTCGACCTCCCATCCATCGCCGCCGCCGCCGCAGCTCAGTTCCCGGCGCTCGTGCCACGCGGCGGCGATGGCTGCTTCGCTGGCAGCGTCTCCGAAGTGGCCCCCAGGGACGGGAGCCGCGGCGGCCGCTTGGGGAGGCTCTGGCTCTCCGAGGCCGCTATGGTCGGCGCCGGGATGCGGCCTGGGTCCCTCGTCTCCGTAAGCTCTTGCCTACTCCTCTTTTGGTGCCTCGGCCTTGTTCCTTCGACTCAGGACTGTTTGTTTCTGCAAATTGTTAGTGTGGACCACCTTCTTTATGGCTAGAATCGTTGCGAGGGAGGTTGCTCACTCAAATTTGTACAATTTCTTTTGTGCGGGGGAGGTTGAATCCATCATCGCACAAGGGAGCTAATACTCAATCCAGTCTTATAAAGTCCAATTTGACTGATTGAGTAAGAAAGCCAAGGTACTGATTGAGTACTCGGTAGAAAGGCAAGGTCCATCAGCATCTGTATGAAGAGTTGATGTTCTGAGCTGAAATGTGCACATTTTATTTTTCATTTCGGTTAGGAGGGAGGGGAGCCCTGCCCACCTTAATAAATTGCTCGGACCTTAAGAGGTGTACATAAGTTCAGAGAGTTAAGTTATTGGAAAGGAAGGGGATTACAACTTTGGTTTTCAACACCTGTTTGTGCGATAGGGAATTGGTGCTTCCAGCTTTGAGCTGTGTCCTTGCAAGCGGCACTAAGACGGAGGCTGTCCATTGAACAAACCTCATATCTGTGCTTCAGATCATCCGGCGAAGACAGCAAAGTAGCTGAACAAAAGCATCAGAGTGCAACGTGGGTCCTCAGGCCTAGGCAGCAACCATAGTTCACCCGTCTTGAACCAGCACTGCTTCAAATGCCAATGATGAAGGGCAGCTCAAGATCAGGTCACAGTGGTCTTCTGAGTTGCTGCACAGACAGGGCAGATGTCATCTTCAAGGACTCCTTTCTTCTTGAGATTGTAGCTGCATTTGATTCTCTTTTGTAGTTTTGTACCATCAGCCACCGTAATAATTGGACTTTAGGTTATGCTATTCTGATTGTGTAACCAACTTCAGAGTTGTACCTAAGCACAAACTTACTAGTTTACTTCCATGTATGTTTTCTTTTCAATAGCTAAGCTCAGGTGTGTTTCCTTGTTCGTAGGTCTCACTAATTTCGTCAAGCAGTGATCAATTAGATGCTTTCCCACTAGTTAATTTATTTGAGGAGTGCAACAGATTCTATGATCTTGATCTGGACAATGATCTCCTGTATGGCGAAGCTGGGAAAAACTTTGTGGTTGCTACAGTTCTCCCCTCGCGTGAGGTATGTCTTTTCTATTTGTTTTCTCCAGATGTCTAAGTGGCAAGCATAACAAATTTTTGAAGTTTTTGACTGAGTTACCTTGCTAGGTTTCAAAGAATGATATCAAGCTCTCTTGGGATCTTGCTTGTGTTTTGGGACACCCTTTGGTAGGTCGATTATTGTTTATTAGCCCATTGTCTACACTTCGGGCCCCGAAGCATATTGATGATGTTCATATTTTACGGGTAATGAAATGTAAGAATCTTTATCTTAGCCTAGTTGCACCTAATGTTGGATCTTCCAATGGCATTGAATCAGAGTCTGACCACCATCCTGAAAGAAGCGCAATGGTTATGAAGACACCTAAGAGGGGTTCTTCAACTCCACTGCATAAGAAGGAATCCCATCACTTGGCTTCCAACAGTGGTTCCTCAATGTGCTTGGATCTAACCACTGCAAGATCAGCACTAGCAGATGAGAAAATTAATGAGTTGTTACAAACTTCAGCAGTACGGTGGCTTAATGGTAGACACTTGCTTAAAGGAAACTTTGTTCCTCTCTCAGTATGTGGAAAACTGTCCTTGTTTGTGGTCATGGGAGCTGAACCAGATAGTTCTTCTCAAGATGTTTTGTGTGAGAAAGGGAATACACTGTCTAATGCAGAGGATTCAACTAAATCCGGGGAAACCCCAAATTTCATCTTTGTTGATGGAATCACAAAAGTTCATTTATCTGATTCTGTCTGCACAGAGCAGCTTGGCTCAGATAAACCGTGTTTACCATCAGAACTTTACGAGTATGATGACAAAAGAAATGAAGATTTCAATCATGCTCCAACACTTGGTGGGTTATCTAAAGAGTCAGCAACCATAAAAGAAATAATTTCATTTTCACTAGCTGACAAAATTGGTCTGCCAAGGTATTGTGTGAACAGATATACACTTCTCACAATATTCAGCCATAAAAATTAATGGTTTTAATTTTGCGATATGTTGATTTTTGCAGATACAAAGGTATTCTTCTTTATGGTCCACCTGGAACAGGCAAAACCTCTCTAGCTTCTTCCTGTGCGTATGATGCAGGGTTCAACCTTTTCACAATCAATGGACCAGAGATCATTAGTCAATATCATGGAGAAAGCGAGCAATCTCTGTACGATATTTTCAGTTCAGCCAAGCAAGCGGCACCTGCTGTGGTTAGAATTTCTTTGAATAATCGGCTGCAATTACCTTTGCCGTTATGTCGACTGCAAAAAGAATCCTGGCCTCCCAGTAGTAGTAGTAGTTACCCCTTGAAGTGCTAATACCATAATTCATAACAGCGAAACTGCTCTTTTATTAGGGCAAAAAAAAACCTTTATTTACTGACTTGGTTTTGTAATGATACCTATTATGGGTATTGAACATGAAGTGTGTTCACTACCAACTTATTTCTGGATGGAAACACTATGATATTGAGCCAGCTGCTCTAATATTTATGGGTTATGAACCTCTGAAGCCTTAAAAACTACTCCGAAGCCTTAAATTCACTAGTTTTTCACGAAATTCATGAAAACTATCTTCTATTCAAATGCCTCAAAAACCATCTTCTATTCAAATTCATGAAATTCAACCTGTTACTATTTTCACTACTTTTTCACGACCAGCAGGCAAACAACTATGCTTGACTATATATCTCCTTTTCCTATGTTCTATGCAAAATGCTTCCAATGATTGAGGGATGCTGAATTTTTCACTGTATGTTCTATGATGTATACAAGCAACAGATACAGTTGAAGCCTTTTTCTAATGCTATGCTCATTAAGCATCATAGTTGAGCACTGAAGTGTCTTACAAAGCAGCTAACTTGCCCATATTAATATTGCGTTGCTCCTATTTAGGATCATGTCCTCCTTTCTCCTCGTAATTGAAACTCTGTTTTTTTTATTAAAAAAATTCCAGTTATGGTTCAGGTTTCTGACTTTCTGTTACGATGTTGTCTGATTCATCCTCTCTGAAAACTTTGCATGAGTCAGGTCAAATATTGAAATGTTTGTGCACTGATTATCCAAGGTGATAGTTTGATTTGAACTATTTTGTTAGCAAGGAGTAATGCTATATATTTGTAGTATTGGTATCCTAATTAGGATCCTTATCCCATCATGTTAGCATTCATAACAGTGTCATGTATCTTTGTTGCTATTAGATATTTATTGATGAATTGGATGCAATTGCTCCATCAAGGAAGGATGGGAGTGAGGAGTTATCAATTAGAATGGTAGCTACTCTGTTAAAACTGATGGATGAGATTGGCCCTAGTGATCGTGTTCTCTTGATTGCTGCTACGAATCGGCCTGATAGTATTGAGCCTGCATTGCGACGTCCTGGAAGATTGGATAAAGAAATTGAAATAGGTAGAATGCTCTTATGCTATCCATATATTTTCAAGTGCGAATGGCTGTGGATGTAGTCTACTCCACATACACATCATGCTTTTTAAATTAATTCCTGCAACTAAAATGAAGCATTTATGAATGTGTAGAATGTATTAGCAACCTGGTCTTTGATTTTACGAAGTAGGATAATGCATTTAATACTGGCCAGTATTTTATTTTTAACTTATAAGCATTGATTGCTTGTACTGTAAGTTTTGTCATCTGTAAGTGATTATTTGTGTGTTTTTAATAGCCATTTAAGGATTTTTTTTGGACACTAAGGTTGGCCATGCACTTATAGATGGCACCAAATTTAATGAGTTCAATTCAACATCATTATCCAATGATATGCTGTTTAATTTAAAACCAGGCTAATCATATTTTGCTGTCTTCAAACTGGGTTGCAGGAGTGCCATCCCCAGGACAGAGGATGGACATACTTCAACGCCTTCTAATTGGAGTCCATCACTCTCTTAGCAATGAAGAACTTGAGTCTGTTGCTCTAGCAACCCATGGATTTGTTGGTGCTGATCTAGCGGCACTGTGTAATGAGGCTGCATTGAGAGCTCTGCGGCGTTACATCAGCCTAAAGGAAAAGTCAACTCAACAACTTGGTCATCCTGGCTGTAGTTTTGATAAGTGTAATAGTCAAGATACTGAAGATCCAAGCTCATTATCGTCATCTTTCTCACAGTTGACCATGTCATCAGATGATGTTGCGTGCATGAAAGGTGGTAACATAAAAAGTAGTGAGTCTTATAATGATACAGATGAAATACCACTATTAGTAACCATTAAGGATTTTGACAAGGCTAAAACAAAAGTTAAACCAAGTGCGATGCGCGAGGTATCACTTCTACCCACCTGCAAGGCTTTAGCCATAGGCCTCTTTATGACAGTTCCTATCTATATATGTGGTCTTTGTGACAAAAAAAAAATATCAATTGCTGAATCATTTTGCATACAGGTTATTCTTGAGCTTCCGAAGGTATGTTGGGAAGATGTTGGTGGTCAGTTCAGTGTCAAGGAGCAGCTAATTGAAGCTATCCAATTACCACAAAAATGCCCAGAGGCATTTGAACGTTTAGGGATCCGACCCCCTAGAGGATTGCTTATGATAGGACCGCCAGGTTGCAGCAAGACTTTGATGGCTCGTGCTGCAGCTTCCGAAGCAAAATTGAACTTCCTTGCTGTTAAGGGCCCTGAACTTTTCAGCAAATGGGTTGGTGACTCAGAAAAGGCAGTGAGATCGCTATTTGCAAAGGCGAGGGCTAATGCTCCGGCAATACTATTTTTCGATGAAATAGATGGGCTTGCAGTGACTCGTGGACAAGACATTGATGGCACGTCTGTTGCCGACAGAGTCCTCAGTCAGTTGCTTGTGGAAATGGATGGTGAGTTCTAACATTTCATTAGGAAATTTTCTTTCAAATCTCCATATTTGTTCATAAACTCACCAATAATTACCCTAGGATTTATTCTAATCTGTTTTTTTTTTTTCACTAGGCGCTACTATGTTTTAAGGCATGTGATTAGAGGTTCCCAAATAACAATGATGTTTTTATTGACTGTAAATAAAGGAAGCATCATTTATCTGATTATGATGTTTACAGCTAATGTTATTTGGTTGGAGTATTAGCCCTTTGCTTGTGTTTACGCACGGTTGGAATGTGTTGATAACCTTTTGACCTTATTTTGTTTTTTACAAGCTTGTGTTGGTCTCTACTGAAAGTGTAGAGATATGCCCAAATAATAATAGATTGATTATACTGGTGGCACGGTACATCATATATAGGCTGAGGGCAGCCCTTGGCCCTATACACCGACAAGAGAGGCGTCGAGTCTTGGGCTGCACCTGGCCCATAGGCCTACAGGAGAAAACAGTCAGGACGCTAAGCTCATAAGCTTATCTATCTATCTGTCTAACATCTACACTTTTATGATGCATAATTTACTATCATGTTTTATTCTAATCAGCTTATTTCTTCACTATAGTGTAAAGTGTGTTAAGCATGACATGTTGGCAAATAACAATAATGTATTTTGTTACCTGGATATAAACAAAGCATCAAACATCTGATTATGATATTTCCAGTCAATGTTGTTCAGTTCTAGACATATACAGTTGCAATGTGGCACTTATTTTATTATTTACATGCTCTTATTGGTCTATAAACATTTATGGTGCATAATTTACTATCGTGGCAACAGGTTTGGACCAAAGAGTTGGCATTACTGTTATTGCAGCTACAAATCGTCCTGATAAAATTGATCCTGCACTTCTGAGGCCAGGTTATTGGTTCAATTGTTATTCAGTCTATGTACATGGTTCAGCATTTAAATTTATTTCTCGGATTACTCATATAATGCTCATTACACTCCTTTGATCTAATTTTGAGATGGATATATGCTCTAGGTCGCTTTGATAGGGTGCTGGATGTGCAACCACCAAACGAAGCGGACCGTGCAGATATTTTCCGGATTCATACACGCAGTATGCCATGCAGTGCTGACATGAATCTAAATGAACTTGCTAGACTCACAGAAGGCTACACTGGCGCCGACATAAAACTCATCTGCAGGGAAGCTGCTGTTGCTGCACTTGATGTATGCTTTTCATTCTTAGTCTAGTAGCATGAGCGGATGCAATTTTCGCTAGGTGATGTTAGAAGTTAAGTGATAGATTACTCTTTTTTTTCAACAGGAGAGGTTTGACATCCCAGAAGTAGCAATGAGACATTTCAAATCTGTGGTCAGCAGAACAAAACCATCAGATGTCAAGTTTTTCCAAGAACTTGCAAAGCAATTCCGCCGATCGTTGACTTCACTAAGTAAGCAGTGATACTGAGAAAACTAGGTGGTGTGGTTTTAGGAACAGGTGATGACCTTCTCGCTCCTTTCATTTTTGCTTCTTATGGAGAATGGAGCGGGTTAATTCATAGAATGCAAGCATATACATGGCTAGCTTATCACGAGGATTCAGTTCATCTGAAACAATTCATTAGGTGACCTCATTCTAGATGTCCATGTGATTCCTCAAACCAAGCGCCTCTGTGAACATTGCATGATTGTACTCTAGAAGATTGTCAAGTGTCAATTGTAATTACGGAAATGTTGTATGTGGTTCTTAGCTCATCACCTTGCCCCCTTTGCTACATGGGTGGTATGCTTTTTGTTAGGCGCTACTCTCTTGCAGCAACAATGCATTTGGTAGGATTTTGCTGGCCAAATATCCGCTGAACTTGTGCCCCTTTTGGTTTCTGCTTGGTGTGCGGCTGTGCTATGGACCTATGGTCGATGAATCTGTGGGTTGCTACCCCGTTGGAGTTATCCTTGTTTATAAATTTTATATGGTCCTGTTGAGAAGCCTGGTCCGCGTTGCTATCTCTGCATCCGCGAAAGTCACGCGCGCAGTTCCTATGGCGGTCTGGCCTCAAATGCTATGCCACTGTAAATACTGCTTTTAAACTGAGGGGGTGTTTAGATCCCAAAAATTTTAGGATTTTGGCACTATGGCAGCAAAGAATTTTTTACAATAAATGTTTAATTATAGCCTAAGTAGACTTAAAAGATTTATCTCGCGATTTACAGGCAAACTGTGTAAACATGCAAAAGTTTTATTTATATTTAATGTTTCATACATGTGCCGTAAAATTGATGTGATGGAAGTTTTGAGATTTTAGAGAGGAACTACCTCCTGATTCCAGCGATGCATGGGCCACTGTAGCTATGGTCGTCTTGTTCAGGCTCACCATGTACACCAGCGAGTTGTCATAAAAGGACCGACTAGCTTTAATTTTGTATCGACTTTGCGTGGTCGATCTTGTGTAATTCAGCAAACCAGCAGCAAAGCGTCAGTAATGGGCGTTCTAAATGGGAGTACTTATAACTCCAACAATCCTACTACCTAGCTACTCTGCTATCTTGGAGTCTTGGCCAAATACTGTATATTGTATTATAATGCGATGAATCGAATGTTCCTCACGTCCGGCCGGCGCAATCATGCACGTGCTGCCTGACGGCCGTCGGTCACCGGTGCACAGTACATGGTATACAGCTAGCTGCGGGCTAGCCTAAGGCCTCGTTCGTTTTAGGGAAGCTAACTCCAACAATCCTACTGCCTAGCTACTCTGCTATCTTGGAGTCTTGGCCAAATACTGTATATTGTATTATAATGCGATGAATCGAATGTTCCTCACGTCCGGCCGGCGCAATCATGCACGTGCTGCCTGACGGCCGTCGGTCACCGGTGCACAGTACATGGTATAAAGC
Organism: Eremochloa ophiuroides; assembly: GCA_038502445.1. Taxonomy (NCBI): domain Eukaryota; kingdom Viridiplantae; phylum Streptophyta; class Magnoliopsida; order Poales; family Poaceae; genus Eremochloa; species Eremochloa ophiuroides. The sequence continues at coordinate 34,919,984 of JAHLJS010000007.1, read as the reverse complement.
TAGCTGCGGGCTAGCCTTCGTTTTAGGGAAGCTAGGAACCGTTCTCGTAGGTGCGAAGCATCTAGGCTCTAGTGGTCTTCATGATTAATGACAATAAAGAGCTTATTATGACTAACGTATGTTTTGCAGGATAACCTAAAAATCATATCATAATAACATGTAGGTTCAAGCATCTAGTAATGGAAATCGTTTTGATTTTCAAAGGACGGAAGACAAGACAGTGATAGACTAGTTCCAAGTGTCGATTGGCGCTGAGAGACATTTGGAATAGTTTAGGTCTTGTTTTACCTTTGACCGTATTATTAAGAGGGGTTTGGATGGGTAGCTTGACTTAGAGCAAGGATAGAGAGTGTAGATGTGATGCACACTTGTCAAACTTAGCTCTACTTGACCCAGAGAGACTCTTGAGAAAGAGAAAGGATCAAACTTCGTTTTGAAAAGTTTTCGATTCAGCAAAGTTTTGGTCATGTTTGGGGCGTCAGACGCTAGTGAGACCAAGGCGTCAGACCATTGGGTTGTGTCCGACGGACACGTGGCGCCCCCTGGCGTGTCCTTAGCCTCTGGGAAGCGTCGGACAGGAGCTAGACTGGTCGTCGGACCATTGGCTCTCTGTCCGACAGTCCCCAGTTGTCTGCAGAGAGTTCTATAGGCGTCGGACAAGGGGAACAGTGAGGGCGTCGGACTAATCAGTGCTGCTGTCCGACGCTAACAGAGAGTGACTAGAGAGGAACTCTGGCGTCGGACTCTGTCCAACAGCCAGCGTCAGACCAATATATGCTATTGCGTCCGACGGTTTCCACTGGTCAGCAAGTGAACAGAGTGTGCAGATAGCGTCGGACGCTGTCTGATGGAAGGCATCGGACTGTTGTTTAGCGTCCGATGGCTTGTCTGCACAGTAGCACCTGCAAGGTTCGTGTGAGAGTCGGACGATGGTTTTTTGTCCGACGGTTGCACTGTTCACATCGTCCGACGATCCGCAGAAAGCTGATTTCTATTACAAACGGCTAGTGTGTGGCTTGGGGGTATTTATACTTCTCCATCACCCTCATTCTAGCTCTCTTGCCCATTTGTTTTGCTGAAGCAACCTTTGTAATCTTGTGAGAGTGCAAGAGCCCTAGAGAGATTGAGTGTTTCCACTTGCTTGTGAGCTTCTTCCCTAGAGTGTGATCAAGAGTGACTTGTGTGCATCCATCACCCTCATCGGCCTTGTTCTTGGTCAAGTGAAAGTCCAGGCTTGTTATTCTTGATGATCACCATCAACTAGATGGTTCAGTGGCGATTGGAGGCTTGGTGACTGCTTAGAGAGCTTGTGGGTGGCCCAAGCCAAGCTTGTGAGCGGTTGTAGGCGATCCACCGCGCCGGAGAGGCAAAGGATCAGCCCGTAGAGAGCACTTGGTATTTGCGAAGATCAAGGGGGAGCTACGCCCTTGCGTGGGTGCTCCAACGAGCACTAGTGGACAGTGCCGACTCTCCGATACCTCGGAAAAAATTGTCTTTGTTTTTCTATCTCATTTATTTTCTCGCATTTACTTTGTGCTCTTTACTTTCCTAGAGTAGTATTTGTAACAGAACCGGCTAAATCACCTGGCCCACTGGCACCTGTCATTGTCACTAACGACTTCTGACAGCCGGGCCCGTGTCCCAAATGATCTAGACAGGTCTGTCGCGCTACATTAGCGCCCTTTTCTCCGACAGGATCACCATTGCAGAACCATTACAGGATTACAACATTTCATAATAAAAATACATCAGAGTAACAGTGCGGAAGATTACATAACATTTAGATTACAAACCAGTTGTTCAAATAGGATTCAAATATAGTTATTACAGATCAGGGGACATAGCAGTAGCAGTGGAATAATTACACAATACTAGATAAGGTAACTCGAACCCTGCCCACGGGTTCCACTTCACTCATCGCCGCTTTCTTCTTCGACCACGGTCACGCAACATGGAGCAAGACAGATCTCCGACTGCGGTCCTCCTGCAACGGGGTTAACAAACCCTGAGTACTTGGGGTACTCCGCAAGACTTACCCGACTAAGGGTGTAAAATGAGACTCAGGAATGCAAGGCTATGGGTAAGGCTAGCAGAGGATGAGGAGTTTGCAGAAAAGCGATCTATCCTGATCCATATTTTATTATGTCATTATTATAATCATATTTATAGCTCCAATATTCAGACTCATGTATCATCATTCTTTCAATTACTTTATTCATTCAGATAACCTAGTTGAGAACCACTTTTCGGTGTAGAGTGTGAGGATCAAGTCTCCATAACCGAGGAGCACGTCGATTCGAATCCAGAAAGTACCCAGCTGGGGATTCTAACCACACTGCATATGCAGCACGCCGGCATACATATACCAACCCGTCGTCACGGCTTTGCTATCCCGGAACCGGTCCTGCGCCACCCGAGAGCACAGTACTCCACTCTTATCCAGGCACGCCGGCCACGTGGGTACAAGCTACTCTCGCCATCTCTCCACTCCCAGTGCGTGGTTGTCGGTTCCAGCAATAGCGCCACCGAACTCTAGGCTTTCCGCATTGGTATGTGGCTAGGCTGTTCATCATGATCACAGCAGGCCTACAACGAACGGTCCCTACTTCCTTCCTGCCGTCAATCCTGCATTGGGACTCTAACCCAAGTACAAGACTACCCGACAGTTTTTATTATCGTGCCTGTCGGGTGAGTGAGACATAGGGAACGCCGCCCCATGAGCTGGCCACCCAACGAAACACGTTTCCAAAGACATCGACCAGTTCCAAATTATTCCGAAAGCGACCATGCATTGGGACTCTAACCCAAATACACATCGACCAGCGGATAACCAGTTCTTCACCAATCAAAGTATAAGTATAATCATGGCACAGAAAATAGTTTTTCTTTTATGCAAAGCTAAGTTCATTAAGCATGCCTAAGCATTTCTCAAACCATTTTATTTAAATCAGGTTTCAGGGTATTTATTTGAGACAATGCATCTGGATAGGTGACAATCAACTCCTATTAACCTAATGCAGTAGATTAACTCGAATTATAAATATTTTGTAATAGAGGGGCTGAATGCACCGGGGCTTGCCTTGGATCGTGTACAGCGTCGGGTCGGGATCAGTCCCGCAGATGTCGAATCCTTGGATGATCTCTGGAGTGGCCTCCTCAGTAGTAGTCTCGACCTGGACCACCTCGGGAACGGGCACTACACGTATGCAATGATGTATGCTTAGCATGGCATGAGGGCAACAAATGAAATGCTTGAAAGTAAACCATTAATACCTTGAGTACAACTTTCCTTCACGCTAAAGTTGTAAACGATCTACGGAAGGTAAAAGTAATGTTTCCTACTTTTGTTTTATTGACCTTTTTAACGGTCACAGAAAGCCGCTACACAGCTTTATGACTACTATCAAGCACTAAGTTCTCGAATTGCCAAGGATCACACAGCGAAAGATCCTTGGTCTTCATTCAATCCAAAAATTCACACAACAAACCTAAATTCATTTTTCTATTTACTTTATTAATCCCTAATTCCATATATATTTGTTAATTGACCAAACTAACTTCAATTGCAACCAAACTTTACCAACAGCTAGGTTTTATCACCAAACAGAGCCACAATAAATTTCATGATTTTTGGATTTACAGAGAATTAATTAAAATTACACAAACTTGCATTTATTAATTACTTCACTGATTTATACAGCAGATTAAAGGCACTGGAACACCCTATATTATATTTTTAACAAATACTACATACTTCAGAGAGCATACACAATTAATTTCATCATTTTTGGCGCAGTAAATTAATCCACACGAAAATAACAACTGCAGCACTATTCATATGAATATATAAAAGAAAAGTATTTAGTAATTCACTGGGAAAATAGAAAAACCAAAGCAGCCCACTACGGCCCAAGTCCAGAGCGAGCCGGCCCACTCGGCCTGCCCGCGCCCGGCGCTGACGGCTTTGCAAAATAGACCCTGGGGAAACTGGAAATCAACCCGCGGTCCGATCTACACTATTCACATGAGTCATGAACTTCGCGCTTAACCCCCTAGGAAAACTTATCTTCTAAGCCGAGGCCCCTGGCCTCTCCTCTGCTTTGACAGAGGCGAGGGCGCCGTCGGTCCGCCGCCCCTAGCTCGCCGACGGTGAGCCGAGGGACGAAGCCGAGGGCACCGACGGACTCTACACTCCAAGGCGAGTCTACCAAGCTAAGATACGACGAGATCCGAGGCACGCAGCACCTGGAGACACGTACGCGGCGGCTCGGTGGCGGCGGCGAGCACGTCGCCGGCGAGCACAAGCCGGTAAAGAGAGGGGAAAAAGGTGCGCGAGTATCTGGGGCTCACCACGAAGCTGGCCGAGGGGTCGGTGGAGACGGAGGTGGTTCGGAGAAGGCGACTTGGCGACGGCGGCGGATCCCGGCGGCTCGGCACAACGGCGAACACGCGTTCCGGCGAACCTAGGGAACCAGAGAGCACGCCGACGCACGCGTAAGATTCAAGGGGTCACGGAGATCACGGTACGCAAGAATCCGAGGTCCAGAGCTTACCCAAACTAGCTCGAGACGACGGCGGAGCTCGCGGCGGCGCTCTGTCCGCCCGCGAAGGAGACACCGGTGTTCCGGTGGTTACGAAGCTCTACAGCTCCCGCCGACGGTCGCAGAAGATGCGCAATGAAGCTAGCTAGCTGTCTGCAAGATGGAGAGGGTGGTGATGGACGGAGCGCGGCGAATTTAGCCGGGGACCGAGAGGGCTCGAAGGTGGCCGGGAGAGAAGAAATGGCGAGGGGGAGGGCTTCGTCGCCTTTCTAAAGGCCGGGAGCGAGGGGGACAGAACCAGGACGACGCGGCGCACGCGCGCCCGTATCTGCCGAGGTCGCGGGGGCACGATCCCGGCCGGCACGGGCGGCCGCGCGCGCGCGCCCGGCACGGCGGCTGCCGGCTCTGTTTGCGAACAGGAAGAGGGGCGAAACACTGTAGCACCTAGACCCTAGGGCTGTCGGTCTTTGCACAATTGCGATCATTTTTGAATACCAACATGAAAAACTGCAAAAATAAAAGTTGTAGGGTTTGAAATTCTGAACAACTTTGCTTTTGGAACCAAGTTCAAATTCGAAATATTTTTGAAACTACAGCAAAAGGGGTAAACTAGAGTTTTGAATTTTAAACTGTATTTTCAAAATTACTTTTAAATTTTCTCAACAACTTGAAAAATTGCCAAAATAAAAGTTGTTCTACTCAATGAGCTTTACAACTTCTATTTAGGAAGTTTTTCCAGATTCCAAATAATTTTTGAAATGCCAATCCAAAACTAAGTTTTAAATCATTGTTTTGAAATAAATTTGAATTTCCACCACAGAACTTTGAAATCTCCAAAAATAAAAGTTGTTCCATTTTAAAAGATCTAAAACTCTTATTAAGGGACTATCTCCAAATTCCTTTTAGATTTTGAATTAGGTTTTGGCCCTAATAAAAGTGAATTTTAAAACTTTATTTGGGAATTTAATTTTACAAACAAATACTAATTAAATTCAAATCACTCTAGGGACCTAATCACAATCATATGCAAATGATTAATTTAAATATGATGACATGGCAGATTAATTAATCCGTAATACCCGGGGTATTACAGCCTTCCCCCCTAAAAGAAATCTCGTCCCGAGATTAGGTACATAACCAAGATTGGAACAAGGCATAGGAAAAAGAGCTAACAACAACCAGCTCATACTTAAACAAGAGACAAGGGGAAAACATACGCATTAAACGACAGGGTTACATTTTACAAGGTAGCAAAGAACTCAGGGAAGTTTTCTGCCAAGAAATCTTCAGATTCCCAGGTAGCTTCATCTTCAGAATGATCACTCCATTGGATCTTGTACCATCTGGTTGTGGTCCTTCGGGTAACACGGTCCTTTATATCCAAAACTCGTACTGGCTGCTCCGAGTATGTCAATTCAGGTTCAAGTGCTACTCCTTCAACATCGATGACTTGTCCAGGTACTCGGAGACACTTCTTCAGCTGAGAAACATGAAACACATTGTGTACTTCCGAGAGATGTTCTGGCAATTCAAGCTTGTAAGCTACCTTTCCCACGCGTCCTATGATTAAGAACGGTCCAATATAACGCGGGGCTAACTTGCCTTTGACTCCAAAGCGGTTAACTCCTTTCATGGGCGAAACTTTCAAGTATACATAGTCTCCAACCTGAAATGTCAAAGGTCTGCGCCGCTGATCGGCATAACTTTTCTATCGTGACTGTGCCACTTTCAAATTTTCCTGTATCAGTCGAACCTTTTCTTCGGCTTCATTGACCAAGTCAACTCCATAGAACCATCTTTCTCCAGGCTCGGACCAATTCAATGGAGTACGACACCTGCGGCCATATACTGCCTCAAACGGAGCCATTTTTATACTTTCTTGGTAACTGTTGTTGTACGAGAATTCGGCCAATGCCAAACACTCGTCCCATTTCTCAGGGTAATTGAGTGCACAGGCTCTTAACATGTCTTCAAGTATCTGATTTATTCTCTCTGTCTGTCCGTCAGTCTGAGGATGATAGGCTGTGCTATGCAGGAGTTTGGTACCCAATGATTTATGAAAGGATCTCCAAAATTGGGATATGAACTGAGTACCTCGGTCAGAGACAATGGTCTTGGGTACTCCATGTAGCTTCATCAGATTTTCTATGTATAGCTTGGCGTAGTGCGGAGCCCTGTACATTTTCTTGACAGGCAAGAAATGAGCTTGTTTAGTGAGGCGGTCCACAACAACCCAGATGGAATTGAAACCCCTAGAGGTTGTTGGGAGACCCATAATGAAATCCATGCTGATGTCTTCCCATTTCCATGCAGGAATAGGTAATGGTTGCAGCTCTCCACCAGGCTTCATGTGTACAGCTTTTACTTTCTGACAAGTGTCGCATTTTGCTACATACTGAGCAATCTCGATCTTCATCTTAGTCCACCAAAACTTCTGTTTCAAATCCTGGTACATTTTGTTGCTTCCCGGATGAATGGAGTATCTTGTCAAATGAGCTTCGTCAAGAATCTTGCCACGTAACTCTGGAATTTTTGGAACTACAAGCCGATTCTTGAACCATACAATCCCTTCATCATCAATTCTGAAACAATCTGCTTTCCCTGCTTGGATTTTCTCTTTGATGTGCCTGATACCTTTACTATTTTTCTGAGCAGCCACGATTTCATCACGGATGGAGGGTTTGATGCTGATATTGTTCCAACTGCCTTGAGGGACTATTTCTATGCCCAATTTTTCTAACCCGTAACACAACGACAGATCATATGGCTTCACAGTCAAGCAATTACAATGAGCCTTCCGACTGAGTGCGTCGGCAACCACATTAGCTTTACCAGGATGGTAGTGCACTTCAATATCATAATCTTTTATCAGCTCAAGCCATCTTCGTTGCCTCATATTTAATTCTTCTTGTGTAAAGATGTATTTCAGGCTTTTGTGATCAGTGTAGACATTGCATGTGCTGCCTAACAAGTAGTGACGCCAGATCTTCAATGCATGAACCACAGCTGCCAATTCAAGATCATGAGTGGGATAATTCTCTTCATGAGGCCGGAGTTGTCGTGAAGCATAAGCAATGACTCGGCCCTCTTGCATCAAAACACAGCCAAGGCCAGTACCCGACGCATCGCAGTACACATCAAACGGCTTTTCAATATCTGGCTGAGCAAGGACTGGTGCAGTGGTCAAACATCTCTTCAAGGTTTGAAACGCTGTCTCGCATTCTGGTGACCAGACAAACTTGACCTGAGTCTTCAATAGGTTGGTTATAGGCTTAGCTATTCTTGAGAAATCCAGAATGAATCGGCGGTAATATCCCGCCATTCCCATGAAACTGCGAACCTGGTGCACAGTGGTTGGTGGTTTCCAGTTCAAGATTTCTTCCACCTTACTTGGATCTACTGACACACCTTCCGCTGTCAGGATATGCCCAAGAAATGGAACTCGGTCCAACCAGAACTCACATTTGCTGAATTTGGCATAGAGTTGATGTTCTCTTAAACGGTTCAAGACGATACGGAGGTGGTTGGCATGTTCTTCGGGTGTTTTAGAATAGATCAGGATGTCATCAATGAATACGACAACAAATTTGTCGAGCTCAGGCATGAAGACGGAATTCATGAGGTACATGAAATAAGCGGGGGCATTGGTTAGGCCAAAAGACATGACAAGGTATTCATATAGGCCATATCTAGTGGTGAAAGCTGTTTTTGGGATGTCTTCGGGACGGATCTTTATTTGGTGGTAGCCAGACCTAAGGTCAATCTTGGAAAACACCTTAGCTCCAGCCAGTTGGTCAAAGAGTAGGTCAATACGGGGTAAAGGATATTTGTTTTTGATGGTGACCTCATTGAGTGGACGGTAATCAATACAGAGTCGGAGGGATTTGTCTTTCTTCTTGACAAAGATGGCAGGACAACCCCAAGGAGATGAGCTGGGTCTGATGAAACCCTTATCTAGCAAATCTTGTAGCCGCACTTTAAGCTCTGCCAATTCCTTGGGAGGCATCCTGTAGGCTCTACGAGATATAGGTGCGGTTCCAGGCTTTAGCTCAATAGCAAATTCCACATCTCGATCAGGTGGCAAACCAGGCAACTCATCAGGGAATACGTCTGGAAATTCGCAGACCACTGGAATCTTCAACACTTCTTCAACTGCGGTGGCACACAACCTTTGCACGGTCTTTTCAATCTTTCTTACGGGCAATGGAAGTTGGATAAGAAGTTGAGTTTGACTATTAGGTATGTTCACTCTTATGGTTCTATTCAACACATCAATCAAGGCCTTGTGCTGATACATCCAATTCATACCTAATATCACATCTATATCCTGATCCTTAAGTACTATCATTGTGGTTGGGAATCTATGCCCTCCCAGCTCTATAGGTACTCCCTGAACTACCTCTTTAGTAGTTATACGCCCCCCGGGCGAATGTATAAGGAAATCTTCCTTTATCTTCCCAATAGATATATCATGCTTAACCACAAATGTACGGTTGATGAACGAATGAGATGCACCAGAATCAAATAGCAGAACGGCAGAATGACTAGCAACGGGAAACTTACCCATCATGACGGGTTCTCCAGCAGGAATATCTTCAATTTGAGTGTAATAAACCCGACCTGCCTTCTTGACAATCTTGCCCTTCTGAGCATGCTGCTGGTGACCACGGTGCTGAACTTGCTGTTGCGGAACACCAGGAGTTTTCTGCACATTCTGGTTGTTCTGTTTCGGAAAAGGGCAATCACGGGCCCAGTGTCCTATCTTTCCACAGTTGTAGCATGGGTGATTATAGTTGGTCTGTGGAGTGTTGATACGAACGCCAGGGGCATTCGGCTGAGTGGTGTTTTGCTGATTAGAGGTATGAGAGGTAGCGGCAGTGCGCACAACTACCTGCTGATGGGGATATGACGGACGGTTATGGTGGGTAGGATGATAGATAACTTTCTGGCGTTTCTGACTGCCAGAAGAGCTAGACCTTTTGCTCTTCTTCTTCTCCTCTTGGAGCTGACGGTCGCTTTCCTCAAAAGCTATTGCACTATCCACTGCCTCATGAAAAGTGCACTTGAGGTTGTTAGACAGACTGCGTTGAATCTTGAAATTCAGACCTCTGACAAAGCAGGCTCTCCTCTTAGAATCAGTGTTGGTATGCTCAGGTGCATACTGTGCCAAGTGGTTGAACTGCCCAAGATACTGAGCGACAGTAGACTCATTCTGCTTCAGTGCCAGAAACTGATCCAGCTTCAATTTCATCACACCCGCAGGGATGTAATGAGCACGAAAGGCGTCACGGAACTCTTGCCAAGTAAGTTGATGTCCAGCATCCTGCGCAGCCAACAGGTTGGCATACCAAGTAGTCGCAGGGCCACGGAGTTGCTGAGCTGCAAACAGCGGTTTCTGGATCTCGGTGCAGTGAATCAGACTAAACTTCTGCTCCATGGTACGGAGCCAATCATTAGCTTCCAAAGGTTCATCAGCCTTAGTGAACACCGGTGGGCGGGTGTCAGTGAAGTCAACATAGGTGGTATCCTCATTATCCCGGCGGCCACGACGTCCACCACGATCTTGCTGATTCTGAGCTAACAGCGCTGCAACATTGGTCAATGCAGCGATGGCCTCTGCCAGAGTGGGTGGAAACTGAGGTGGTTGGGGAACACCAGTTGCATTATCAGAGTTGTCTCCCATCTGTTAATAAGCAATCCCAACTTGAGTCTTATATTAATTAGACAAACATAGCAGCATACAGAAATATTACAAGGTTCACACAACATGGCTTGCATCAGGCAAGACCCACAACCCATAACTAAGGTTTTCTAGGCAAGCGCCTATACTACAGACAAAAGAGAGCGTCTAGCTGACAACTCTAGGCCACACCGGCCTAGTCCTCATCGATCCCAGACGCGCCAGAAGCGTCACTGTCCTCGTCGATCTCCTCGAAGTCCTCCTCGGCATCTGCCTCGACGACCTCGACCGGCTCGACTTCCACGTCAACATCCTCCACTTCCTCATCCTCCTGACCGAGGACAACTCCCAACTCAGGATCCTCCTCCTGCGGTGCAGGAATAGGGTGGAGCTCACCATAGAGCTCATGCACCTCCTCGTGCAAGACGTTGTTGTAGAGCTCAAGCTGACCAACACGCTGCTCCGCCTCGAGCATCCTGTCCATGATCGTCTCCTCACGATCCCAAGCTTCATCCCTCTGCTTGGTCAGGCGATCGATCTCTCGACGCAGATCTCGATTGGTCCTCACGTCCCGGTAGTGGTTGAGACGTGCCACTCTGTATTCTTCCTCCCACTGCCTGACTAGATCCTGCAGCCTTCCAACCTCAGCCTCAAGCTCCTCGCTGCTGCGACGAGGTGGGCGACTCCCAGAAGCTCCGCCCTCGCCAGCGCGTGGCGCCAACTGGTGGCGTGGAACGCCATGTGGTCCGGTCATCTTGCGTGCTGTGAGCTTGCAACGGGCCATCTGGAGAAGGTAAGTGGAATTTTAAGATATAATAGGTTAGCAAGAATAGGTTTGGTAAACTATCCCAAAAACCCACTTTAAGGAGGAAGTTAATTAACAGGTGTGATTATCATGATGCATGCACGTACTTACGAATTTTAAATCATGCAAGGTACCTACATACATAAATAATTTTTAACATAGGGCTAATAATAATATTATTCCACATGCTACCTTAATCCCATAAGGTAAAATATAGAACAAGGCAAGAACTACTGAACGAGATAAGGATAGAAGCAATTTGGACCCAAAATAATAGGTTAAACTTTTTATGATCCAAAATATTTTGAAATTTTTGAAAAGTAATCCATAATGATTAGCAATGGAATGCTCTGGTACCAACTGTAACAGAACCGGCTAAATCACCTGGCCCACTGGCACCTGTCATTGTCACTAACGACTTCTGACAGCCGGGCCCGTGTCCCAAATGATCTAGACAGGTCTGTCGGGCTACATTAGCGCCCTTTTCTCCGACAGGATCACCATTGCAGAACCATTACAGGATTACAACATTTCATAATAAAAATACATCAGAGTAACAGTGCGGAAGATTACATAACATTTAGATTACAAACCAGTTGTTCAAATAGGATTCAAATATAGTTATTACAGATCAGGGGACATAGCAGTAGCAGTGGAATAATTACACAATACTAGATAAGGTAACTCGAACCCTGCCCACGGGTTCCACTTCACTCATCGCCGCTTTCTTCTTCGACCACGGTCACGCAACATGGAGCAAGACAGATCTCCGACTGCGGTCCTCCTGCAACGGGGTTAACAAACCCTGAGTACTTGGGGTACTCCGCAAGACTTACCCGACTAAGGGTGTAAAATGAGACTCAGGAATGCAAGGCTATGGGTAAGGCTAGCAGAGGATGAGGAGTTTGCAGAAAAGCGATCTATCCTGATCCATATTTTATTATGTCATTATTATAATCATATTTATAGCTCCAATATTCAGACTCATGTATCATCATTCTTTCAATTACTTTATTCATTCAGATAACCTAGTTGAGAACCACTTTTCGGTGTAGAGTGTGAGGATCAAGTCTCCATAACCGAGGAGCACGTCGATTCGAATCCAGAAAGTACCCAGCTGGGGATTCTAACCACACTGCATATGCAGCACGCCGGCATACATATACCAACCCGTCGTCACGGCTTTGCTATCCCGGAACCGGTCCTGCGCCACCCGAGAGCACAGTACTCCACTCTTATCCAGGCACGCCGGCCACGTGGGTACAAGCTACTCTCGCCATCTCTCCACTCCCAGTGCGTGGTTGTCGGTTCCAGCAATAGCGCCACCGAACTCTAGGCTTTCCGCATTGGTATGTGGCTAGGCTGTTCATCATGATCACAGCAGGCCTACAACGAACGGTCCCTACTTCCTTCCTGCCGTCAATCCTGCATTGGGACTCTAACCCAAGTACAAGACTACCCGACAGTTTTTATTATCGTGCCTGTCGGGTGAGTGAGACATAGGGAACGCCGCCCCATGAGCTGGCCACCCAACGAAACACGTTTCCAAAGACATCGACCAGTTCCAAATTATTCCGAAAGCGACCATGCATTGGGACTCTAACCCAAATACACATCGACCAGCGGATAACCAGTTCTTCACCAATCAAAGTATAAGTATAATCATGGCACAGAAAATAGTTTTTCTTTTATGCAAAGCTAAGTTCATTAAGCATGCCTAAGCATTTCTCAAACCATTTTATTTAAATCAGGTTTCAGGGTATTTATTTGAGACAATGCATCTGGATAGGTGACAATCAACTCCTATTAACCTAATGCAGTAGATTAACTCGAATTATAAATATTTTGTAATAGAGGGGCTGAATGCACCGGGGCTTGCCTTGGATCGTGTACAGCGTCGGGTCGGGATCAGTCCCGCAGATGTCGAATCCTTGGATGATCTCTGGAGTGGCCTCCTCAGTAGTAGTCTCGACCTGGACCACCTCGGGAACGGGCACTACACGTATGCAATGATGTATGCTTAGCATGGCATGAGGGCAACAAATGAAATGCTTGAAAGTAAACCATTAATACCTTGAGTACAACTTTCCTTCACGCTAAAGTTGTAAACGATCTACGGAAGGTAAAAGTAATGTTTCCTACTTTTGTTTTATTGACCTTTTTAACGGTCACAGAAAGCCGCTACACAGCTTTATGACTACTATCAAGCACTAAGTTCTCGAATTGCCAAGGATCACACAGCGAAAGATCCTTGGTCTTCATTCAATCCAAAAATTCACACAACAAACCTAAATTCATTTTTCTATTTACTTTATTAATCCCTAATTCCATATATATTTGTTAATTGACCAAACTAACTTCAATTGCAACCAAACTTTACCAACAGCTAGGTTTTATCACCAAACAGAGCCACAATAAATTTCATGATTTTTGGATTTACAGAGAATTAATTAAAATTACACAAACTTGCATTTATTAATTACTTCACTGATTTATACAGCAGATTAAAGGCACTGGAACACCCTATATTATATTTTTAACAAATACTACATACTTCAGAGAGCATACACAATTAATTTCATCATTTTTGGCGCAGTAAATTAATCCACACGAAAATAACAACTGCAGCACTATTCATATGAATATATAAAAGAAAAGCATTTAGTAATTCACTGGGAAAATAGAAAAACCAAAGCAGCCCACTACGGCCCAAGTCCAGAGCGAGCCGGCCCACTCGGCCTGCCCGCGCCCGGCGCCGACGGCTTTGCAAAATAGACCCTGGGGAAACTGGAAATCAACCCGCGGTCCGATCTACACTATTCACATGAGTCATGAACTTCGCGCTTAACCCCCTAGGAAAACTTATCTTCTAAGCCGAGGCCCCTGGCCTCTCCTCTGCTTTGACAGAGGCGAGGGCGCCGTCGGTCCGCCGCCCCTAGCTCGCCGACGGTGAGCCGAGGGACGAAGCCGAGGGCACCGACGGACTCTACACTCCAAGGCGAGTCTACCAAGCTAAGATACGACGAGATCCGAGGCGCGCAGCACCTGGAGACACGTACGCGGCGGCTCGGTGGCGGCGGCGAGCACGTCGCCGGCGAGCACAAGCCGGTAAAGAGAGGGGAAAAAGGTGCGCGAGTATCTGGGGCTCACCACGAAGCTGGCCGAGGGGTCGGTGGAGACGGAGGTGGTTCGGAGAAGGCGACTTGGCGACGGCGGCGGATCCCGGCGGCTCGGCACAACGGCGAACACGCGTTCCGGCGAACCTAGGGAACCAGAGAGCACGCCGACGCACGCGTAAGATTCAAGGGGTCACGGAGATCACGGTACGCAAGAATCCGAGGTCCAGAGCTTACCCAAACTAGCTCGAGACGACGGCGGAGCTCGCGGCGGCGCTCTGTCCGCCCGCGAAGGAGACACCGGTGTTCCAGTGGTTACGAAGCTCTACAGCTCCCGCCGACGGTCGCAGAAGATGCGCAATGAAGCTAGCTAGCTGTCTGCAAGATGGAGAGGGTGGTGATGGACGGAGCGCGGCGAATTTAGCCGGGGACCGAGAGGGCTCGAAGGTGGCCGGGAGAGAAGAAATGGCGAGGGGGAGGGCTTCGTCGCCTTTCTAAAGGCCGGGAGCGAGGGGGACAGAACCAGGACGACGCGGCGCACGCGCGCCCGTATCTGCCGAGGTCGCGGGGGCACGATCCCGGCCGGCACGGGCGGCCGCGCGCGCGCGCCCGGCACGGCGGCTGCCGGCTCTGTTTGCGAACAGGAAGAGGGGCGAAACACTGTAGCACCTAGACCCTAGGGCTGTCGGTCTTTGCACAATTGCGATCATTTTTGAATACCAACATGAAAAACTGCAAAAATAAAAGTTGTAGGGTTTGAAATTCTGAACAACTTTGCTTTTGGAACCAAGTTCAAATTCGAAATATTTTTGAAACTACAGCAAAAGGGGTAAACTAGAGTTTTGAATTTTAAACTGTATTTTCAAAATTACTTTTAAATTTTCTCAACAACTTGAAAAATTGCCAAAATAAAAGTTGTTCTACTCAATGAGCTTTACAACTTCTATTTAGGAAGTTTTTCCAGATTCCAAATAATTTTTGAAATGCCAATCCAAAACTAAGTTTTAAATCATTGTTTTGAAATAAATTTGAATTTCCACCACAGAACTTTGAAATCTCCAAAAATAAAAGTTGTTCCATTTTAAAAGATCTAAAACTCTTATTAAGGGACTATCTCCAAATTCCTTTTAGATTTTGAATTAGGTTTTGGCCCTAATAAAAGTGAATTTTAAAACTTTATTTGGGAATTTAATTTTACAAACAAATACTAATTAAATTCAAATCACTCTAGGGACCTAATCACAATCATATGTAAATGATTAATTTAAATATGATGACATGGCAGATTAATTAATCCGTAATACCCGGGGTATTACAGTATTACTTGTAATAGGACTTGGTTCTAGGTTGTTCAACTTGTTTTAGGACAAGACATACACTTGAGCACTTGTGGGGTGAAGTTGGGCAAATGGCGATAGGTTGAATTGTTTTGCGAAAATTTACTAGTTGCCTAATTCACCCCCTCTTGGGCATTCTTGATCCTTTCAATTGGTATTGGAGCCTTGTGCTTACTAGTTTGGCTTAACCGCCAAGAGAAGAATGTCCGGAGGTCACAATGGTCCCCCTCCCGTCTTTAATGGCAACGATTTTTCTTATTAGAAAATTCGTATGGAGGCATACCTTGAGGCGGTGGACCTTGGTGTTCACAAAGCCGCCGTTCAAGGGTACCCCACTCCCAAAGCCGGCGCTACCTCACAGCCGTTGAGGAAGAGTACGAAAAGTGGAATGCTAAGGCTCGCAACATCATCTTTAGAGGCCTTAGCAAAGAGCTGTTCAACCGTGTGAGGAACCACAAAAACGCTCATGCACTATGGTCGAATATTTGTGCGCTCCATGAGAGAACCAAGAGTGAGCGTGACGAACGCTACTACCTTGTGATGGACAAGCTTAAGTCTTTCAAGATGCTTCCTAATGAAAGTGTTAATGACATGTACTCTCAATTGAATATTATTGTAGAGGAAGTCAATGGCCTTGGGCTCACTCAACTCACCCCGGCCGAAGTTGCAAGGAGGATTCTCAATGCTCTTCCCATTGACAAGTATGGTTATATTGTGACCGTGCTTCATCAAGGAGATCTCTCTGGTGCAACTCCCACTCAAATATTGGGGAAGATCAATGCTCATGAGATGTATATGAAGATCACTCCTCAAAATGGCTCATCATCAAAGAAAGAGGAGAAGAAGGACTTAGCCCTCAAGGCTGACAAAAAGGGCAAATCTCAAGACAAGTATTCTTCTCTTGACTCCACAAGTATTGTTGATGATGATGATGATGATGATGATGATGTGGAAATTGCTCTCATGGTGAGGAAGGCCACCAAGATGCTCAAGAAGCTCAACAACAAAGGAATCATGTTTGATTCCAACAAGAAAAAATTCTTCACAAGTAGCAAAAGAAAGCCCATCTCCGAGATGGATTGCTACAATTGTGGAGAGCTTGGGCATCTTGCTCATCAATGCCCTAAGCCCAAGAAAGAGAAGTTCAAGATCAAGAACAAGGGCAAAAGGCTAGACTCAAGTGATGAAAGTGAAGATGAGAAAAAGAAAGCCAAGCCATTCAAGAAGAAAGAATTCAAGAAGAAGCAATTTCACAAGAAGAAGAATGACAAGGCTTATATTATTGGTGATTGGCTCACCGACATTAAATCTTCTAGTGGCTCCTCCAGAGAAGAAAGTGATGATGAAAAAGAGACGGTGGCCGCTCTTGTGATTGGGACTTCTCTTCCTCCACCGCCATCACCGCCCTCATCTCCTTTGCCTCATGGCTAAGAACAAGAAGGTACAAAGTGATGATGAGAGTAGTGATAGTGACAATGAGTATGATTCACCAACATATGATGAACTTGCTAGCTTGCTCAATGATTATACCAAAGTAATAAGAAATCTAACAAGTAAAAATGAAAAGCTAAAATTGAGAATGGAAACCTCTTAGCTAAGAATGAACAATTCACTAAAGCTAGTGATGAGCTTAGAGAGGGAAACCAAAATGTGTCATCTAACCTCAAGGAGCTCAAAACCAACATAAAAGATCTCAAAGAAAAACATGATAAACTTGAGAAGATGCACATTAAGCTCACCACTAGTTACAATAAGCTAAAAGAGGACTATACTCAAGTAAAAGTGAATCATGACAACCTTACTTTAGCTTATGACAGCTCTTCGATGAAACATAAGATGCTACTAACTTTGTTGTTAAGTGTGACATAGCTACATCATGTGATGACTTAATTGATGAGATCATTGAGTAAGAGACTAGTAGCAAAGGCAAGGAAGTGGTGGTGGCCGATTGCCATGATGATTATTTGAAGCTCCAGATTAAGAATGAAAACTTGAAGAAAGAGCTTGAGAAGCAATTAATCACCAACACCATTATCATTGAGAAGGTGCAACAAGATGATGAAGTTGACTTGCTTAGAGATGAGAACAAGATACTCAAGAGTGAGAAATGTCAACTTGCAAGCTTATTGGAAGAGAACAAGAAATTGAAACAAGAAAAGGGTCATCTTACCATTGGTTTGCAAAAGTTCACGAGAGGCCAATATCTTCAAAGTGACTCCTCATGAATACCGTGATGAAGTTTGACCGAAGTGGAATTGGCTACCTGGGAGAGAAAGTGCAAAATATTAGAGGTCAAAATAGACTCAACAAAGTAAAGAACAAGCGCAAGCCTAAGCCGAAGAGATGCTTTGAATGTGGTCAAGAAGGTCACTTTGCTCATGAGTGCATGACACCACCACCACAACCTTTGCCCAAGCATGCTAAACCTTTTGCCTTTGATGCTCACTACATGCTTAGAAAAGATTATAAGGGCAAAGTGAAAGTCATGTCCTAAGTCCTCCAAATAAGAATAGGCCTAGGCAATTGTGGGTGGCAAAAGCTTTGGTTGAGAAAGTCCGGAGCCCTTCTCAAGTATGGGTTCCTAAACATCAAGCTTGATTTGTTGTGTGTCGGTGAACTACAAGACCGGTGATGCTCGTATGTTCACCTCACTTGAAGAGAATGTAGAAGACGAAGGAAAGATAATATTTGGTGACAATTCCAAGAGCAAAGTGCAAGGGCTTGGCAAAGTTGCAATATCAAATGATCATTCCATCTCAAATGTGCTTCTAGTTGCTTTCTTGAGCTTCAACTTGCTATCAGTGGGTCAATTGTGTGATCTTGGCTTTCAATGTCTTTTCACAAGTGAAGAAGTGGTTGTTTTCAAAAAAGATGACAATGAAGTGATATTCAAGGGCTTTCGGTACAATCACCTCTATCTAGTGGACTTCAACTCTGAAGATGCAAACTTGAAGACTTGTCTATTCACCAAACAATCTCTTGGGTGGCTTTGACATAGAAGGATTGCACATGTTGGGATGAGCACACTCAAGAAGTTATTGAAGAAAGAAATGGTGAGAGGATTGAAAGATGTGGTATTTGAGAAGGATAAATTGTGTAGTGCTTGTCAAGCCGGCAAGCAAGTGGCAAATACACATTCATCCAAGACATCTGTATCAACCTCAAGACCATTAGAGCTACTTCACATGGATCTATTTGGGCCAACTACCTATGCAAGTATTGGTGGCAAGCTTTATTATCTAGTGGTTGTTGATGATTTCTCAAGATATACTTGGGTGTTCTTTCTTCATGACAAGACCGAAGTTGCCACTTCATTCAAGAAATTTGCCAAGAGAGCACAAAACGAGTTTGAAGTGAAGATCAAGAAAATTAGAAGCGATAATGGCACGGAATTTGACAACACAAACATTGAAGTATATTGTGATGAAGTTGAGATCAAGCATGAAGTGTCATCCACCTGTACACCTCAACAAAATGGAGTTGTTGAAAGAAAGAACCGGACTTTGATCACCCTTGCGAAAACAATGCTTGATGAGTACAGCACACCAAAAAGATTTTGGGCGGAGGCAATCAACACCGCATGCTATGCATCCAACCGCCTAATCCCTCACCGGTTACTAAAGAAGACCCTCTATGAGCTAATAAATGGCAAAAAGCCGGATGTCTCCTACTTCCGGGTGTTTGGTTGCAAATGGTACATCTACAAGAAGCGAAAACACTTAGGGAAATTCCAAAGATGATGTGATATTGGCTTTCTAGTTGGTTACTCATTGAAATCCAAAACATATAAAGTATTTAACAATGCCACCAGTCTTGTTGAAGAAACATATGATGTGGAGTTCGATGAATCTAATGGCTCTCAAGGAGAGCATGAGAATCTTAATGATGTAGGTGATGAACCATTGAGGAAGGCTATGAAGAACATGCCAACTGGAGACATCAAGCCCAAAGATGATGAAGATAATGGTGATAATATACTAGTGATCAATCAACCATCTTCATCAAATGCGCCTCAAGATGATGAAGATAAAGATGGGGTGGATCCACATGAAGACACCCACATCACATAAGAAGAAGTTGAGGCCCAAGCACAAGATGTTGATGCTCCACAACCTCCTCCTCAAGTGGTTGATAGAAGAACTACTCCACTCCTACAAGCTCATCCTCAAGATATCATAATAAGGAGTCCTTCAAGGGGGTAATGACTCGCTCACAAAGGCATGCTCAATTCATTGAACATCACTCTTTTGTCTCTTGCATTGAGCCTACTAGAATAGAAGAAGCTCTTCAAAATCCAGATTGGGTGAATGCCATGCATGAAGAACTCAAAAACTTCACCCACAATCAAGTTTGGACACTTGAAGAGAAGCCAAAAGGAGTAAGAGTCATAGACACCAAGTGGGTGTTCCGCAACAAGCAAGATGACAAGGGCAACATTGTGAGAAACAAGACAAGGCTCGTGGCAAAATGGTTCTCCCAAGTTAAAGGCTTGGATTTTGGGGAGACTTTTGCCCCGGTCACAAGGTTGGAAGCCATCCGTATCCTACTTGCATATGCATCTAATCACAACCTAAAACTCTTTCAAATGGATGTGAAAAGTGCATTTTAAATGGCTTCATAAATGAACTTGTCTATGTTTCGCAACCACCCAGGTTTGAAGACCCAAGATATCCAAACTATGTTTATAGGTTGTCCAAGGCGCTATATGGATTGAAGCAAGCCCCACGGGTTTGGTATGAGCATCTTCGCGACTTCCTTCTTCAAAAGGACTTCAAAATTAGCTGGGTCGATACCACACTCTTCACCAAGAAACATAAAGGACACATCTTCATTTGTCAAGTTTATATTGATGACATTATCTTTGGTTCGACTAATGAAGATTTTTGCAACGAAGTTGGTGATATGATGTAGAAAGAGTTCGAGATGTCAATGATTGGTGAGCTAACATTCTTCTTCAGCTTTCAAGTCAAGCAATTGAGGGAGGGGACGTTTGTGTCGCAAGAGAAGTACACGAAAGACCTCCTCAAGCGCTTCAAGATGGAAGAATGCAAGCCCATCAAGACCCCCATGCCTACCAATGGACATCTCGACCTTGATGAGGGAGGTAAATCGGTTGACCAAACTCTCTATCATTCTATGATCGGTAGTTTGTTGTTCTTGACTGCATCTAATCCCGACATCATGTTTAGTGTGTGTTTGTGTGCGCGCTTTCAAGGTAACCCTAAGGAACCTCACTTAGTTGTGGTGAAAAGAATCCTTAGGTATCTAAAGCACACCCCAAGCATTGGCCTTTGATATCCCAAAGGAGCTAACTTTACTATTGTAGGCTATTCGATTCGGATTATGCCGGTTGCAAGATTGACCGCAAAAGCACATCCGGAGGGTGCCATTTGCTTGGAAGATTACTAGTTTCTTGGTCCTCCAAGAAACAAAAAAGTGTTGCCTTGTCAACAGCCGAAGCGGAATACATTGCCGCGAGTGCTTGTTGTGCACAAATCCTTTACATGAAACAAACCCAACTTGATTATGGAATCAACTTAAAAAGGGTACCTTTGTTGTGTGACAACGAGAATGCGGTAAGACTTGCAAATAACCCGGTTCAACACTCCCGCACTAAGAACATTGACATCCGCCATTACTTCCTTAGAGATCACGTTGCTAAAGGTGACATTTACTTTGAGGGAGTGAGAACGGATGATAATTTGGTGGACATTTTCGCTAAACCTTTGGATGAGGCATGGTTTTGCACACTAAGGAATAAACTCAGTTGCCTTGATCTAAGCAACTTCTCCAAAAGATGAACTTGTGTTGTCTTGTGCATTGCATTGTAACATAAAACATGTCTAACCTTGAATTGCACGTAGGGCTTGTCTAACTCGGTTAAGATAACCACCCAAAAGCGTGTGAAGAAGCTTACCTGAGGATAAACTTGATAAGCAACTAGTTTACTTTACATGAATTTGCATTGCATATGCTTGGTTGTTTGTTTCTCGTTTTGTTCTTGGAGTTCATTGTCTATTTTCATAGAAACTACTTATGCCTATGGCTAACTATTTAAAAAATTAAGGGTTTAAGAGAGGACATCTCATACTAGTTCCAACTAGTGTTTATTTGACTCTTATTGGGGTTGGAACTTAGCTGGGAGAAAAGGCGCGAAGAAGTTTGAAGAAAATCAGCAAAAACAGGCGTCGGACAAGATCGTCGGACGTTGAGTTACTCAGTGTCAAACAATTGGATGCGTCCGACGGCTCCTATGTCTGTTCAAAGCTTCGTCGGACACAGGAGTCAGACACGTGCTTATGGGCGCGTCGGAGCATTGGCCGACCGTCTGACGGTGCTTTTCAGTGCAAAAGTGAGCGTCGAACGTTCACAGTTGGTCCGGTGGCCATTGTCGGACGTTGTCCGAGCATTTTTATGCTCTCTGGTGAGATTTTGCAGCGTCGGACAGCAGGTGCCATTAGTCCGACGGTCCCCTCAGCAGCGTCCGACAGTCCGTTAAATCACGGATGCAGTTCCTATCTATCTCTGTCGCGTGGGACCCACCCCTTCGTCTCTCTCATTCAAACCACCATGTCCGTGCCTGTACTCCGCCGCACCGCCGCTGAGCACCATAACCCTAACCGCCGTGCTCGCCAGACCTCTGTCCACTGCCCGCCTGCGCTCTCGCCGCCAGCGGCCTAGCGCACCTCCTCCCCATGCGGGCGCGTGCCCCTCTGCACGCTCGCCCGTGCTCTCCGCTTGCTCAATCGCGCCCCAGCCCGCCGCCACCATGTCGCGCCGCCGGACTGCCCGTGCTCTCCCTCGCCGGCGCAGTGGTTCATCTCGTCGAGCTCCTCCTCGGTCCTTTCTTCCCTGTGGCCAAGGCCCCTGTTCCTCAGCTTGCCAGTGGTGAGCACCCTCCTCCATGCAGCCAAGGTGTTCGATGGTTTGCCTCTTAGGGTTTCAGTGAATTTTTCCTAAGCTCTAGCCCTCCTATCTTTCTTTTGTTGTAGGCCTGCATTCGTGTTGAGAGGCTTCCCTTGCTGTTCCTTATGCCTTTTTGAGGTCCCTAGGGTTTGTGCACCTCGTTTCACCTTAGAGCGAAACCCTAGCCCTTTCCTTCTTTGTACTCAATCTCTTGTGCTCCTTGTTCACAGAGTTTGAGCTTCGTATCGGTGGTGTCCTACGTTGATGGAGACCTTACCTTTTCACAGGCCTCCTCTCCACTCTCAGGTTGCTCATGCTACTCCCCTTCTCATCTCGATTGCTTGCTTCCATAGGAACCACTCACCTCTAGAATTTATATGCTTAGGTCAACTCATCTATCTATCTCATGCAGCGTGTCCGCGGTTGAGGCAGTTGGCAGTGGTCAGTTGCAGTGAATCCGGGGCCAAGCCCGCGGATATGGATTGAGGCCAAGCCTCTCGAGTGACAGCTTGCAGCTGCAGAGGGGCAGATTTGACATCGTTCAGGTTTGGCAGAAATGGTTCGTTGTAAGCAGGCCAGTTGCAGTATGGGGGGCACAGCGGGAGACGACATGCCTCCTTCTCCTCCTCGTCCTCCCTGACAGGATAAGGGGAAGGTGCCCTTGGTAGAGAGCAAGAAGAGGAAAAGGAAGTTGACAGCAGAGCAGAGGCGGGCTATTCAGGCAGCAGAGGTAGACAGAGCAGAGAGGGGAGCAGACATCCATATTGGAGGTGTCTCAGTTAGTCTGTCCGGCAGAGAGGGTTTCACTGGTTCACCAGAGCGTCCTGAGATAGAGGCACAGTCACAGAGATAGATAGAGCAGCAGGTGGAGCAGGAGACAGAGACTCAGGGGGAGCAGGCCCAGGCAGCTCCACTTCGTCGCTCGGGCCGCACTCGACCTTCGGTGCCACCCCCGCCCGCTGGTCAGAGACGCGGTGACCGAGTACCCAGGGCTCCTGTTCCCACACAGCCAGAGCCAGAGCTAGAGATTCACTTGGACTTGCGGAACATTTCCGCAGCCAGAGTCAGAGATCTGTGGCTTCAGTCTTTACAGAGCTGGTACCCCCCTCAGCATGACCGAAGAGCTTCCGAGGGCTGGTACACACCACTTCACGAGGACTTCTATACAGCTCTTGTGACTACAGAGATTGGTTTGAGGCAGCACAAGGTTTGTCCCCTAGAGGACATAGTCCAGACAGGCGGAGAGGAGATCAGACCTTACTTGACCTTTTTGCCTGGACTCGCCGACTTGCTTGGACTCTCAGGGCAGTACGTCGAGTCATGGGTCCGTGAGTTCTATGATTCCCTTTGGATCGACCCCGACCATGAGTACTGCTTGGTGGAGAGCCTCATAGACTCTACACAAAGGCTTTCAGTGAGCTGCTCCGTCTTCCAGAGTCGACCACCAGGTTGCACAGCCTCTGCTTTGGCACTACAGACCCACCTAGGAGGGCACACGGAGGGCAGCCACCTAGTACAGCACACGTGGTAGAGTGTTTCAGGCCACTGTTCGGAGACAGCTCCCGTAGGACCCCAGGTGAGCTTCATCCCGTTGTTCGCTTGCTGAACGACGTGATGAGGCATACTCTTCTACCGCGGAAGGGCTATAGAGAGGGCTTGACTCACCTTCAGCTTTGGCTTCTGATTGCCCTGGTTCATCAGTCAGAGTTCGATGTTGTTGACCTGATGGTTTGTGAGTGTCACACCCAATTTTAAGGATAAAATGGGATGCATAATCTTATGTGCGCCCAGAGATCAGTCACACACATAAGCCAATAAATTGCATAGATTGTATCATAACCAATGTTTAATACATAGCGAATAATATCAAAGTCATTACACAGCGGAAAAATAAAGATAACTCTCGCGGTAGCTCCATAGCACAGGGACGTCGACTGGTGAAGCACAAGTCTAGTAGTCCTCTGGGTAGTCCTCATCACTATCACCATCTGTTACCCATCCGGGATTTTTAACCAAGTAATGAAAAACAAACAAGCGTAAGTACATGTCGTACTCAACAAGACTAGCATGGGTTCATGAGGCTCAAAAGGTTGACACGGTTTAACAGCAGGTTGCTTTTAATTAATCATCTTTTATGCAGTTGGATAGCAACAAGTTAATAAACCCATTCTCATGATCATACTAAACACAATTAATGAGTAGCAATAAATAAATAAGCAACAAGTAAACATCACCCTGAAAGATAACTACTCCGTGAGTTTTCCGGGCCACTCGTGACCGTGAGCGCGGCTAGTATACCAGTTTTACACTCTGCAGAGGTTGTGCACTTTCACTATGAGCCGTGATTCCCATTTGCTCGGGTTAATTACTCCCATAACACTACCAAGGTGAGAGAGTAGGGTTTCACTATGAAGCCTTTCAAAGGTTCGTCTAACATGTTAGGGCCGCGAGGTTTCCTCGGCAAGCAGATGTAGAGCCCCTCTTCCATATGGCACAAGGTCACGCAGGTTATACACATATGGACAGAGGCCGCACTATACCCGAGTCGTCAAAGCCCCTCTTGCGCCTTTCGGTAACCTCTAACAAGCTAGAAAAGGTCCTCATACTGAGCTAAAACCAGAGCCATATAGCCCTCATAGTTGCACTGTAAGTCCCAGCTTTTGCTGACAGATCATTACCAAGGGGGAAGGATATGGTGCATCACAAAACTATGCCCAATCCCCTAGTTCCATGTTGCTAAAAAGGCATCTTTTAATCCTTATTGCATATTCAATTAATCAGTTTACATGATCATGATATCAATAACGCACTAGCATCAATTACCACATGCATAAACCCATAGGTTGCAAGGAATAGGATAACAAAATTAGGAAGTAACTATGGTTAACAAGGAAGACACATGCAAATGCAATTATTTATTTGGTGAATAGGACAACAAGGATGATCCATGCTAATACTTACCTTGATCAGTAAACTCCTGGTGATCCGGGTTATCGCAGTACTGATCTTGATCACCCACGTATGGCTCACCATCTATACTCGATCCATCATAACAACACACACGCATACAGGGGCAATCATGCATACAATAAGAGTTTTCATTAGAACAGTACACCAACAGAGAGAAAATAAATAAAAAAGGTTATAAAACAAATCTACGCGTTGCTACGATCACATCGATATAAAGTTTGCACAAATCGGATTTAAAATGAGGAAGATATGAATTTTACAAGATTTATAATAGAATAATAATAGATTAAATATAATCTCAAATTTTAAGAGTGGAAAATATATGAAACAGTGGTACCATCAGATAGATTATGAAATTACGAATCTAACGCAATTTGAATCGTTCAAATCGGAGCTAAAACGTAGAAATTATAAATGAAACAATTTTGAATTCAAATCTGAAAACACATTTTCATATATACCGAAAATAAATACGCCTTCAAACGTAATCTACTGAATATGCTAAGGGCTGCGGGCTAAGCATTAAAAACTGCAAGGGGTTATTCGCAAAAACGCCGGCCGAATCGGTATGGGCTGCTCTTCGGCCGTCCGATTCAAAATCGGCGGATGAGATTAACAGAGAGGAGGGGTGGCGGTGCTCTCGGCCGGAAAACATAGGCCGACGGCGGCGCCATGGCCGGAGGGCCGCCGGAGAAGGAGAACTCGGCCTTCGGTGCATGAAATAGGTCGGGAAGGGTACCCATAGATCGGGGAGAGCATCGCAAGCTCACCTAGGGTAATGGGAAGGTCAGAAATCGACTCGGAGATAGCTCGCGGCGTGACCCGGCGGACGGTGGATCTCTGCAACGGCGGCGGAGGTGTGTAAGTGCACAAATCGAAGGGGGGAAGTGCTCGGGAGCTTCACAAGATCACTGCGAAGCTCCTCAAAGGCTTACCGAGAGGAAATTGGTGGCGAATCGAGCTAATTGCTCGCGGCAGCGGCTGCTTGGTTCTCGCGGAAGCTCGGCAGTGGCGGCGAGAAGAGGCGGCTAGGGTTAGGTGACGGCTACGAGGGGGTGTGGCGCTGCTTAAGTACTCCTGAGGTGTGACGACAATCTCGGAGATTGAAACAAACTCGGCGAGCAGAGAAATCGGCTTCGGCCGTTTCTTCTCTGCTACGGACTCTCGGCGCGGCGACGAACTCGGCTTCGGCTGTTTCTTTCTTGACCGCGTCGGACTCTCGGCGAGCAGCAGAGGGAAACAGGGGAGGTGCTGTCCTGTGGGTCCACAGGTCGGTAGCACCGAGCGCTGGGGTCGGGCTGGCAGTCACGGCAGAGGGACGCTTCGCGCGCGCGTGCTCGGCCGCGGCGGATGAACACGGCAGCGGCGTCTCTGTTCACGCGGCGAGGGAGGTGGAGAAGGAAGAGGCTGACCCGTGGGTCCCACTCGTCAGTCAGAAGGGAGGGAGGAGAAGGGAGGGAACAGGTCGGCCGAGCTAGCCTCGGGCCATCCGACCTGGGCCGGCTGAGGCCAGGGAGTAGAAAACAGGCCAAGCTGCTGCTCGGGCCAGAAAGGAGAGGGGAAGGGCTCTGTTCTAATTCCTTTTTCCATTTTCCAAAAGGATTTTCAAATTGGGTTTTGAAATATTTGAGAAATTCAAATAAGCTACAACAGTACAAAGAAGAAATGCTCCAGCATGAATGCATCATACATGTGTATGACCTAGGTTTGATTTTATATTTGAGAAAAATTATTATTTCCCTATATTGGAATGATCAATTAATTGCACAATTAAATAAATTTCCACTATTTAAAAGAATGCAATTTTTCGGGTGTTACAGTGAGATGGAGGATATTATAGTTGAGAGGATCCGGTCTCGACAACAGTTGCCCTATGCACACTGGATCAGCTTCATCCTCACACGCTGACCTTGCAGAGTTCACACAAGTATTACTCGACACCTGCAAGAGTCTGGGACCGCTTTCCCCATCTACAGGATGGCTTCTGTGATAGATGGACGACGGGGGAGCCGGCCACTGCACAGGATACAGAGGGCTCAGCCGATAGGTGCAGACATAGCAAAGGTAGAGAGGCAGGACAAGGCCATGAGGACAGTTGCCCATAGTAAGTTTGAGCAGTTACTTGTTGATGATGATCCAGTGGACGACAGCTCATCTGACAGCTCAGATGCAGACTACCGGCCAATTCCACGTCGACCGCGAGCTCATGACTCAGAGGCTGGTGGTTCTAGCTCCGCTCCTCAGACTCCACCGACAGTCCCAGCCTTGCTTGCTATCCTTCAGACCCTTCAGCAGTCACAGCAGCGTCAGGCACAGGAGCAGGCCCGCTTAGCGCAAGAGCAGGCTGCAACACTTGCACAGATCCAGTTGAGGCAGGACCAGTTCCTGAAGCAGATGCTCCAGATGCAGCTCCAGAGTCAGCAGATGCAGCTACAGACTTTCGGTTTCATGGAGCGCATCATCAGGCATACCGGAGCCCCTCCCTACCTTGCAGCCTCTCCTTCGGTTTAGCAGGTCGGTCTTGCAGCCACTGCAGCCTAGGTGACTCCAGCGATACAGTCCAGTGGACTTCAGAGTCAGGGCACTGCTTAGTTCACTAGCCAGTTCACCACACCTTCACAGCAGACGCAGCAGTGGTTTGTGTCTCTTGGGTTTGGATAGGGGTTCACTCCGCTTCTTACTGGATTCACACCAGACTTGGGTGGCCCCTTCGTGAGCAGGAGTCTTGGTGCCACTTTCAGCGAGATCACCGGTATACCCACACCTCCAGAGTTTAGACAGCCGGTGCCTTCCACCATAGCTCCTCCTGCTATTGGTACTACAGAGACACTGCCGTCCTCAGTTGCATCTTTTGAGCATATCACTAACACTACGACAGAGACTGAGGCGGTAGTAGTGACAGTGGGTGAGACACAGGGCCAGCAGGTTCACACTGAGGAGTAGACGATTCCAGAGTCTATTCCAACAGCACTAGAGGAGCAGGCACCTACAGAGACAGCTTCTGTAGCTCCAGACACTTAGGCTGACCCGGTTATAGAGACAACAGAGCCTACCCAGACCGCTTCTCCTTCACGTTCACCGACAGAGGGTCAGGCAGCTCAGAGTTCAGAGTCAGACGTTGACCTTACTCAGCTCGTGATCCTTCCTCATGCCTCCGACCGTGACACTGCAGCCTCTTCTCCACCTCCTGAGTCTTAGGTCTTTGGTGCTTCATGCCAAAGGGGAGAGAGAGCATAGATCTAGGGGGAGCGATGAGAGAGGGATTTGGCTCTTATATGATTTTGCCTGTGATATACTCATGCATCATGTTTTTTCCATGCATTTGTATATATGTGTGCTTGAGACTTGACTTGTGACATGTGTTTGAGCTTCATGGTTATTTATATATATCATGTCACCTGGTTCTCTTTTGGTTATGCTCATTAACTTAGCTTCCGCACTTCACTCCGATTTCAGCATAATTCTTGGTGCTTGTGCTTATTTCATTAATACTTGTGTACCGTGTGTCTTGGTTCGTATAAGCATGCCTAACCCCTTTGCTCTTATTGTCCCATGCTTATATGAATCAAGCCTTTAAAAACCTCAATCTTTCTAAATCTATTTGAGGTTGTTGTCATCAATCACCAAAAAGCGGGAGATTGAAGCATCTAGGCCCTAGAGGTTTCGGTGATTAATGACAACAAAGAGGTTATTATGACTAACGTATGTTTTACAGGATAACCTAGATATTAGGTCATAATAACATGTAGGTTCAAGCCCCTAGCAATGGAAATCGATTCGGTTTTCAAAGGACGGAAGACAAGACGGTGATAGGCTAGTTCCAAGTGTCGATTGGCGTTGAGAGACATTTGGAGTAGTTTATGTCTTGTTTTACCTTTGACCGTAATATTAAGAGGGGTTTGGATGGGTAGCTTGATTTAGAGCAAGGATAGAGAGTGTAGATGTGATGTACACTTGTCAAACTTAGCTCTAGTTGACCCAGAGAGACTCTTGAGAAAGAGGATCAAACTTCGTTTTTGAAAATTTTCGATTCGGCGAAGTTTTGGTCATGTTTGGGGCGTCGGACGCTAGTGAGACCAAGGCGTTAGACCATTGGGTTGTGTCCGACAGACACGTGGCGCCCCTGGCATGTCCTCAGCCTCTGGGAAGCGTCGGACAGGATCTAGACTGGTCGTCGGACCATTAGCTCTCTGTCCGACGGTCCCCAGTTGTCTGCAGAGAGTTCTGTAGGCGTCGGACAATAGTGAGGGCGTCGGACTAATCAGTGCTGCTGTCCGAGGCTAACAGAGATTGACCAGAGAGGAACTTTGGCGTCGAACTCTGTCCGATGGCCAGCATCGGACCAATATATGCTGTTGTGTCCGACGGTATCCTCTGGTCAGCAAGTGAACAGAGTGTGCAGATAGCGTCGGACGCTGTCCGACGGCCTGTCTGCACAGTAGCGCCTGCAGGGTTCATGGAGAGTCGGACGGTTGCACTGTTCACACCGTCCGACGGTTCGCAGAAAGTTGATTTCTAGTACAAACGGCTAGTTTGTGGCTTGGGGGGTATTTGTACTTCTCCATCACCCTCATTCTAGCTCTCTTGCCCATTTGTTCAGCTGAGGCAACCTTTGTGATCTTGTGAGAGTGTAAGAGCACTAGGGAGATTGAATGTTTCTACTTGCTTGTGAGCTTCTTCCGTAGAGTGTGATCAAGAGTGACTTGTGTGCATCCATCATCCTCTTCGGCTTTGTTCTTGGTCAAGTGAGACTCTAGGCTTATTACTCTTTGTGATCGGCATCAACTAGACGGTTCGGTGACGATCGGAGGCTTGGTGACCACTTGGAGAGCTTGTGAGCAGCCCAAGCCAAGCTTGTGAGCGGTTGTGGGCGATCCACCGCGCCGGAGAGGCAAAGGATCAGCCCGTAGAGAGCACTTGGTCTTTGCGAAGATCAAGGGGAGCTACACCCTTGCGTGAATGCTCCAACGAGCACTAGTGGAGAGTGCCGACTCTCCGATACCACGAAAAAATTGGCTTTGTCTTTCTATCTCATTTACTTTCCCGCATTTACTTTGTGCTCTTTACTTTCCTAGAGTAGTATTACTTGTGATAGGACTTGCCTCTAGGTTGCTCAACTTGTTTTAGGACAAGACATACACTTGAGCACTTGTGGGGTGAAGTTAGGCAAATGGCGATAGGTTGAATTGTTTTGCGAAATTTCACTAGTTGTCCAATTCACCCCCTCTTGAGCATCCTCGATCTTTTCAGAGTGTCTTATAGCGTGGGAAGCGTTCCCGGCGTAACCGAACAACGCCGAAGGGTGCGTTTGGCTATCGGAATCGATTCCGTTTCTCTCAAAATCTGGTGAAACACTCCCTCCATCCCAGAAGAAGCGTCATCTTCGGATTTTGACTATCTCCTTTTAATCATTCGTCTTATTCAAAAATTTTATGAAAAAATTAATTTTTTATTATGAAATCATTCATTATTAGAAGTACTTTATTCTTGATTTGTTTATTTTTATATTTTCGCAAAGTTTTTGAATAAGATAAATGGTCAAATGTCGATTTTAAAAAGTAAAAAACGACTTATTTTAGAACGGAGTGAGTACTTCCAAATGGTACTGTGGCATGAGTTTCGGAGCTGAAAAGTTTGTGGTTTTTCTTTATAAAAGATAGAAACTTCTTGCGGATACTTTTCGCATGGATTCGCTTTGCCCTGTTCTTCCTTAACCACCAAACCTTTTCAGTTATCTTTTAAGAGTACAAGTTAGATTGTATTAAGTTTGTTGATGGTCCGCAAATTTTTTTTGCAAAGAATATTTTTATTTATATATATTTTAAGAAAATGTTTGGTTCATCCTTTTCGAAAAGACACTGGTTTCTAACTAGAAAAGTAAATACTTGTGTTTTTAGGTGGGCCCATCAAACTCCGTTGGATAAGCCATGTCATTGAATCAGACAAAACAACAAGCAATAAAAAAAAACACGTAAAGCATCTAAACTATAAGACAAAGACAAGTAAACTTCGCCAAACCATATAAATGCACTACGAGCCCATGCAAAGTGTTTGGTTAAGACATGCCAAATTCCACTAAGTATACAAATAATATTGTATGAGCCATAATCTAGCTTATCAGCCAAACGATTTCACGAAATGATTCTAGTTCACAGTCTAAAACATTTTTTTGAGAGAATTTAGATTGATAGATTTATATAAGAATCTAGATCTCTATATGCAAACATGTGTCCTGCTTTTTCCGTCACAAATAAGTGGTATTTTAACATCACCAAGTGATTATTTTAAATTTTAGCTACAAATTACTTTTGCGGCAATAATTTTAAATCGTTAGAAATGGCATACTAGATTTGCGTCGAAATAGTTAGATAAAAGGTACCGTGCACTAGCCGAACATTTGTAACAAAATTCACTAGTTAAAAATGTACTTAGATAACACTAAGACTAGGGATGAAAATGGATCGGATACGAACGGATACCACTGATATTACATTTGTTTTCATATTTCTATTCGGATTCGGATTCGAATAGGATAGTATCAATTATGTCGAATAAGATACGATTGGATATCAACGTCATAAATATGTGATTTGAGCATTCGGATACGGATATAATATCGGATGTTGAATATCTTGACTTGGATATGAACGAATAAAAACTCCTCTAAATGGATTCGATCTCAATCCGGCACCGGTTTTCGAGTCAGGGTGACATGCAGGTCTAAAAAACACGCTAGTCAAAATTTTTAAAAGATATATACAAGAAATAGAAAGAACACCAGTTAGCTGGTGGACGAAAAACTCGAAACTCGCTAGCTCGCTCCACTCGCTCGTTAATGACTCGGCTCGAACTCGATGCGTTTTATAATGTGCCAGCTCGTTTTATAACGAGCCATCTCGATTTATAACGAGTCAGCTCGAGTTGGCTCGCAAACTGCTTGTTAGCTCGTACGAGTCAGTCAATTCACAAGCCATCCTCTCTCTTTATATATATATACACACACACTATACCTGAGTGCATTCTCTATATTGAATGCACACACACTGCTTGCAAATGGTTCTTGTCCAGTTGTAACTGGCCCAACTCTAATTGTAATTGGATCGCGTCAGGTTGCAACTGGTTCTTACCCAGTTGCAACTGGCCCGACTCTATTTGTAATTGGATCGAGTCAGATTGCAACTGGTTCTTGCCTAGTTGCAACTGGCCCGACTCTAGTTGTAATTGGATCGCGTCAGGTTTGCAACTGGTTCTTGCCTAGTTGCAACTTGCCCGAATCTAGTTGTAATTGGATCGCGTCAGGTTGCAACTACATCAGGTCCAGTTGCACTGATCAAATCTGTTGCAATTACTTCTGTAAAAATTGCAATTAGTATGATGTTATAGTTGTGATTGGTCTAGTCTCACGGTTGTAATTGGTAGAGAATACACACATTTTGGTATATAAAATGCACGTTGTTCACTAGTTAGCCTTGCAACTAGGTTGTAACTAGTTGCATGTAGTAGCAAATTAGATAAACATTACGTTCTAAGTGGTTGTAATAAGTGCTAACTACGCTATAGCCAAGTTACAATTATGTTGAAAGCATGATGCCAACTCATAGTACATTGAAGTTGCAATTACATACTTAAAAAAAAGTTAATCAAATATAGTCTTCTTGGATCTCGTTTTGTTAAGCACATTTTTTTAATAACCTGATACAAACGGATCTGAAATAGGGGCTAAGGTTTAGGAGATATTACGTTTTTTCGATCCGAAACAAAAAAAAGATTCTTTGCATGCAGGAGGAGCAGAAGCGAGAGCGGGACGGATGGGTAGGGTGAGAGGTGGACATATATATATATATATATATATATATATATATAGTTGTATTATCTATTTGACAGAAGAAGTACTATAGTATATTATTATACTTTATATATAGCATATATATTTTTTTTCATTTGATTATGGCTTTTTTGAATTATTGTTGTTATTAAAATTTCGATAAATACATATACTCTCTCCATCCCATTCATTCTCACTTCTCGAAGAGTCAAAGACTTTTAGCTTTTAACCAAATATATACACAAAATTATTAATATCTATAATATATATTAGTATTATTAGATAGATAGTTAAATATACTTTTATAATATATTAATTTGAAGATATAAATATTGCAAGATATCTATTTTAAGACAGAGACATTTTTTTTTATTTTGTATGTTTGGCTCACGAGCCAAACAAGCCAGGTCGAGCTCACTAACGAGCCGAGCCGAGCCGAGCAATTTTTTTGGCTCGTTAGTATAACGAGCCGAGCCAAAACGAACCGAGCCAGCTCGTTATCCAGCCCTAGTCTCCAGGTCCATGGCTAGCTGGGATGGCCTATGTCGGATGACGGTGACGATGGGGAGCTCTGCATGATAATGATGGAGAGCAACCGACCGTAA
Organism: Eremochloa ophiuroides; assembly: GCA_038502445.1. NCBI lineage: Eukaryota > Viridiplantae > Streptophyta > Magnoliopsida > Poales > Poaceae > Eremochloa > Eremochloa ophiuroides. Next base: position 34,886,199 of record JAHLJS010000007.1, on the reverse strand, counting down.
TATTTCTTTCTTTTTAAATTACAAGACTTTATTATTTTTTAATATATTATTTTCATTATATATGTATGTAGACACACACCGATATAAAAAAGTGTATTATATTATTTGTTGTGTATAAATCATTTGTAACATATTTGAATCAATTCCATTACAAGTGTAAAGTGTGATTGTCTTGGAGAGGTTCGAACTTTAAAGCAATTGGATTGGATTGGATGATATTAGTTAGTTGGAATAGGATTTGTATTAAATGTTGGACTTTTCTCTTAGATTTTGATTTTCTCTATTTGGATTTCGAATCTTTTACCACCTCTAATTAATCATAAATAAGCATGTACTCCCTCCACCTAAAAATCATAATTCTCATTTTCTGATGAATTACATGACTTCAAATTTAGCTAGATTTATTTAAAAAGTAGCAACATTTTATACATCGAGTATTTTTATTTAAAGTAGCCCTATTTGGTAAGAAAATACAATCTATTCCAAACTTAGATCACTTTTTTTTATCTGTCTAGGTGACATTTTGTTTTTTTTCACTCTCCTAACATCTGAATTTTGCTCATGCATTTACACTGTCTTTTTACTTGTTTTTACATTGTTTTATTACTATATTTACAATGATTTCTTTAGTATAATTTATTGAATAGAGTGATTTAATTGGAGATAATAACACAACTTTTATTTCTATGTATTGTGGATATCAGACAAATTACATTATTTCTATGTATTGCGGATATCAGGGAATATCTATCCAAATTATTCACAAATTTTATAACAAATTACAAATTATTCACAAATACTTCCATTCCTTTCCCTGACTTGAGCCTTGCGCTTTCCTCTTCACCGACTGCTGGCCCCGCCCCGCGCCCGCCGTGGCCAGGGCCGCTAGCTTCGATGCCGGCCAGACTTGCGGCACTTGCTTGCGGTGACAGCTCGCGTGCTTGCCGCCGCGCCCGCTATGGTCGCCCGCGCCAGATCCGATAGCCGTTTTGGGAGCACTAGTACACAGAAGCTCTATAGTGGCGGTTGATAAGCCATCTTCACTGGCGTTTCACAGTGCCGCCAGTGGAAGAGGCCAGTGAAAATAAATCTTTCCACTGGCGGCTAAAACCGCCAGTGGAAATATATTTCCACTGGCGGTTTTCTTAAGGAACCGCCAGTGGAACCGCCCTGGCGGTTCATATGCAACCGACAGTGGAGATTGCCACCCTTTTTACGGAATTTTAACCCCCTGCCTGGCCATATATATGTATTTATTTATTTATTTATTGTAGATATTAAGCTGTATTAGATCATGATCAAATATATCAAAATAAAATTTAATTATTATACAGTATATTTATATACATCAAAGGACTATGCTCATAACATACACACATATATATATGTTCATCAAAGTTACATGTGATAACATCTCAAATTTACACATCTAATTAATAACCCTCTCGGGTAAGTCCTACCATGCTGATTTTCGTTAGCTCTCTGAACTCTTCACTTCCTAGAGTGTCTTCATTGTCGTGATAATTCTCGTTGCTTGGAATAACATGTTTCATGATGAATGAGCACATGTCCTCAACTATGTTGTATAAAGTCTCCGTGCTCATATTCTGCGCCTTGAGTTTTTTATAATTCCGCAACTGTAGTTATATATAACTATATTAATTAATATGTATAAACATCATATACACATTTGTAACTTTAAGGTTATAATGACTATTACTTACCTTATCAACGTTCTTGATGTACCGTTCGGATTCTCTCATAAACTCATAGACATAAAATCCGCAGTGGACCGATCCGGGTGGTTGCTTGTGCAACTATATATGTAAACAGATAAGCGAATATCTAATTAGTTGCAACATTGTCTTATGTGTTGTACATGGATGATAAATATGTAGTCATAAATAACTAACATACCGGCCACTTGTAATTTATTGTTAATGGTCCTTTTTTGTTTTTGTCGTGCTTTCCGCCTTTTAGTTCATACCACCTATATGCCCTATGATTTCGAAAGAATCACCAAGTTATATATTCTCAATGCAAACTTTCGTCGAGAAAAGAATGCAAATATTTCTCGGCTTACATACCTCTCTAGAAGGTCAAGAATGGCGCATACGTAGTGGGATCATAATCTACGGAGTCAAAGACAAGCACCCTTCCCCTGCCTTGGATAAATATAAAAACAAATCCAATTGTCCCTGCACGAATCAAGTTCTCGTGATGCATGGGTCGGGGCCACATATATATATGGATTAGACAATAATAACATTAATTACAAAAAGAAACTCGAGCTTACTTAAAGTTGTATGGGACCATTATGACTTGTCTATTTTAAAATTGAAGCATTAAATTTCCTAAGCATAGGCAGTACCTGTCTTCCATCTCTCTTTCTAGTTTAGTAATAATCTGCTTAGCTTCTTCCTCAGTCTTGTCCTTCAATTTGTCATTGTCCTTTCCGATTCTGAATGTGTGCCGCTCCTCGCATATTTTGGTGGGATCGAGATAGCCAATTCTCTCTTCTGCGTGTGAATAAGGATCGATACCAAATCTCTCCTCCTGCTGGTCATGTTGTAGTCTTCAAGGCACATGTTCAAATGAATCTCATAAACTGAAACATAATACATCAAAATAATAATCAAGTGAGTATATGAGCAACACTTACAATGCCCACACTGTTACGAGCTGAACGTCGAGTCTCTTGAGGTTCATCATCAAGTGCATGTCCTCGAACGTGACCACAGCTTTACTTCGCCCGTTCATAAAAGCTCTTGGTGGTATACATACGCTCAGAGCGTCGAAGCCAACATACTTTCGCTTCTTCCCCGTACACACGGTGGTGGCACAATCTTTCCTATCGATAGTCTTTATTCGTCTTGTATCTACTTGCACCACAATTAGGACAACTATCCAAGTCTTTGTATTCATCATCTTGATATAGCATACAATGGTTTCTACATGCGTGGATCTTTTCGACACCCATTGTAAGCGGACTGATTAGCTTCTTTGCGTAGTATGTGTTAGCAGGAACTCTATTCTCCTTTGGAGGCATGTCTGCGAGAATACTCAAGAACGCATCGAAGCCAGCATCGCACAAACCATATCGGGCTTTTACCATCAATAACTTTAGCACTGACCGCAACGTTGTGAAATCTTTCGTGCAACCCTTAGACTCATCGAAAAAAGGCTCTTGTGCAACCCTCCTCATTTCCTCCATACCTTTCATGAAGAAAATAGATGGATCTAGATGACTACGCAATATTGCATCTAAGAAGTCTGCATCTTCCTCAGCACTAACATTGGGCGGACCACCAGCATTAGGCACAACAGGTTCACTCTGAGGACAAGGTGTTTGTCTCTCATGTATGAAATGATATCCGTCAGCAAGCATACCTGCACCATTGACACCGATGTTCACAGGAGTACCAGTTGTGTAAGCTGCAGAGCTACCCTCTCCATGCTTTGTCCAAATCAGATAATTCTCCATAAATCCTCGGCACACGAGATGAGAAAATATTGCTTTCGTGTCATCAAATACGATAACATTCTTGCATTCTATGCATGGACAATTTATGTGCTTCGTATTTGACCTCTAAGCATGAATCTTAGCGGCATCGATAAACCTCTGCACCTCAGGTATGTATGATGGATCAACTTGTGATAAATTGTACATCCAGAATGACTTCTCCATCATTAACTGTAAAAATATAATGAGTTTATTATGACCAATGCAAAATAAAAATGATTGTTTATAGATATTATTTAATTAACTGAACCTTTTTTCCAGCAACCTTGTTCGAAGAAATACAGATGAAAACCAGTTCACTTGAGAATTTTGAATTTGTAGACCTTTGGAACCTTAGTTCACTAAAATTTAGAAGAATAATGTGTGTTAAGACTCATTCTCAGTGTCAAAGATTGAATATTTTGCAAATAATAAAGATAATTTATAATAAACAAAATAGAAAACTAATTGACAACCTATTAACATAATTAAAAAATAGAAGAATAATGTGTTCTAACGAAGGATTGAATATAGACACCCAATTAAAAAAATAGAAAAAACTAAAAAAAACTAGCCCTCCCTACATGAATACACAAGAGTACACACCATTCATGGAAAAAACTAATATAACCTAAATTGAGAAGTAATTATGAAAAGGGAGAGAAGAGATACACTATCTAACCATCATAAACAACCTAATTTGAATAAATAAAGGCAATAACCTAGCAATCATTCTCTCTAACTCATGGCAAACGCTAGATCCAAAAAGTGGCTTAAATTGAGCAAAGTAGATTAAATAGAGGCAAAAGATACATAAATTAACCTTTCTTAGCAACCTCCTCCAAAGAAATGAAGAAGAAAACCTCCCCCTTGTATTTTGGTAGATCCGGACCTCCATAAATGCTTCCAATGGCGGTGGCTGCGAGTAACTGTTCGGTCGGGAGGAGAAGAAGGGGTATTTATAGCAGATTTCACACTGGCGGTTGGCCTAACTAACCGCCAGTGAAAATCAATTAACACTGGCGGTTTTTTTAAGCCAACCGCCAGCGAAAATAGTACCTTAACACTGGCGGTTGGTTTAGCTCAACCGCCAGTGTAAATGGTGTTTACACTGACGGTTTTTTAAACCAACCGCCAGTGAAAATAGTACCTTAACACTGGCGGTTGGCTTAGTTCAACCGCCAGTGTATATGGTGTTTACACTGGCGGTTTTCTTAAGCCAACCGCCAGTATTAAGTTACGATTTTCACTTGCCGTTGGCTCAAGAAAACCGCCAGTGTTAATTAGTTGACACTGGCGGTTCTTAACTCTGGCCCTCCATTTTATTTGCACTAGCGGCCGGTGAATGAAACCGCTAGTAAAAAAATACCCGGCACCACTGTAGAGCTGCTGTGTTCCGGTGGAGGGGCCAAATTAACCCGTTGACGTTTAGCTTTTTTTTTTTTGGACGGCGTGGAACGAGTACCTTGCATCCGTAGGTACTCCGTACGTTTTAGAAGTCCCCCCATTTCCAGCGCTTGAAAAGTCGAGCCGCCGCGCGCTGCAGGCTGCACCCTGTTTCGGTACGGTGTTTCCCATGCATTCCACGGCAGACGGCACACAAAAAACGACTGTGGCTACCTGCTGCAGTTGTAAAGCTAGCTCAACCAATTAGTACCAGGTGCAATCTCTCTCTATATATAGACCGTCCCCATGCTTCCAACCTTGGCAACATCGATCACAGCAAGCTCCGATCCATCAGCATACCTTTCGCACGCACATTGAGTAGTACACACGTAAATATAAGAAGCTAGGCTGAATCAAAAAAGTAGAAGAAGCTAGGCACCATGGTGTCCCGAAGAAGGTGTCCACGCCATGCGGCACTCCTCGTCGTCGCATTCGTGCTCGTCGCCGCCGGCCCGGCGCCGGCCACGGCGAAGCAGACGAACCAGGTGGCCGTCTTCTGGGGCCGGAACAAGGACGAAGGGTCTCTGCGCGAGGCGTGCGACACGGGGCTCTACACCACCGTCATCATCTCCTTCTACAGCGTGTTCGGCCACGGCCGCTACTGGGGCGACCTGTCGGGCCACCAGCTGAGCGGCGTCGGCGCCGACATCAAGCACTGCCAGTCGAACGGCATCCTCGTGCTCCTCTCCATCGGCGGCGGCGGCCACGGCTACTCGCTCCCGTCCTCGCAGTCCGCCGCCGACGTCGCCGACAACCTGTGGAACGCGCACCTCGGCGGGCGCCGCCGCGGCGTGTACCGCCCGTTCGGCGACGACGCCGCCGTGGACGGCATCGACTTCTACATCGACAACGGCGGCGCCGATCACTACGACGAGCTGGCACGCCGGCTCGACGGGTACAACAGGTTCTACAACCGCGGCGGCGGCCGGAAGGGGGTGCGGCTGACGGCGTCGCCGCGGTGCGGGTGCCCCGACCGGCGCGTCGACCGGGCGCTGCGGACGGGGCTGTTCGAGCGCATCCACGTCAGGTTCTACGGCGGCGACGACAAGTGCTCGTACAGGAACGGCGGCACCTGGGGCGTCGTCGAGGAGTGGGACAAGTGGACGGCGAGGTACCCCAAGGCGGAGGTGTACCTCGGCCTCGCCGCGGCAGGAGAGCGGCGTGCCGGACGGGGCGCAGGGCACCATCGCGGTGTACCTCAAGTACCTCTACTATGATCTGCTGCCCGAGGTGCAGAAGGCGCGCAACTATGGCGGGGTCATGGTCTGGGACAGGTACTCGGACAAGAAGACCGGCTACAGCGGCGTCGTCAAGGGCTGGGCGTGATGCTGATCACGTTATTAGTTGCTTGGTTCAGAGAGCTATTAGTAGTATATATGTGTGTGCGTACTAATAATAAAATGAGATCCGTATGTAACGAAGATGTATGGATCTAATGTCGTATATTGTATGTTCTATAGTTGTTTTGCAAGGTCAATGAGTTAATATAATGTTGTTTGTTGTTCTACTGCGTGGAATAAGGAGTATGAACAAATGTCATATGCCTTTGTCACTGATCCCTTTGCAAGATGCACTACTCTATAATTAATCGATTAATACGACTCAATAAGAGGACGTATCAACAATAGGAGCCGTCTCTAAAGTGGCAGGCCCCTGGGCCTCACTAGCTAAGCCAGCCTCTACAAACCTATCTTTGGAAATGTGGCTAGTATACCCAACATATATAAGCTATGCGGTGAGAGGCAAGAACCTACTAGCGTCAAGCTTCTCGTTGAGGGAGTCCTAGCGCAGCCGCCGCCCCGTCCGTCCACACCTTTGGTCCTGCCCTCCCTTCTCCTCCAGCATCTTGCCATGGGTTGAAGGGAGTGAGAATCCATTATTTTTTTATAAGTTTTCTCTAGTAGATCGAATCATTACGGTTGGTGTCTTTTCGTATCAAAGTTCTTGGTATTGGAGTTTTATCTCCTTCTCCTCTGCTCCGGCGATGGTGTTGGGGAAGGGTAGAATGGTCTTCTCCATGGTGACTTCGTTGAAGATGAGGACGGTAACAATGGTGTCAGCATCTTCATCGACATGATGACATGAAGACATTTGTTTCCGGACGGTGGCGTCAAGACAGAGATGATGTTCTCGCCATAGAATAATTTTCTCCGGTCTCTTCTCTATTTTGTTGTGGTTAGATCTAGCCATAATGAATTACTAGGGAGAATAAGTTTCAGATTAGTCTTCTCGTTCTTCGGCGGCAGAAAGAAGAAGAAGGAAGGCAGCAGAAGTCCTCAATTCCGCCTATAGGAAGTTGGCCATCATTCATTGAGCATTTGTTCTCAGGCTATTTGCTGAGTGTTTACATGTGTGGTCATCCACACTGTAAAGCATCAAACAGCTTAGATTTTAAGTTGTGCTATTCATGGCGTGGGTACTTTTAATTTAAAGTCCTTGTAACGTGTTAATGTACCCAGTCATCATATAATATAATTCTTATTTCTTGAAGAAAAGAGATGTGGCTAGTATTACTAGTCACTCATGAAAAATGTGTGATATTTTCAATGACAGCAGGACGTGGCTCCATCCAGAGAGAGCCTTGTATACTAATACTCTAGGCGTATATAACATTAGTTGTTCTTTCCCCCCTCATAATATTTACTGCAATCAGAGGAAGGAGGGGGGCAAGGATCTAGCCTTGTTCGTTTGTTTGAAATTTAGCGCTGATTTAGAATGATGCTGATTCTGGTGAGAAAAATAAGGTTATATGTCTGAAAAAAACCAAAAACAAAATATATAAGCGAACAGGGCTGTAAGGGGTGCTCGTGGGGTCAATAACCTATAAAACTCACTACTACAAAAACTGGTCTTTAGGAATGTAACCACTTTTACTATAGAGACAGATTTTTGGTAATGTGCCCACTTTTATTATATGAAAAGTTAAGCATAAAGTTCTATACGAAATGATCATGACATAGAACTCGACTAGTTCATATGTCAGGCTCATATCATAAGTATTATACTCTAATTCATAAGCACAACCATATTGATAATATGACAATAAGACTGGTACAAACTCAGTGTGGCAGCACCTGTTTTGGCAAGATAATTAGAGAACTCAAGATCTTAAATCTTCATCACCAGAGGTTCTACTCTTTTGCAAAAAATAAAGTCATTGCACTACAAAAGGCACTTAATGACGAGGGCTTCACCCAATTCTTTCATTTTCCACTCTTAGAACTAAAGATGGCAATGGGCAAATAATACCTACATACCCACGGGTATCAAACCTGGTGGGTGCGGATACGGGTTTCAAAGTGTATCCGCGGGCACGGGTGCGGGCAAAGGTGTAAACCCAACGGGCATTCATTAATGGGTAAAAAATAGCCTATCCTCATCTGCAAACCCGCCTTAGTTACCTGACAAGTGGGGTCACAACCAACCAAGTATATATAAGACGATCAGAAAGGCAGAAAACCCTAGTTTCATTCCATCCCCACCCTACCCATTCCCTTCTACCGCCGCCTGCCTTCCTGGCTTCCTGCCCCCGGCCCCCTGTCCATAGCCACACACCCCATCCCAGATCTAGCCATGACGGCTACCGCGAGCCTGTGTCGAGGTAAGCAGGCCTCCGATAGACCCTGCGCCTCCACCGTCCGCCCACCACAGCATCCGCTTCCCACCCCCCACTCTTGCTGCCGCCGCGTCATATATCAGAGACGTAGGCCAGTTGCTGGTCCATCGGTTAATGCTTGCATTACCTTGTCTCGGCCGCTTGCAAGCTGCCGGCTCGCAGGGCTGCTCGCTGCTTCCTAATCCCAAGCTGTATGCGCAATGCAGTTCATTGCCTTTTCTAGAAGGCACATCCAGAAGTCTCGTGAGTGACGCATGGTGCATGATGCAAGAAGCTTACGATGGGGATATTCTTGTTTATTTATGTTTGGTATTTTTTTTTTGATTTTGTGAGCTGGGAACTAGCAATAGTTTTTGGCAATCAGCGTATAAGAAATCTATCTTGCTCAAATTTATGCATATTTCAACCCATGGATTTTATGCCTACATGTCTGAATTTTATGTAAGATGTATGGATGGATGTGTGTTTCTACTATGCTATTTGTCACTGTTTTGGGGCTGGCGGGTATGCGGGCATGCCCGCGGGCAAGACCTGCCTGTGGAAAGCGGGCATGAGTTTGGCTCTGGTGCGCTCCCATCCGCAGGCCATGTGTTAGTCCCACAGGCGTCGTGAAAGCCGGCTTGGCCGGGTGAAAGGTCCTTGTTTGGTTTTGGTAATTTAGCGATAACTTAGGTGGACTAATATGTCTTTAAGTGCACAGGTACACGTGTGTGAGCAATGAAGCATCTAGGCCCTAGTGGTTTCAATGATTAATGACAACAAGGAGGTTATTATGACTAACGTGTGTTTTGCAGGATAACCTAGAAGTTAGGTCATAATAACATGTAGGTTCAAGCCCTTAGCGATGGAATTCGTTTCGGTTTGCAAAGGATGGAAGACAAGACAGTGATAGGCTTGTTCCAAGTGTCGATTGGAGTTGAGAGACACTTGGAGTAGTTTAGGTCTTGTTTTTAACTTTGGCCGTACTATTAAGGGGGGTTTGAATGGGTAGCTTGATCTAGACTTGCCTAGGAGATGGTAGTGTGGTGCACACTTGTCAAGCCTAAGTCTAGAGAGTGTAGAGAGAGAGACTGGTGAACATTTAGAACAAACTTCATTTTGGAATGTTCTTGATTCGATGAAGTTGGGACCAAAATGTTGCATTGGACGCTACACCGGACGCGGGCCAGAGCGTCCGGTGCGGTCAGTAGAGGGTGTCGGACGCACGTTTGCATGCACCGGACGCGCAGTAAAGAAGGCTTCGGCGTCCGGTGTGCAGACCAGAGCTAGGGTTGTCCATCGGACAACCACTGGACGCTGCACCGGACAAGCGGGGAGCATTCGGTGTCCATGCAGAGAGGTTCCCGAGAGGGCCTTTCTGCATCGGACGCGTACGTTGATAGCCCGCCGGACATCGAGGAGTGTCTGCTGCGTTCAAACTGTAGCAGGTACAGTGACCGTTGGAGGGGCACCGGACGCTCACCGGACGCGTCTGGTATGAACTAAACAGCATCCGGTGCACCCGAAAACAGATAATTTTGTGCCTAACGGCCATGGGCTTGTGTGGGGGGTGTATTTATACTCCTCGTGCTCGTCCACGAGAGGTCAGCTAAGAACACCTTGAGACCTTGAGAGCTAGCAAGAGCCCTAGGGAGGTTGAGTGATTTGCGAATTCTAGTGAGCTTCTTCCATAGAGTGCTCAAGAGTGACTTGTGTGCATCCATCCATCTCTTTGGCCTTATTTGGGTTAAGTGAGAGTTTGAGTTTATTACACTTGGTGATCGGCATCACCTAGACGGCTTGGTGGCGATCGGAGGCTTGGTGACCGATTGGAGAGCTTATGGGCGGCCCAAGCCAAGCTTGTGAGTGGTTGTGGGCGATTCACCACGCCGGAGTAGCAAAGGATCAGCCCGTAGAGAGCACTTGGTCTTTGCGAAGATCAAGGGGGAGCTACACTCTTGCGTGGGTGCTCCAACGAGGATTAGTGAGGAGTACTGACTCCCCGATACCTCGAAAAAAACTCGGCTTGCACTTTCTCTCTTATTTACATTCCCTCATTTACTTTGTGCTCCTTATATTCTTAGAGTAGATTGCATGTTTAGGACTTGACTCTAGGCTGCTCAACTTGTTTTAGGCTTAAAATCACACTTGAGTACCTGTGGGGTGAGATTAGGCAAATGGCGATAGGTTGAATTGATTTGGCACTTGTGGGGTGAGATTGGGCAAATGACGATAAGTTGAATTGATTTGTAAAAAAATTACTAGTTGCCCAATTCACCCCTCTTGGGCATCTTCGATCCTTTCGAGCAACTATGCCATGGAGGTGAAAATGGCTTGGAAATGATGCTTAGCTCACACATGTGATGATGGGGGAGCTTAATTCACATGAGACATGACATGGAGTCATGTGGCTACGTGGAGAAGATCAAGACGGAGGCTTGGCTTGATGGACTCATTGCAAAGGGCAAGTTGGATGCTTTGAAGTCGTTGGTACCGACTATCAGGAGAAGCAAGACTTGGCGCCGGAGGCCAAGGCAAGGGTGAAGAGCAAGTGAAGTCGAGGATCTTGGGACCAAAAGCCACAAGATGATATGAAGTGGATCATATCATTCATTAGGTGTTGGTGTATGGGTTGCACCGGCATCGACTGAGTTAGAGATGAAGAAGGTGATGAAGACGGTGATCGAATTGGAAAATGCCAGGTAAAGGTATAACCATAAGGCCATTTTCTATTTCACCGATCTAAGGTTGAGTAGAGAAGTGCTTGACCGGATTTAGGATAGATGGTCGTACTATCAAGAGGGGCAAACTTGTTTGCATATCGATCATCTAGTGCCACTCGGAGTGATTTAACTTTGCATACATTGTTAGGATCGAGTGGCATGGCAATAAAGAGTGAAAAATCCTTTGAAAAATGTTTGTGAAAATGCCAACTCACATGCACAAGGTTGTGGAACACCTTGGAGTTGGCACATTTGCAAAAGAATGGAAGTTTTGAGCTCGCGGTAAGCTTGTTTGGATCTGGATAGATAAACTACTTTTATCCTTTGAGTTTTGAGTTAATCAATCATGTGGGTTGTGTAGCCCTCTGAATAAGCTTTCCAAAATGTCCAAGATCATCAAAATCAGAATTCGGAGCTAAGAGATATCGCCGTTTTAGTGAGCGGAGGTACGCAAAGGACGCTGCACCGGACGTAGGCTGTTACTGTAGCAGCGTCCGGTGAGAATTGTGTTGTTCGGGATGAGAAAGAGCACTGGACGCGCGTCCGGTGGATGTGCACCGGACGCGTCCGGTGCAACCCTGGAACTCTCGGGTGCTACGCAACGGCAGTTTTCTTGGCGTTTTGAGCACCGGACAACTACCGGACATGTCCGGTGTGAACTAATTGCGCATCCAGTACTGCACAGTGAGCCAAATGAAGGGGGTAACCACTTTAATTCTTTGGGGGCTATATATTGGAGTGAGGTCTGGCCATGGCAGTGTGTTTTGCACCTTGAGAATGTGTTTCCATTGCTTGTGCATGGCTTAGTGCTCTCTAACTCACTTATGCTCATAGAATTTGCATTCGAGAAGTGAGTGATCGATCGGTAGTACATTGCATTGTGAGATTGCTTCGAATGGCACTAGGTGATCGAGTTGCAAGCCGGTGGTGCTTGTTATTCTTGGTGGTCGCCACCTCCTAGACGGCATGGTGGCGAGAGGCTCTGTGGAAGTAAGCAAGGAGATTGTGCTTGGCTCCAGAGCAAGCTTGTGAGGGGTTGGAGCTCACCTTGCGGGACATCGCAAAGAGCATCACTATTAGAGTGAGACGTGAAGAGCGACAAGTGGTCCAGCCGAGTCAAGTGCTAGAACTTGTGGTAAGCACTCCACATGAGAGAGTGTGACTTGCGGGTCACCACTAGCAAGAGGACCGGCGGCAACCTTAGAGCTTCTCTCAACGGAGGACGTAGCTTGTGGCGACAAGTGAACTTCCGGGAAATAAATCACCGCGTCAACATCTTTCCCATCCTTCGCGGTGGTTTGCTCCTTTCCACCCAAGCCTTTTACTTTGTGCATTACTTTACTTGTGTAGTTGTAGTTGTTCTTATGAGATCGGTTAGCTTGTGTAGCTTGCCACTCACGTTCTTAGTTTGTGTAGCTTAGAACTAGTGTCTTGCTTAGTTTGTGTAGCTAACCAAGTTGCGCTCCTTGATTAGGATTGTGTATCCTTGTCATTGAGCACGTAGTGAGCTTAGGTGCTTAGTGCACTTTTGCTTGCTAGTTGGTAGGAGCTCTCCGGTGGTTGAAGTACTAGTGCTTAGGTTTGTGTGACCTTGCACTAGAATGGTTTATGGAAGCTCAAGCTAGGATTGCATTTTTGTTTCTTGCTAGGATCTTTGACAAGGTGCTTAGAATTATAATTAGAGGGTCGAATCGTTGCTAGAACCGAATAGGTTTTATTCCGCTGCGATTAGTTGTTGAAAAGGACTATTCACCCCCCTTGTCCGCCATCTCGACCCTGCACCGGGTTTGGAACCTAGCTTGACCAGGTTTGGCTAGAGTCCGAGCCGATCACGAGATTAGATCGGTTTTTAGCAATGTTTGGACGTGAAAAATTTGGAGACCTACCCTAATACGTGTTTCCTACTGGGAGAAGACCACCCCCTCTATATATACAAGAAGATCATAGCTGATTGAGATCTGAACCATCCAATCATCAAAATACATCAACAAAATAGGTTTTTCGGTGGTTTACCTTCTATCTTGCTGTTCGTCTTGACTCTCTACGAGTTTAGTCAGCGTTCTAGGCAACCTTCGTGGTTCTTAGGGTAACCTCCTCGTGCATCTCTCTGAAGGATCTTTCCGAGAGGTGTTTGGGAGTTCTTCGGCAAAGGACGAGCGCTACAACGACCATCAATGTCCTCTGCTGCAGATTTCCGGTCTTCCCGATGACCAACAACCCTAACCCTAACCTTCTTGGTGCAAACTGAGGAAGGCGGCTCAGCCGACTTCGAAAGTTGGCTAGACCTGGTACAGCGGCTTGGCCGGGTTTGCAAACCGGCCAGGCCAGGTTTCATGGCTTCACTGTGTCACTCCGTTCTCGCCTCGTGCGCGACATGTGTGATTTATCATCTGCTAGTGTGTTATCCTGAATCTGTGTCAACAAGTTGTATACGAAATGATGATGACAAAGAAACTATAGACTAGTTCGTATGCTAGGCTCATCATAAGAACTATACTCTAATTCATAAGCACAACCATATTGACAATATGAGAATAAGACTACTAATTCATACCAAAATTCTTCTTCAAGGAGACTAGTCCTCCAAGGTAGCTCTATCTAGCTCCGAAACTACTAAGACAAAAGTATAAAGGTGTAGAAGAAGGCTCAAGTGTGTGAAAGAATGATCTCTCCCCCTCTCTTTATAGTGGATAGAGGTCGGTTTGGGGGTGCTACGCATGGAAACCTACGCAAAGCACCTCGGCATGCCACCATGCAACTGCCAGAGTGACGTGCCTGAGCGGCGCTGGGGACGATGCGGCCACACCCTTTCCTGGCTCGCATCGCGACTGCTTGGCTTTGGTGGGCTATTGGCTAGGCCTGGAGTGATGTGTGGGTGGTGGTTTGCCCATGTTCTTCTGTTGAGTGGGTCTTCCTCTTTATTCTTCGCTTCGGATTGGCGTTATGCTTTTGTCAGGAAGCGTATATTGAACACAATTTTTTATTGTATTCAAGTTTATGTTCCTGCAAAGTTTATGAAATGAACGAGCTTCTGTACGAAGAGTGCGAACCACCGAGAAGATTAGTTAAGTTGACATGGTGATTTTGATCTCGAGGTTCACTTGGTTGCCGCCAAGGTAGTCCCCATTGTGTCAAACGATACTTTGGTTCGGTGGCTAATTGGCGTTCACTAACCAAGCCCTCACTCAGGCACGTCAAGAACCCACCCCACAAGTGAGGGTAACTCAATGACACGTTGACGAAGCCACAAGCCACCAAGTCGTCTAGAAGGTGGCAACCTCCAATAATAACAAACACTACCGGCTTGCACCATTAACATATCTAGTGCGACTCGATGTAATCTCTCAAAGCATCACACTAAAATCATTCACTAGCTATGAATCAGATGCGCACTACTTGCTTTAGTGAGTTAGAGGGCGCTTCCTAGCACTCTCTAAGTATGGGCACAAAGTTCCAAGGGTATTAGGCATTTGTTAAGGCCAGCCACACATTCCTTTTTTAGACTGCGTTTAGTTTGGTAAAAGTGGAGAAAAGTTGCACTGTAACACTTTTGTTTGTATTTGATAACTTTTGTCCAATTATGGTTTAAGTAGACTCAAAAGATTCATCTCGAGCTAGCCAGATAAAAAGTACAAACATGCAACAGCTGCTATTTTATTTAGTGCTCCATACAGACGGAAAGTACAATTAATGTGATGAAGAGAGAAAATTTTACGAACTAAACGCAGCCCTTAGCCTAAGGGCTGAAATAGCTGTTACCTCTTCACTGGACAATTTTTGCTTCGCTGAAGATCAGTCTGGTTCAGAGTCCAGTCACTCACGGAACGCCATGTAGGGCCTGTTTGGATCCACTGTAAATTGCAATTACAACTAGTTATATCAACGTTGCGGCACATGCATGGAGTATTAAATGGAGACAGAATATTGTATGTTTATATTTTTTGCATGTACTTCACGAGACGAATCTTTTAAGCCTACTTGGGTTATGATTGGACAAAAGTTGTTAAATACAAACGAACGTGTTACAGTGCAAAATTACAACTGTAACTGGATGTAAACACAGCCGTAGTAGGGTCTAGGGTGCCCTCCGTATATTCTGTAGTGGTACTGGTAGAGAGGTCAGCTGACCAGCAGGTCTAAATCACACTAGTTAAAAAAATAAGACACTAGGCCCCGTTTAGTTGAGAAATTTTCCTTCTCTCTTCTCATCACATTAATTGTACTTTCTGTCTGAATGAAGCACTAAATAAAATAATAACTGTTGCATGTTTGTATTTTTTGCCTGCCTAGGTCAAGATGAATCTTTTGAGTCTACTTGGACCATGATTGAATAAAAGTTGTCAAATACAAACGAAAGTGCTACAGTACACTTTTTCTCCCCTTTTTCTCAACTAAACACAGCCTAGAAAATAGAAAGAACATCAGTTAGCTGGCGTGCTTGTGATAACGTTGCTCGGTGCTTCTTACTGCTCGATGCATCTTACTCTTTTTCTTGGCCAGTCTACAGGGGTACGCCACTGGACATATTCGTTCTCGCTACCTAGCAGACTAGCTGTCCTGCATCTTCAAATAAAGTCAGGTCTTTGTGCGGTCGTCGGTGGAAATTTTTGTGGGACGACGATGACGAGCTTTGCAAGGATAAGATAAGGATGGTCAGCAACCTATATCACAGCATGTACAGACAGAGCTGGTACTAATTTGGATCATCCAAAATTCAATTTTTTTAAGGTCATCCAAATATTCAAATTTATTTTTTAAGGTCATCCAAAATTCAATAGGATATTTGTTGTTTTCGATATACTTATATAAGGTCTATTTAGATTTGGATATCTAATCCATTACCACATCTAATTATCTTCTAACCATATATATTCTCTCTATCAGGGAAGGACCTGCAGTTGTGCCCGGGTATTCCCGGACATACCTAACATTTTTGGGAAACAATTAGTAGCAAGTTTGTATATGGCTTACGTTAAGAAAAAAAATAATTAGACCTAAATGTAGAAATATACTTTTGGGATTTGCTGAAATTCAGATGGGTAAAATTTAGTTTTTTTTCAGGCGACAGTTAGTGCATACTACTCCGTACTCATAATACGGTCTCCAAAACATGATTTTGACTTCATATTTCTATAAAATATTTTTTGAAAAGTGATATATACATATTTTTATGAAAGTATATTTAGAGAAAAATCTATTTATATAATTTTTATATATCTAAACTCGGCGACTTAGAAGTTATTCATGATTTATATTTCCAATGTTTGATCAAAATATTGTCTAAAATGACTTTCCTTACAGAGGGAGTATACTTTATACTAAAATTACAAGATTCACTTGTTGCAATTTCTATATGCACAATCTGCAATTTTCTGTACCAATAATAAAAACTCGTTGGATAAAATTACAAACCTAACAAAATCTGATTTGTGTTAGCACAAAATAATTAATAATTTACAATTATTTCTATAGAAAGGTAAGGACAAAAATTTAATATGTGGCACAAAGCAAAAAAAAACAAATCATAAAAACAATAGTACACTTGTACTAGTTGATGATATAAGAAGAGTAAAGTGCACCAGCGGTCCCTAAACTTGCGCTGCTGTGTCATCTTCGTCCCTAAACTCTTAAATTATCCGTTTAGGTCCTTAAACTTGTCCATCTATGTCATCTCGGTTCCTAAACTTATTTCGGCTGTGTCATTCCGGTCCCTAAACTTGCAAATCATCTGTTTAGGTTCTCAAACTTGTTCAATTGTGTCATCCCAGTCCCTAAATTTATTCGGCTGTTTCATCTGGGTCCAAACAGGGCGATTTAAAAAATTGATATTAAAAATAATTCATAACTTTTTTCAAATGAACTCGAATGAAGGCAAACTTTATATCAAAATTGTAACCATTGATGTGATCTACAACTTTGTAGTTGAGAAGTTTTTTTATTAAAAATGTTAGGGGGCCAAAATATTTTTGTATGTTTATAGATTTTGAATTTGAAATTTAAAATTATCAAACAAACTTGATATTGATATGGCCTATATAAAAGTTATAGTTCTCAATATGATCTAGAACCTTGTAGTTGAAAATGTTTTTATTTGAAGTTGTCTAGTATCCCAAAATTTAATTTTAAATTTTAAATTTTAAAATCTGTAAACTTACAATAATATTTTGAAATATTAAACAACTTCAAATAATTTTTTTACAACTACAAAGTTGTGGATCACGTTGAGGGCTACAATTTTGATGTAAAGTTTGTTTTCATTCGAGTTCATGTGAAAAAGTTATAAATTATTTTTTGATATCAAGTTTTTAGATCGCCCTATTTGGACCCAAATGATACAGCCGAACAAGTTTAGGGGCTGGGGTGACACAACTGAATAAGTTTAAGGATCTAAATGGGTGATTTACAAGCTTAGAGACTGGGATGACACAAATGAACATATTTGAGGACCTAAACGATCGATTTGAGAGTTTAGGGACCGGGATGACACAGCACCGCAAGTTTAGGGACCACCGGCGCACTTTACTCGTACTCTCTCCATACCCATATTAGTTGACATTTAAGACACGATTGTGGTAATCAAGGAGTGATTAATTAGAGGGTATTTTTCCTCTTTTGCTCCTAATAAATGCGGTATCGGGTGTGTTTTATTTGTGAAACAACCATAGGTTTCACCGGCCAGCACAGCGAGACTTGACTCTACAGCTATGAGGTTCTGTGTTCGATTTCTTTGGCTGCCATTTTTGCTGGTCTAGTAGATTTTGCATGGATCTTTTGCTTGGCACTGTTATCGCGCGTTGCATGCCGCGTTTTAAGCCTTTTTTTTTTGCTATTCATGGATCTTTTGCTTGGCACTACGACGAGGCCGCGAGCGCCGAGCGCACAGGCGAGCGGGCGGTGAGCACACAGCGACGGCAGCTTCAATGAGCGAGCGGCGAGGCAACGTGCTGCAGGAGGTCGTCGTGCTCGGGAGCCCGTCACCGTGGCCATGGAGGCCTCCGCATGGTCCTCAATCCTCATCTACCAAGCCGGCGAGGTGCCGACGGGGATGCGCAAGCTCGGCAGCTGCCGCACGCGAGTTGCACAGCCGCACCGGATCAGTTCCGTAGCCGCACTAATTAATGCCGAGGAACCGGTGGCGAGCGCCAGGGGTAAACCCGTCCCAGCGAGGCCACGACAGCTTTTGCGAAAAGGTCAGGGAAGTCCCGGACGTCAACTAATATGGATACGGAGGGAGTATAAAAATATTGAGTAACATCTTTTTAAATTTTAGGTACATGGAATATAGGAAAAGCATATACTTTTCCAAAACGCAACACCATGCATCCGTAGCTTCTCCGTACGTTATAAAGTTTCCCTGTTTCCCGTTTGTCAAAAAAAAAAAAAACGTTTCCCTGTTTCCCGTGCTTGAATTAATGAAAAGTCAAGCCCCCGCGTACCGCGCGCTGCACCCTGTTTAGTGTTGTTGACCATGCGTTCCACGGCAGGCACACAACAAGAAGACAAACGGCCGACCGCTTCCTGTCCAAGTGCAGTCTCTCTCTCTCTCTATATATAGACATCCCCAGGCTCTTCCAACCTTCACAACATCCCAGCAAGCTCCGATCCATCAGCATACTTCCATTCGGACATCGTCACACATCGAGTTTTCGTAGCAAGTAGACGTAGGTGAAGAAGCTACTACTAGAAGGCTCCATGGCGTGTCCACGCCAAGTGGATGTGTCGCTCCTCGCCGTCGCATTCGTGCTCGTCTCCTGCCTCGCCGCCGTCGGCCCGGCCACGGCGAAGCAGCGGACGAACCAGCTGACGGTGTTCTGGGGCCGGAACAAGGACGAGGGGTCTCTGCGTGAGGCGTGCGACACGGGGCTCTACACCACCGTCATCATCTCCTTCTACAGCGTGTTCGGCCACGGGCGCTACGGCGTCGACCTGTCGGGCCACGAGCTGAGCGGCGTCGGCGACGACATCAAGCACTGCCAGTCCAGGGGCATCCTCGTGCTCCTCTCCATCGGCGGCGACGGCCACGACTACTCGCTCC
This sequence comes from Eremochloa ophiuroides, assembly GCA_038502445.1. NCBI lineage: Eukaryota > Viridiplantae > Streptophyta > Magnoliopsida > Poales > Poaceae > Eremochloa > Eremochloa ophiuroides. The sequence continues at coordinate 34,866,898 of JAHLJS010000007.1, read as the reverse complement.
CGTCCTCCCAGTCGGCGGCGGACGTCGCCGACGACCTGTGGAACGCGCACCTCGGCGGGCGGCGCAGCGGCGTGTCCCGCCCGTTCGGCGACGCCGCCGTGGACGGCATCGACTTCTACATCGACGACGACGACAACGGCGGCGGCGCCGAGGACCACTACGACGAGCTGGCGCGCCAGCTCGCCGGCAAGGGGGTGCGGCTGACGGCGTCGCCGCGGTGCGGGTGCCGCCCCGACGGGCGAATCGACGCCGCGCTGCAGACGGGGCTGTTCGAGCTCATCCACGTCAGGTTCTACGGCGACGACAAGTGCTCCTTCAAGAACGGCAGCACCTGGGGCGTTGTGGAGGGGTGGCGCAAGTGGACGGCGAGGTACCCCGAGACGGAGGTGTACCTCGGCCTCGCCGCGGCGGAGAGCGGCGTGCCGGATGGAGCGCGGGGCACCATCGCGGTCTACCTCAAGTATCTCTACTACCTTCTGCTGCCCGAGGTGAAGAAAGCGCACAACTATGGCGGAGTTGTGGTCTGGGACAGGTACTCTGACAAGAGGACCCGCTACAGCAGCGTCGTCAAGGGCTGGGCGTGATGTTAGTTGTTTATTATATTGTTATTGTTGGTTTATATAGCTACTAGTAGTATATATATGTATATGCGTGTACTAATAATAAAAGAGATATAGTAAACAAAGAGCATGGGTTGTTAGAATATTTTAACTAATACTGATTTTCGTGAGAGAAAAATGCAGTTCGCCAAACAACTGCCAGATCTGTTGGGCGGGCATGGGCCCAGACAAAAATAACATGGTCCGGGCTCGGTGCGTTCCTTATGCATGTACCTGACCTGGCCTGTAATTATGTCTATGTCTGGGCCACATATCTGGCCTATAGTGTTGGCATAGGCACATCACAGGAATTAGATTAGCACGATGCAATGCTATTTTTTTTCCATTGTTGGTTTCCCTATTGTGAACCCTAACTTATCCTACCTGCTCTTACCTCCTTTCCTCCGACTCTCAATTCCTCTACTCTCATCTCCCTCTTGACTAGCAGTTGGGCACGGTGAGGAGCGGCAATGCCTCCATCTTGACTCGCACAAGGATGCTGGTAAACTCGCACGCTATTCCAACACTACTGTAACGGCGTCACTCACGTCATCTAAAAGACCGCCGCCTCTTTCCTTTGTCAAAAGCATCACCATAGGGCAACCCTAGCGAAGGTCCTGCATGCAACGGTGGTCCGACTACGTAGAGCGATATTGGGATTCCAACTGCATACACACAAGAATGTGATCCATGTTAGAGAGCCCCCCGCCGCTATCGCCTCATCGAGGGTCCTGCAAAGACCCATCTGGGGTTCTACCAATGGGCGAGAGTGCAGGTCCCTGGCACCCCACGCGCGGAGATCTCCGCACCGCCCTGCCACGCGCACGGGCTGCCACATCACCTCGAGGAGCAGGCAGGCCAGTCGCCGCCGGAGGAAACGTGCCACTAGGCCCTAGCTCCATGTGTGTGTGAGAGAGAAAGAGAGAGGCAGAGGGTCGTGTGCTGGTGGGGAGAGAGCCGCACGAGAGATGTGAGACGGGTGTGAAAATGGAAAACCTAACTGACCATGTTTATACTCAGAGCACGATTTTGGGCCAACCAAATAGCAAAGGGCTAGGCCATATTAACTGAGGCGGATCTTTTTAAGGGGCTCGCCTCCGAAAATAATGTCCTGATTTTTTGATGTGGAAATTTTAGGAGGCTACCTCCTCAATTGGATTTCATGAACTGTCTTGATAAATCGATTTTACAATGCTGTTATTTATGACCGCTTCAGATAATAAAAAGGGCATTAACCGAGGCTGTTGGATTTTGTAAATGCCTTCGTTAATAAAAGGGCATTGTCTTGCAAAATCATTTATGTATTGTGAAAAAGAAGTATTTATTGACAAATAAAATAATGTCCCTACCGGTATAAACAGTACACAAGTGAAATTGGTTTATTTTCTGTCGGCGTGAATGTTTCTTTGTCGGAACTTTTGGTACATGGACACAACTATAATACAGGTAATCACTACTGTCTCTAAACCCTTCACCACAACCACAATTTGAACGGACCGAGAGCAATCGGTAGTGACATATGCGCTGTCAACTGCCCGATGAAATGACCAACGGATAGTGATACACGTATCATTGTCGTGTCATGTGTCTTTAACCCAGTGACAACCACATTCATGTGAGCTAGTAGCAAATCTGCACATTGTTTCCACCACCATTCAAATATCGCGTGATTTGTGCTACAGCTGGCGATCATTCTGGGTTGTTGAAACGGTGGACAGGAGGAACGGTGGACACGATGTTGTTAGCCCATAGGAAGTAATCATGTTTTTAGTAATGAAGTAATCATGTTTTTTTTTTGTAATGAAGTATCATTCTGGGTTGTTGAAACGGTGGACAGGAGGAACGGTGGACACGATGTTGTTAGCCCATAGGAAGTAATCATGTTTTTAGTAATGAAGTAATGCTGTGTCTCTTTAGTACTTACTACAGAGAAAATTATAATTTTAGTATCACGACCTCCAACTCACACGATACCTTTCTAACTAATCCCTGTCTTTTTTCTTATCAATAATTTGTAATTATGTATACCCCTAAATAATTTTTTTTAAAAAAGTTTCAACTACAAATCTTTATATTTTGTTCAGCTCTAAAATTTTGTTATATGGTGTCTCCATGTAAGATAGTTCGAAAATTTTCAAAAAATTGAATCTCAAAATATAAAAAAATTGAAATGAATATTTGAAACCCTAAACGTTTTCAAATAAAAAGCTTGACTAACTGCAAAGCTATAAATTATGTTGGCAACTACAACTTTGATATTATGAACCAAATTGGAAATGTTTTAACTACAAAAGTTGTACATCGTATTGAGAATTACAACTTTTGTATAGATCGTGTTAATGTTTGAGGTTGTTTGCAAATTTTAAACATCAAGTTTTAGAAACTTAGAGCTTAAAATGATTTTTGAAGTCTAAATATTTTCAAATAAAGGTTTCTCAGCTATAAAGTTGAAGATCCCATCAAGCTCTACAGTTATAGTATTAAGTTTATACTCATCGGAGTTAGTATGTAACGGTTGTCATTTTTTTAGAACCCTTTATAGAGGAACACATTTATAATGGCAGTCTCTGTTATCAATATCTAGAAGCGGATACTGAGATTGCCCGCCCTTAGGCCAGTCTTAGTGAAATTTCAAACTGAATTTCATTTGCATTAAATATGTTTTCACATAAGTAGAAGATAGATATGATTACCAACTCTCTACGAATCATGAAATTTAATACTATGTATAATGAAATTTTGCATTGAGAGTGGATATTTCATCAAAGTTTTATTTCGTTTTACATGATATGGCAGTCTTAGAAACAATACCATGAAAATCACTATTGAGACTGGCTTTATTGATAAACCCAAAATGCTCCCTCCGGACTGGGTACTAATAATGTCATTTTAGGGTGGGACTCATTACTCGCTCGCAGTGCCAGCCTCCAGTAGCATTGCTCGCTGCATCCTCTTCCAGAAAAATTCGCGCCTGACGCAAAAGTTGTTGTGCCTGCGAGGAGTCAAACCGCTCTCCTCCGATCCTGCCTCAAGCCTAGGCGCATTAACCAACTCAACTGTTGATGTTTGCTACGTGGAATGAACCCACAACAAACCACATTTAACAAGGGCAAACATGTCCAAGTTAATGACTTTTTTATGCTAAATGCTGTCCAAAATAACTTTAATTTCTAGTACAGAGGGAGTATTTTTAAACACATGTATCTTCTTTGTTTAACAGATAAGAGCTTTTGTTCGACTGCCCTTTGATCATTTGTACATAGCTTTATCATGCACCCTTGAATGCTCGTCATTGTAAATAGTCATTCAGTATCTTAATATGTTCGCCTTAGAAATTAATAAAGTTGGACATTCGCTTGAATGCCTTAAAAAACATGCTCTTACCTTTAAGGTTTAGAGTTAGGTGCCCACATTTGTAAATAGTCATTTCCAAAGGTAGGCATCTAAGATTTTTGTTCTTTCAGCCTAATATTTAGAGCTATTATCTGTGGCACTTGTTTTGAAAAAAAAAAGAGAATAAAAGGCAATGGTCCCAAAAAAAAAAGGAAAGGGCACACCCAACAAAAAAACAAAAACAAAAGATCAAGAGAAAAGAAAAGAAAAGGAAGTAAAAAAAAATTAAGAAGTGCTTCTATTTTTTGAGTCTCTGTGCTAAGTTGTATTGTTGATTGCTTGAACTAAGTCCAAGACAAGCTTAGACCGACAACATAAACTTCCTTGGTACTATTTTTCAATCTTACAATTTCTACATTAAATTGTTGCTATCCTTACTGCTATATTGTGCATACCCAAGCTCCACGTACAGATTTGCCATGCAACTGTTACACTCAAGCTACAACGATATTACAACCATCAGTTGATTGTACTGCTTGCTGCATTGATAAGAACACTTGTAAGATTGTGGTAGCACACTAGAGAGTGTGTGCCTTTACTCCCTAACCACATTCTAGTAGAACGATAGTAAAATACATACTTGCGTATTTTCATGTTTGATACTAATAGTGACAAGTTACAACACTCACTGTTATGAGACATCCAAGATGCATGAGACACGTGCTATTGCTGCTGAATCTCCTCCTGTAGGTCATTCTAATCTTTCTTCCTTGCCTACTTATGATGATATTGGTGCTAATGAGTACATTGACTAGGAAATTAACATAGAAATATTTTTGCACAATGTTCTATGTATGTACGGAGGAAGAAGATTAAAAAATACAACTAATGTTTTGAGACATTTTGCATCAACTTGGTTATGAAAGAAACTTTTGTTAATCCATCTCTTGTAATAAATTCAAATGATGAGGTGCATCAACTAGATCATTCTATTGCTATTACTTCCTGCTATGCCTAACCTTTTTGCAGGATAATGTACAAAAAGAACGAGGATGACGTGAAAAAGAATGAGGTGCTCCTAGCCTCATGTGAAAATTCAAAACCATTACCTATTACTCCATGCTGAACATGAGAGCAAAGGTAATGCCCATAATGCTACACTCACAGGAGGTGAGAGCTCTCTTGATGGGCTGATTTTTCCACCGATCATGCTATGAAAGAACAAATATTAGTGGAGGCTTCACTTCATTTACCTTTGTCACAAAGTAATTTGCTTGATGATCCTTGTGATAAAGATGACTTGCATGATTATATTTATGGTAAACCCATGCAACCATTAATGCTCTATGTAAGCTTAGTTATTTGGAGGAGAAACTTTGTGGATATTCTGATTTACCATGGTTGTCGAAGCACACATATCATGTTTTTGGCAAATTTAATATCAAAGGGCAATATATGATACAATGAGTTTACATTTGTACAAATCTGAATTCTCCTTTTGTTGTGCAAAATTTTATCAACTAGAGGACTATAAAATCAATACTGTTGTCATGCCATATTCTTCTAGTCTTGCTTTCAGGACACAAGTTAAAAGAAGCAGAGCATATGTTTCTTGCTGGTACTTATCTTTTCAAGGATATTATTGACAAAGATTGTTTGCATTTCAATTGAGGAGACTACTTGAATATACGAGAAGACATACTACAAATCTTTACATGTGGTCGTATTCTTTGTCACAACATTGTCCATTCTTATTGTTTTGGCAAAATCGTTTGTCTTCATGATGTGCAGGATCAATTTCAAGTACAATTGACTCTGGGATGACTTTTCTTCAAGAAGGGGAGGATGATGAGGACATGACCTCCATGCACATGACCATGCTTCGAGATAGAGCCTGAAGAGATCAGCAAGGGTGTCCTAACCGAGAAGGAGGTCCAAAGCTCATCTGGTTGGAGTCACCAAAGTGGAGGCCCAAATCAAGTTCGAGTCCATCTCGGAATCCAAGAGTAGTACCAAATGAAATCAATGCCCAGGGTGCATATGATTGTGCTTACAATGATTCACTTATGGATCGAAAGATAATTTGATAATATAACCAATAGCTTTGGTTTGACATCAAAATTCATCCTGAGTCAACGGGAAAATAAATCAGCGTCTAGAATTCGCTAGGGTGTTGCAACACCATATTTTGTCCGTTGGGCAATGTATCCTCTTAGAACCCATTAGGGGGCATGTCCAGGGTGACTCCTAGAACTCTATAGTTATCCACCGCCGCTCTCATTAGGGTTTGGGTTTTGCTGTGTTCTTGTTTCTTAGTAGGAACAAACTTTGTTTGCAGCAATTTTATTGGTAAGATCGCTTGCTGCGAAACAGGGTCCCTGTTCTTGATATCGTTTGTCTGTGGCGATAAGTCCTTTTGAATAATGATTTGAGCCTTTTGTCAAACTCGTATACATAATTCATACTTGCACTTTCATATTGTGTCCATCCTGTTCTTGCTTATGTTCTCGATTCTCTTGCAGGAAAGCCTTCTCGGCGATATCAATCATATTGTGTGTGGTTGATAACCAACGGAGCAGTGGTGTAACAGTTGTGGATCTGAATCAGACATGGTTCAAATCCTAGATCGTGAATGTTGAGTTTTCCATCAATCAAAGTTATCATACCTATCGAAAGATCGGGCCTTGTCTACATCATTCTATTTTTATTGATTGTGATCGTCGTAGTTATAGAAGGATGAAGCATGTCCCAAGGGACTAGGCAGGTAGTGCTATCTAGGAGCTCCTCCCGTTGCCAGTACTCCCTCTCATGCGACACGTGATTGTCATTGTGCTTTGTATTTTAGTGATGAGGGGAATCGCGTGTTTTGATAGTGATCATGTATATCGAGATTAACGGACACCGATGTAATCACATTTCATAACACTCCCCTTGGGTGAATCGCGTTGCATGCAAGCCTCGTCAACCCCCCCTCTAAAAACCTTGTGGGAAAAAGGGGCAAAATAAAAGAGTACATCATATGCATCAGCAGTGTTGCACCTATTGCCTTGTTAAAAACATCACATGAGAAAACCCATAGGGAGAAAACTCGCCAAGGGAAAAGAGTTTAACAGTTGATTTTTAGGACTTGGTCTTCATGATCAGTTGGTGATCTTCAGGGAATTTTCTCCGCCTGAACCCTGCAAGTATCCAAGTCAACACATGCTGATTCCAAGAACACATCGATGGAAGCTGGAAGCAGGCAAAGATTTTGTGAATAAATTAGCTAGATTTTTGCATGATCTTGCTTGCAGGATATTTATCTCCCCACTCATGGAGATAAAAGAACTTTGGAGAAATATGTTTTTGTGATATTGCTCTTCACATAGCCCATATGCATTTGTGCAACACAAGCAATATTATCTTTATAGATAACAGTGGAGAACTATTAAGACCGAGGCCACATGAATTATAGATGCGACCAATCATTCGTCTAAGCCAAACGTATTCTCGTGTGGCCCCATAAAGTGCAAGGTGTGTTTCACTAGACCGCCATGAAATGACAACATCGCCATGAACAAATGTGAAACCAGTCTGATCTAGCATTATGTGGGTCAGACATATCCCGCCATGGTTGGGACTTGCTTATTTGTGAATCATGGACCAAGGTCTTTAGTACTCTGTAGGTACCCCAGGAAAGTTTTGACACCATCTCAATGTCTTCTCATTGGGATAGCACTACACCTTGACAATAAATTTACTGCAAATGCGATATCATCTCTTATGCGGTTCGCTAGGTACTTTAGCGCTCCAATAGCGCTCAAGTTTGGAACTTCAGGTCCCAATACTTTCTCATCATCATCCTTCAGTTTAGATGGGTCCTTGTCCGCTTTTAGGGATCGGACCACCATAAAGGTCTTTAGAGGGTGGCATTTGCCCTATCGAATTTCTCAAGTACCCTCTTTGTTTAAGTAGACTAATGCACAAACATCCCTTGAGGAAGGTGTTCGAGCTGCAGGCCCAAACAAAACTTGTTTTTATCCAAGTCCTTCATCTCAAACTCTGCCATGGGTTAAGCCATTGCTTCCTTAGTATCCCCTGTAGTTCCGATCATGTTCAAATCGTCAATATAAATTGAGATGATACAAAATCCATCATTGGATTTCCATATGAAGACACAAAGGCAATCCTCATTATTTGTGTAACCTCTCTCCACTGTCCAGGAGAAAGTTGCTCAAGCGGTTGAACTACGTCAACATTGGTTGTACACTTATTTTAGGTGCTACGAAAAGTTGTACACCAATTGTGTTGCACAAACTGTCAGCTCCGCTGGAACTTGTGAGCGGGTAGGAATTTGTTTACTTGGTTTCTATGTGGTGTCGGTGTTCGTTTCTCAAGAAATGTGAAAACAAACTACAACGAGATTTCAAGATTACAGAAAAGCTATTTAAAAGTATACGTTGATTGTACTATTTGTGGGAAATTACTGTTAGTTGCGAATCCTTTGGTCCGGAAATGTTGTTCGCCCCCTCTACCCATATCTCTCGCTTTGACATGCTTCTGGTGGTGATTAAAGGAAAGGGCAGAATGATTTGGGGGTGGGGAGAGTGTCGGGTACCAAAGTTTGGGGTACTCAACTTCAATGCAAAAACTGATCATTCCCAATGCGGCCCGGCCCAAGTAAGGCCAGTGGAAGCCTACGAAGGCCGCATCTATGGAGGCCCACGACGTCATTGCACCAATGACAGCCAACCCTCGGGAGAGCAGGCACCCTCAGTGCCAGTTCTCCGATTCGCCCGAGCCTCCCTGGGAGAGCTCGGGAGAGCGGCACCCTCGGCGCCCAAATCTCCGATTCGCCCGAGCCTCCCCAGGAGAGCTCGGGAGAGCGGCTGGCCTCGGTGCCCATTCTCGATTCGCCCGAGCTTCCCCATCCCCCTCGAGCGCAATCTCACAAAGGCATCCAAGGCACCGGTGATGTCAGCAGAGCAATCTTGGACCACAAGAGACCTCTCTGACCACTTTACAAGCACTGTCCCGTCAGGCGAGATTCTCGACGCGACTGTGCTTCGCATACCCCTGACGGCCATACCACCTGTCAGGATTTTCCTGGCAGTGGATTTGATTGGCCCACTATGGCCGTCCTCTCCATGGTATGGTCTACGGTGCGCCGCCCCTATTTTCCGCCGGGGTCTACCAACTACGACTGCGACAGTCCGAGCGCCTGACGATGGGCTACGCAAGAACGGGCAAAGCGCCTATTGCACTGTCCACTCGAAAGGACGAGCACTGCCTTCCATCTGGGCCCACCTAACCCTCGAGAAGTACTGTCCAAAGGTCGGAAATACGCCCAAGGGGAGATATCACCCTGCTCCATCTCATCACACCTCCAGGAGTCCCGAGCCTCGGGAGACAACGCCCTGAGACGACTCGCCCTCTTGTCACATCGTGCGGAAGGACAGCCATCAGTTGTGACCCTACGGCATGCCGTAATCCGACGACTGTTGCTACCTCGGAACTCACCATGATCGTGCGAACCACTACGGCCATACCCTGGAGATGCGGAGAAAAAGACCGTAGCTGACGATAGTCAAACGAGGAACAACAACTCCTCACTGTAACATATGTAGCATTGTAAGCGCTGCCCTTGCCTCTCCCTTGCGACTATAAAAGGGAGAGTAGAGGCCAGCTTCAGAAGGACCCAGAAGTCCTAAGCTCTCACTCACACATACACACCAACAGCAAACGACTTGCATACACTTAGATACTCACAAGAGACCTGGGAGCACTTTCCCTCTCTCGCCTAGCTTGTAACCCCCTACTACAAGCACCCCGGTGCAGGGCAACACGACTCTCCTCTTCACTGGACGTAGGGCTTGCTTGGCCTGAACCAGTATAATCCCTGTGTTCCCCTTTGCACACCATCTGTAACCTCAACCGCAAAACACATATTTACTAGCCGGTGTTAGCCCCGCTAAAACTAGCACCGACAGAGAGGGTGGCAGATAGATGGAGGGAGAAAGTGAAAGGATACAACGATGAGAGAGACGCATAGTTAGCACACCATGTCACATCTAGATGCACACATGGACGAGTATGGAATTTCAATGAACAACTTAAAAAGTTTATTTACCCAAAACACGAATTTTAGAATTGAAGAACTAAAGTGACATCTCTCACTTTTAACCACAATTGCAATTTACTCATTAAAAGAGCAAGCAGTAGAATATTGTTTTTTATTATACATGTGTGGATTTAGTTTTTTTATTATACATGTGCGGATTTAGTTGGCAGACTCTTTAAATTGAGGAGCGTATGCCAAACTTCTATTTTCATAATAGAACTTCACCAGACTTCCATACACACCGATTGATTGTACGCTTGCTGTTCTCAACTGGGCCTTCGAATCTCCTATGGTTTCATCCAATATCATGCCTGTGTTGGGAGTAAACGGTATTTACTCTTTCTAACTTATCCATCAAGATCTTTTCCCTTTTGAATATAACATGCAGATCTCTCGCCAGTTCAAAAAAAAAAGAGAGAGTAATTTTTAGAAAGGCACAAAGAAGCTCTCAAACAAAAGGGTTAAAAGTTATATCATTTTATATAGGAATTGACATATAGATCATATGCTAGTTTGGTTATAAATGCATCTGATAGTGGGATGGTAGGGTGGATAGCTTACACATGTTGAGATTGAACTCGGCTAAATTCATCTGATAGTGAAATTGTGAGGTGGATAACTTGTACATTGAGATTGAACTCTAGTGAGGTTTGGGATTATGAGGTATATATAGATATAGAGATAGATATAGATGTAGATGTAGATATAGATATAGATTTTTCGAAGGTTTTAATATTAACAAGAGTTCATGGATAATGACATATCTTGCCACATATCCTGTTCTCAATGGGTGATCGAAACATGCATTTTAAGCATATCCAAGCATTGAATTCTAATGAATGAAAGTGGCTACTTTCCTTGCCTTTATTATATATATTGGATTGGAGAATCTTGTTGTGGGGACATGTATTAGCGCTTAGAAATGCATGATGCCGGAAAAAGAATCCTTCTTCCTCCTCTTAGTACTGTTTGTTGCAACAATCTCTCCCCACCAAGTGACAGGTATTATTTGTACTAACGAGCAGAAGTTGGCCATCCTAAACCGATGCAAGTCATACATTTCCCTGGATAACCCAAGCCATATCCCGCCTTATTACTGGTCCAGCTGTTGCATCACGGTGCAGCAGGTACACATCGAATGCATCATTCGTTATCTTCTTACGAATGATGATTTGCATCACTACAGTGTAATAAGGATGCGAAGTCTGGAGGAATTGTGTCGAGAGCCTAATAGGATTAGACAACATCTCATATTCGGGTTAGAAACATTAACTACTCATTTCTACTCTCTGCACTGTGATACAAGTCCTGATAAGCCAACATCACACCATGAGTGGTCGTCTTTTTGCTGTCAGGTCCTGGAGTAGAGGGATCCAGATGTGCGACTGTCGTTGTTGACGGAGCTCCAAGGACAGACACCTGCTTACTATAATAAAATCGTTCAAAGCATTATCTTTCTGATATGTTTCTTTGATTAAAAGAAAATGTGTTTGATATTATTTTGAGTACGTGTGATTCGGTTTCCTTGCATATATGACATTAATCTGACAATTTTACAAAAAAAGAAGCAGATTCAGAGACAACTAACCCATAAGTAAAACTGTATGATCTTAATTAGTAACAAAGAAAGCCACAGTTGTGCTGCACGGCGTTTATATTAGCGGACTTCATTGCAACTTATGACCTTTTAGCACTAACAATGCGCTGCTGTTACCACCAATAAACATTTGACTCCTCCTAGCCATAGAGCATTATACTATTAAAAAGTAACAAGACTCATCCCTGGATGAAAAATTAGCACCGCATGAATAGTAATTAGGTTCGATTGAAGAGAAGAAGACCAAGTTTCGTCGTCTGCCTTTACCGCCTTTTCTTCGATCTTTGTCGTTCAATGACAATGCGTCTTGAAGATTTCTTCCCTCATCTTTACTAGCCCTTCCTGCTTAATCTTCTTGCACCAGGCACGCTGGAGTTTGCGCCTATACGTTTGCGCCGATGTTATTCCGGGGCTTCATGATAATTAGCAATAGCTCCCACTAATATTTTTTCCATATCAGATTAGTGCAGATTGACAAAAGCAATCGGTCCTTCAGTTTCTTTGATATGAACATCTGTGCAGCCGATTTTGATGGTTACTAGCTCATCAACATTTTGCACAGGATCATCGAGAACTTCCTTTTTCCTTGGCACATATACTTGCTCTGCTAGTTCCTTACCCTCTTATTGGATGTTAGGAGACTCATCCAAAACTGGCTTTATCGGTCTTACCTGGCTAGGGCTCGATTGGCCATGGCTCAATCGGCTATGCACGACATGACATTGCTTATTGTGAGCAAAACATGTAAGCATCCTCCACCGGTGAGATATTTGACTCATTAAAAGGTAAGGTATCCATACTGCACCTCGCCCCCATAAAGGATATAATGGATTTGGCATCAAGGGCTCCCTTGATACTGATACAAGTGGATATGTACAAACATGTTGTTGAATTGGAGCTTCAATTTGTGATTCCAAAATCTGTTTTGGAGTCTCAACTCATTTCAGAGGATGAACTGAATCTTGTATCAAATCTAGACTTTATGGGCTAATGAATATCGGATCGGCCTTTATGGGTTGATAAATATCAAATCGGCTGCATACTTGCTTATAAACTGGTCAAAATCTGATAGGTCTTCACCTTTTCATTGGAGATTTCGGTTTTCTTAGCCTCCGAAGTCTCAATCTCCGGATGCCTTCAATTACATGTGTGTTGTTTTTTTTACACCTAGCTCGACCAATTTGAGAAATCTGTCTTGCTAATTTTTTCTGTCCACCTCCACCTCCACCAACATTAGAATTAGCTTGGTCGACATAAAAGATCGGCTTAGTCAATACATTTTGGACAGCATCACTAGTAGCTGATTTTTTGCTTGTCCCCACGGAAGCTTGGGCTTGCCCTCGAGCCCGGATGATTTAATTAATAGTAATCTTGCAGCTTTTATAACACCATTTCATGATCAAAGACTTTCTTTTCCTTCTTGGGTTCTATGGGTTTGCTGATAATCACATTTTTCCAATAGTGGAATCAGCAAGTTTTGGTCGAATCAGGATAACGAGATTATTTATTTCCAGATTTTTCAACCAAGGAGAGTGTCTTTGTTGAAAGCTAAAGGATGTGGGCCTCGATCATGCGTAGCTTGCATGTCCAATTTTGCTTTTACTGATTTCCTAAACTGATAAACAGATTCTTACAAATTGGTTTGGAAGGCATCACTTGAAGCCTCAGGCAATAGGAGGCATAAGGACAATGCTTGATGGCTTTGGACACTCAGGCAACACCATAATATGAGGCAAAGAAACACTCAGTTCTGTTGCCCTGTCATCATTTCAAGATGTACGAACCAAATTTGGTGTGTATATATCACAGGAAGTATAGTGCATGCTAACTTTTCCTAAATTGGTCCTATCAGTTTCAGGCACCAAAGACGCCAATTCAGATTGATTAGAAAATACAAACATGTTCTGATCATAATGACACAGGCCAATTCAAATTGATTAGCAAACACAAACATGTTCTGATTGTAATGATAGTGGAAGGACTTCCCACATTCGAGGTGACTAGCAACCGTTTCACCAAATATTCTTTCCTTAATTCTTCGAATTTGGACACAAGCTTATTCATAGCATGATAAAAGACGAGAACCCTCGATGATTGCACTTGCTTTTTCCTTAGGTCTAGATGTAGACAAGACCATGCTCTCTTGACCGGTGGGATCAATGAAAACGCCACTGAATCTATTGTTCCACATGCTAACAGAGAAGATCAATAGCAGACGCCGACCGTTTTGAGTTAGATGTGCAATTGTAATGAAGAACACAAGAAAGATATTTGAACCAACAAATTGGCTAGGTCAAAAAGATTAGGGTACGACCAAACCATTCGCTCTCAATGGAGTCGCCAAAAAGTATATTCGCACTGATTATGTCACCGCACTAAAAGGAGCTAGATCGTTCGGTAAAGGGCCTAGCCGACTTTTAGGTTGGCTGATGTCTAATGTATGTTCGCACATGAACGTGGTGCCTCCAATGATGAACAAAGGACACAATGACGAGGTCAGCTTGATTGGCTTCGTCATTGTCAATCCACTGGCCATGCATCAACGACAAAGAAGGTGAAGAGGTAGTAGATGCGAAAGAGAGGGTAAAAAGGAATAATATATGTGGTTTTGACGATTATGTAATTGGATTACCCTCCAATATAGTGCGGGTTGGTCTTACTGAAGTAGGAAACCTTCACAGGACGTAATTTTCATGTTTTCTATGAGTTCGGTGTAGTCCAATAGAAATAAAAGAAGTTTCGGACATGGGACATCGGAAGTTCCGAAGTCTATCAGAAATTCTGATCTAAATGTCGCAACTTCCAATGTGGGAGGAACCTCGGCATCTAAGAAGCTTTTTTTTTTTTTTTTATATCGGAGTGTTGAAAGGTGTCCAAAGTTTGGAGACATAGGTCGGGATTTCCAATGAGACACCCTCACGAGAGGATCATTTCTTTCTCTCTCTCTATCTACACACACACACACACATATATATATATATATATAATAATGAGGAAATATATATGTATTATTCTGTATTTTTGAACAATAATATACAACTAGCAAAAGTGCATGTGCTGTTGCAACAGAAGAGTATCAAAATAAAATTTACGTCAACTCAATAGTTAGTGACCGTGCGTTGCAGTTGGAGAGTGTCAAAATAAATTTTTCATTAACTCAATTGGTTTAGTAACCAATATAGAAAAAAGTAATTACTATACGTGTTTGACTTGCGTATCAACATCTCTTTGCCAAAAAAAAGCAAGAAAGATATGAGTTTTCGTAGCAGAATGTCTCTTGTTTTATTTGCATCTTACCTGATTGCGCTCTCTCACTTTACCATATGGTACTAATATAAACCAGGTCACACAAAACTAAACCGAACTAAGTACACGTCTTATTAAGATTTAAGCATGGCCCATTTAAAATATATAGACCTTCTAAATCCAACCATACAAACTATCATATGAGTAGTCATTTTATTAAATTTGATTGGTCCGACCCAATCTCAAATCAAAAAAGGCCCAAAATAGATTTAGCAACAGACTCTAAGCCCTGTGGTGGGTTGAGTGAAGTGAGCCGGTAGTTGGATGGGGTGGACGAAAAAAAACGGAGAGAAGAAATCTTTCTCTTTATTAATAGTTATAGATTTTGGTTTTCAACACGTCCTAGCCTACCTTGGCTACGGGCTCTGTGAATATAAATACACCAAGGTCGTATAAACGTATTAGTTTTATTCTAAGAAGAGTGACAGGAGGGAAAAAAACACTTTTGCAAATTTAATTATCCTTTAATTTATTTCGTTAGTTTGGTTGCTAGTAAGGAACCGTAAGACAACTCATCAAAGGCAAAGAAAAACAAAGAATGTACAATCCAATGTAGATATGCGCGCCAAGACTTTTCCTGAGCCCGCAAAAAACGAAATTTCACATCGCGCCCTTTAAGGCCGAAGCCATTTCGGTGCGTATCCATCCGTCTCCGTCCCCAGACTCCGCACCCTAGACCATCAAGGCAACAGCCATGATCGCCGCAGGCTGGGACAGCCGGGTCTCCCGCAAGGATCCGATCGGCCCCGCCACGCCTTGCCGCAGGTATTGTCCGGCGTCGGAGGACTTGGGCGATCGGGAGCCCCAGGGCGAAGCGGCGCACCGTCGCTGCGGGCCCCAGGAGCCGCTCCACCGTTGCCGCCACCGCCGAGGTGCGTTTTTGCTCAGCCAAAATCCAACTGTTCCGTAGTTTCCCTGGGTTCTGAGTCGTTGGGAGCATTTGGTGGATTCAGGTTGGCTGTGATCCAGAGCCTGTGGTGTGGAATCGGGGCATTTCCTGGTTCAGAATTTCAGATTGGTTGTCCGCACATTATTAGTCCTGTAGTCCGTGGTTGTTCATTTGAAATCCACAAAAAAATGAATGTTCAATTGTCCCTGCGTTTGCACAGACAGGTTAGATGCAATGCCATGTGTAGATATGTCGGAATGTCATGTATGGAGTGTAGATTGATGTTCTGTTATATAAAGTTCAGAGCTTGAGTCCATGATACTAATTGCAATGTGGGCATGTCCTACCTAGCGTATTGGCATTTGGGATTTTGGGGGGTTCCATTGATGCTTTCAGAGCAGGAGCAGTGTATGTTCCATTACTCTTAACATTCCTCTCTGACATGACTTCTTGATCATCCTAAAGAGGTGGCACACAGTCCATTTTGGCGTACAATTTGGACGACTTGCTTTGAACTATTTTGGTCCTCTTTAATCCTTATGCAGTTTTGGGGCACCCCTTGAAGGTTCCTGAAACTTCTTGCTGGTGCTATGGTATCCGTGGCTGTGTCCTACATTGCGGTGATGAGGAGGCGAAGGAAGCAGAGTGCCCAGCAGTTTGCTCAGCTACATGACGCCATTGTTGGTCTCGCATCTGCTGTTCGTGCTACCACTGCTCCAGTCGAACTGCATCCTGATCTGTACCCCACTGTGTTGGGCGTCCCTGGCTTCACTAAGGAGCAGCTTCTGGCTGTCCTCTTGTACCTCAGCGAGGGCAGAATCCCGTGGGGCGATGTTTCTGGCAATGTCTGAGCCGCATGTGTGCTCTGGATTGAGCAGATCCTCGCCAAGCTGGAGCTCTAAGCTAGCACTAGCTGGGTTTAGATGGTTAGGAAGTAGCAGGTGACAACGGCAGCTGCCACTCCCTTTTGTTGATGCAGTTTAGATTGGTGTGACAGTAGTTGCGATTGATGATGGATGGTAGCATGACAGTGTATGCCGTGATTGTAGCAGTGATATTTTGTGAATCTAGCTACTTTGGCACTTTGACAATCTCCAGTTCTCAATTCCAACTATTGTTGTTGCGCTGTTGATCTCTGCATAACATGGATGGAAGGTTAAGTTGAGTTCCTGCTTATCTGCCCTAGAGTGAGCAATGATCAATGAGCAGAGTACCTGTGGTTGTGGTACCTTTACGCTTTGTACATGCATATTTTGGTGGTGGCAGCACAAAGTCGGTTGCAGTAACCACCGATTGTTGCCCAGCACAACTTCGTGAATTAGTTTTGATTGCCTGAAAATCTCAAGAGTGCTGCCAAACCTCAAAAAAACTCAATGAGAAAGTAGAACTGCTACACAAATAGTCTGATGTGTTATGAATACACAAATAGCTCATCATACACTCTCCACCACACAGTTCCAAGAAACGAAATATAAAGAAACAAATCCATTCGCTTGACTCAAACATGCAGCTGTTTGTGTAGCTGGCATTTTGTCGTTGCAATCCAAATGATTTGTAGTACTCTCAAACAAATAACATTTCATGTTCGTGGCATTATCTGCATTCATGTTCGTGGCATTATCTGCATTCATCATTTGCTCGCATTTGAGAGTTCATGGAAATTAATCTCCATCATTACTATTCCTTGGTAGCACCCGACAATTATCCTGCACAAATTAGTGTAGTCCCTTCACGAATTTCAGATGGGAGAAGGAGAAAACTAGTATGTTTCATCAAAATTGTAGAAAATGAGCGAAGATTAACAAACCTTTAGTGAGCATACAGTTTATATTCAATAAAATACATATCTTAACCTACTTAAAATGTATTGAACTACATCATGTCTGCTATTGGATATCCTTGCTGTCCTGTACTAACTAGATTCACAGTGTCCGATTACATGAACAATTATGAAAAAAATGGAGGAATATAAAAATCGTTTTTATATAATTAGAGGATATAATATATGATGCCATGGCGTATAATTTATTAAGCAAATATGAAAAGGTGTCTGCTGTTCCAGTGGATGTAAACTATAGCCATCAGATAGTTTAGAAATTAAATAGATCCATACTTTTATAAGCCATGATGTTCATTATTCATCTGAAGTAGCTCATTATTCACTATTCATCGGAAGTAGCATTATGAGTAAAGTAGCAAAGGAACAACAACATTCGAACAACAACATCAGAAACTGCTCCTAGGTTCAGAGCAATGATATTCTCAAGCCTGCAAGGGAAGAAGCTTTTTATATTGTTGACTTCTTTTGTTATAAAAATCTCAGATGAATTATTTCAGCCAAATTTGATACCAATCCATCAACTATGTGCACTGTATTTGTCTATGACCGTTTTCATATAATAACTATCTGTAGCCTTTGTTCTGTTTTGAGAAGTTCTTATTTTGAACCTAATGCCCATATATGTGTCAAAGGAATACCTGTAAGTAGTGGCGTCCCAAATCCTAATAGTCCCGTCAAGTGAACCTGTAATTAGTTTATGATGGTCTGGGTGATAGTAGACAACACTAACATGGTCTATATGCCCTTGTAGATATTCCCTGCGCCTCTGTATCTCCAGGTCCCAGATCTGGTTGAATAAAAAAAAAAAAAGATAGAACGCATTACAATGGAGTTGACCATGGAAACAGCTAGTAGATGAATAAATGTACTCTAAAAAACTGAAGATGCGAACTGAAACCTGTGCAGTCTGATCCTTTGATCCAGTGATAAGATGCTGATGATCAGCACCAGTGATGAAATCGATACAGAGAAGGCCATCCTGATGCGTGTCTGACGTGATGGTTTTGCACACATCAGAGTCAAGACTCCAGATCTGTGAGGGTAGTCATAGACCCATTTCAAAATGGATACTAAATAATTGACCATCATGAAACACCATTCTAAATTATTTCATGTTTTTGATAGATTACCAATTCATTAAGGCAAACAAAAGTCAAGGGATCAGCAAATTTCTTAACTTTTCAAAGAGGGAAACAGTAAGAGGTTCAAACCTTGACCGTGCCATCCCATGATGCACTGGCGAAGCAACCAGGGTCCTCTTGGTTTAAAACTAGTCGTGACACTCTGTCAGTGTGCCCCTCAAATGTGCGAGTGCAGGTCCAGGGCCCCTTCTGAAAGTCCCAATACATGTCCCAGTGCCAGAGCTTAATCAGGTGATTGTCGTGTGACGATGACAGCACGTAGGAATCAGTGGGATGAACAGCCAACGACATGATGCAACCATCATGAGCTTCGAAGCTTGTGGGTTCTTGGTATCCATCGTGGCTGTACACATGGATCCACCCATTGCCGTCTCCGGCCACAATCCATTCCTCTTGCGGGATGAATTTAGCGACATAAACTGCAATGTTCCAGAATTTTATTAAGCATTGTAGCATGATTTGTGACAAACTAGTGGTAAATAAGTAAGTGGGTTAGAGACCTTCCATGCCTGGTTCGTCATCAAATGAATTCAAGACTTCCTGCGGATAAATGAAAATACGAACTAAGTTTAATCTGTTCATCAAAATTAACCGCAGTAAGCCACATTCTTTTGTGTAGGGAATGCAAATATGTGCAAAGGGATGTACCATTGTCTTGTAGTTCCAAATGCGAAGGTTTCCCCCTTCATGAGTTGCCAGAATCCTGAGGCAGGCAAGAATTATTTGAACATGGTTTTAATTTGGTCAAACACAAGGTAATATATTAGAGAACTCACCATGGCTCTGTCGGATGAACTTGTACAGACGACACCTTAAGTGCATTCAGCGTGGCTATGATCTGGTTGGTTCAACCAAATTCGAGGCACGGTCATCAGTTCATGTTTCTATGTTTTTCTCAACCGAAATGAACTCCTTAGTTAGCAACAAAAACGAAGAAATATAGTTACCTCAATTTTTTGTCCGCTGAGCAGCTGGAAACCCCCAGGAAAACCATAAATATTGAAAAAAGCAAAAGTAAACAGGCACCTGTTATTACATTACACAGCAAGAGGCGGTGGAGAGGTCACTGAACAAAACTTACATCGGAGGAGAATGCCTCTACATCAGCTGCTGGTGGAGCAGAAATACAGTTGAGCGTCACCTCTTGCACCTCATCTTAGGCCGACTCCTGCGCTTCCCTGAATATATTTTCATATTCTCTTGACGTCGACGCTTGGTTTCTAAGATTCTTCTGCTTTAGCTCCTGAGAACGGCTCACTGGGACACTCCACAGCACCAAGCCCTCGTCGCTGCCCGACAGTGGCGATTGTCTGAGCTGCTTGCTGCTAGTCATCAGCGCGAGGGTGTAGGTGCACCCGGGAGGCACCAGGCCGTGTAGCGGCAGGTTCGTGTGGTACCTCTTCGGCAGGATCGTCTTGCTTGTTGTGTAGCTGCAGCAAGCAGGAGGCGTGCCTTTTCGGCTTGGAGATGAAGCGGAGTTCCGTCGAGTGCACGTCAAGCAGCTCAGCAGCATCGTGAATCCAGGTCTCTGTTTCATCCAACGCACGCACAACCTCTCCTATGTCGGGCCGTTTGTGCCTGTCCCTTTCAACACATTTCAGTGCTATTTGGATGCATCTCTTCACTTGCTGGCAGTATCCTTCCACCGCCCGGGCCTTGGATGTCTCCTGCTGTAGCCTTTTCCTCCACTTTTCGACTACCTGCACATCGAGTTAACAGCGCAAGGTCATATCGATCGTTAGATGAGAAAAGTAGCCATACGCATTCGTACACGAAATGCCTGTTGGTCTTAGAACATAGAAAATGAAAGTACGGCTGTTTTTCCCCCTTACAAGTTCGACGTAGTCTTTTTTGGGTCCAAACACTGGGTAGTCCCTTCGTCCTAAGATCATCTCCACCATTGTTACACCCAGGCTGAATATGTCCCCTTTTTTTGAAATTACTGCTTTCTGAAGGTACTCTGGCGCCGTGTATCCCCTGCAGAACATCATAACATCAGGCACGGTTCTGGTAGAAGAAAATACAATTTAACAGCCAAAGGGCAAAAGCCACGTTAAGTTGTGGCCACCCACAGTGCTCCTTTAAGTTTCATTGTCCCAGAGGTGATTTCTTCATCCAGTAGTCTTGGCAGACTAAAACCTCCAATTTTGGGCGTCATGTTGTCATCCAGCAATATCTTGCAGGGTTTCAGGTCCAAATGGAGAATAGGACTGGGCAAACGCGTGTGCAGGTGTCTTAAACCCTGACAAGTTCCCACAAATCAGCTTGTTCTTTTGATCAATCAGCGCTTATTTTCAGCCACAAAACAGTATTTTTCTCTCACAACAAATCAGCACGAGCCGAAATCAGCGCTTATTTTCAGCCAAAAGAACAGGCTTATTATTTTGTAGCGTGTGCACCAATCGAGTCCAGAATATTCGTCTGCAAAAGGAAAGCAAATAACCAAATATTGTATTATAGATGTCCAAGCTTTCAAGTTTAGAAGAACAATAAATAAAAGAGAAAATTTTGCCGCGCCATACCTGAAATATGTCGATCAAGGCTTCCGTTTTGAAAATACTCAAAGCAAAGTGCCCTATGTCGTACCTCAGCAAAGATCAGTCTTCCATTGCGTTCTATAGCTCTCCTTTCTGTGTCCGCACAATAGCCAACGAACTGTACAATATTTTCATGCTGGACACGGTAAAGGTTTTCAACGTCTTTTTGGAATCTCGCATCATCGTGCGTGTGAAGAGCGTGGAGAACCCTCACAGCGATGATTTTCCCATCTTCATAGATTCCCTATTTAAAACGTTATTTAGTAAGATTAGATCACATGCTACTGGGTTTTTAATGGTTAGTTATTTTTTAAAACGAATAAAGCAGGAGAACCACAATTATATTAAACAGAAGAAAATGCAATTTTTTTCAATACCTTGTACACTTTTCCAGAAAATCCTTGACCAATTTGATACGAGAAACTCTCTGTAATGTCTTTCAGTAGATTAAATGGTATTCTACTCGGCATTGCTGTTGGGCAGTCGGACTTCCTCTCTGTGTGATTGGATCTGCTGGCTTCACCACCACTTTCTATTTGCACGACATTTCGTAATACGTAAGAGAGTAGTTATGTCCATTTGTATAAAACATATATATAAGAGAGAATATGCCTGATCATTACTAACAAAAGGCCTTGTATCGACAACTCAAATAACACAAATGTACAAGCGGACTTGCTCTAGGAGGGCTTCAATCGTTTATGTCATCAGTTACACAATGAAAAGAACACAATGCTAGAAATCGGGCTTAAAGAAGCTAGTGGTATAAATAAAATCTATTGATAGACCATCGGTTCCAACGAAAAATGCTGTCAGTGTCAGAGATGCCAAATGGCTTGATTATGGCCTCTACCTACGACTATAACGCTGTGGCATTGTCATAACCTCTTTGGATCGCACGCGGCGTCCTTATCCATCCACCAATCTATGTCTTGAGGCCCATACTGTGGGCATATTTGATCTATTAGTACTAAAATTTTGCTGGCTAATAGCAGCCTGTTCTTTTGGCTGAAAATAAGCGCTGATTTCGGCTCGTGCTGATTTATTGTGAGAGAAAAATACTGTTTCGTGGCTAAAAATAAGCGCTGATTGATCAAAAGAACAAGCTGTAGGTAAGAGCAACTCCAACAGCTTGGCTAAAATTAGTAATCAAATTCTATGATTCAATGATTTTGCAAACTAGAAAACTTTTCAAAAAAGAAGAGGTCTATATTAGCCTTATTATTCCTCATCTTCAGATAACTTGCACCAGCTGTTTGCTTTGTATGGCCACAAAAAAAATCAAATGATACCTAGCTTCCTGTTTATAAAACTAGATAACACATCTGTTAGAACCTATATTTTACAATATAAATTTTAAAATAGCCTCTATAAAATAAGAATAGCCATAAGAGTATCTCTAAGAGTACACACGCGCATATTTGTACGCGTGGAGGGAAGATATGCCAAACTGTTATTGATGCCAAGTTGTTTTGCTAAACTGTTGGAAGATATTTTTTCTTGTTTAGTTAAAATTATATGGATGTCAAGTTAAGATGATAAACTCTTGAAGATGCTCTAAAAGTTGTTCAGCTGATAATTTTTAACAGGAAGCTGTTTGGATCCACTTGCTAATAAGTGGATGGATAATGAGTTGATAGTGTATATGAACTATTAGCACTTATTAGCAATTTTAAACTTGCTAAATGAACTAATAATTAGTATTGTCTAGCTAATAATTAGCAGATTTATTAGCATGTCTGTTGGGATCCACCGGTACAAATTTTAATTTTAGTTGCTAATTTTCTCCGGCTGTGGCCTTCCCTGCTGTAGCCCTCTGCCCGATGACTTTGAAACCGCCTCTGTGCCCGTGCCACGTAGATTTAGTTTAAATCATTAGATTTATTTGTACAGTTACTTAATTAGTATAAGAATTGCCTATATATACCATTTGTTCTAGCCAATAATAGACCATCATAATATGTTTACGACGTCCGTTGTAGCTTAAAAACTCTTTTAGTGGTAATAACCAATTATATATTTGCACTTATTTGAGTTTCGTCAGTTTCAAAATCGTTATTATATTAGAAGCCATACCAAATCGCCCTTCAAAAAAAAAACAAAAACATGTCTTTAGTAGTGGATAGATGAGTTTCGCATGATCATGTAGATGACTTTCGCATGATCACGTGACTAATACAAATAGTTGTTACTTGTTAGGAACTCAAAAAAAAAATGAAAGGTCCATTATTTTTAAGATAATGTATATTTTTCATCATAAAACTTAATTGACGCTGGTACGATTTTCAACCTTAAACTATAAAACCAAGTAATGGACGTCCTTCGACTATGAAAACCAGAAAAATTTAGTCTTCATTGTTGGTTTCCAAGGTGGTTTCTAATTCATAAAAATAATAAAAATCTAGTTTACTATATAAAATTCATAAATAATTTATTTAAAATCAAAAAGTATGAACTCAATACCAATTTTTTCTAAAATTGTTATCTACCACTTGATGATCTATATATAGTTTTTTGGCACTCCATTTATGTAGTGATGGGCATTATTTATTTAAAACAAGTAATACCAAATACTCTAAATAGAGCACCAACGGATAAAACTATTTTCAAAAGAAAATTGATCATTATTTCATTTTTTTGCTTTAAAATAAATTAATTATGAATTTTTAGAGCAACAATATTATTAACAATTTTTAGAAAAAATAGAAAATTAACCACCTTCTAAAACTAGTCGTAAGACTAAATTGTTCAGTTTCGACGATTAGAGGACACCTGTTACCTCGTTTCATAGTTTAGAGTTGAAAACTGATTAACATGTAACTTGGAGCTTAAAACTGTAGTTAACCCTTATTTCCATGCCATAGATGACATGGGTTGCACTCAGTTATCCTAAACGCTAAATAGTAAACAGTCGTTCAACTTTTATTTAGCATTTAGATCGTTTACACGGTGTCTAAACAGAGTTAAATGGTCTTAACGGTTTTACACAATATTACCAAAATGTGCATATTTATTGATGCAAAATCAATTTTATCAGCATTTATACATGTTTATGCAATTAAAAATCAATTACATTAGTATGTATATATATTTATGCATGTAAAAAGAATCAAATATACATATTTACACATGAAAGAAATCAAGTGCACATATTTTTATATATAATAAACTTAAGTATATAAGTTTATGTATGTAAAACTTAACTATATTTACTCGGTGTTCACCTAAATAGTTGTTTAAATAGTTGTTTATCCTATTTAAAACTGTTTGCATCCATTCCGTTTAGGGCACTGAGACCATTTAATCCCATTTTTTACAGTTTAAACGGTCAACCGTTTAATTTCCAAACAACCCCTAAACAAAAGAGTTTGCCACCGTTTACCATTTAGCAGCCGTTTACACGGCCATTTAGGCGAACACCGGTTGCACTTTCATAACTTACTAGAAACCACAATTCTAACAATCCCTTGTAACTCTCTCACTCCCCTGTGAACTCCTAGCATTTAGGAAACGACAATAAACTCACTCCCGGATCCGTATATGTGGGATACGCTAACTGAACCAGTACAATCTCTATGTCTTAGGTGCTACCCAGTGATATTAAACACTAAGAAAGATGAATCCTAATCGTAGACCATATATAGGCTCAAGAGTTTAATAACAGAATGTATATAATAACAACGCCTACAATGCAATTATCTATGAGTTCGCTCTACAATATAGTTGTAAATATTTAGAGAATAATAAAGAATAGTTCTCTTGTCCTGTATCTGTTCCTCTACTTTTATTTATTATGTTGATCGTGAGACATATGGAACATATGGAGCTGGAAATGTGTTTTACAACAATATGTACCTAATGTTGAGACAGATGTGATGTACCCCCTGAATGCACGGGTAGATTGTTCATCGTGAAACTGCCATGAAAACTTGAATGCATCACAACTGGGGTTTTGATTGTAATGAACAAAATATGAATATGGATACAAATAATAAGATTATATGGTTACTGTCTAGGATATAATGACATGAAAGAGTCTTTAACTAAATACTCGCAGAATAAATATAGCTTGTGCGACAGAAAGGAAAACTATGTATTAGGATGGAAAATTATATAAAAGAAATCGATCAATGGGGATAAGACATGCCTCAGGTATTTTGCTAAGGAAAAGATCTTCTCACGCAAGTTAAGAAGACCCTAAACTCCTATCCTAACTGGCATCGTAGCCCATGTTACAACAGTCATATATAACCGGGCCAGAGCTTAGAGCTTAATATGCCCCAAGGTTGAATAACATTGGCCTTTTTTGGAATCCTACTCATGTTTGATTATAATATGAGCAAATAGAAGGGACATAGATAATTAATTTCGATTAGATGTGGCTCCAAAGTTTTCTGTTAGTTCAGTAGTAGAGAGCGGACCTTTGATCCGAGGCCGGGAATGGCCTTTAGTCCCGGAATATTTTGTGTTCGGGAGTAAAGGGACCTTAGTCCCGGTTCCAGACACAAACCGGGACTAAAGGTCCATGCCCAACGGCTAGTGGCTCGGGCAGGTGTGTCAGGGGACTTTTACTTCCGATGGGTGTTTTTGCAACGTTTATATCACTTGTTACTCTTAAAAATTTGAGTTTTTGCAATAGCATTTGTTGATGTAGAATACTTTTATAAGTTCAATGCAATTTTTCATACAGAGGATAAAAATCTATGTAATAGGATTTGCATGCAAGAAGGAGTAAGTCTATCAGCCCCACGCACCTCTTGTATCTGCCTGGACGGTATGCTATGACTCATGTCAGTCTTGCCCAGCGACAATTTCTTGTATAGTAGGCCTTTGGTGCCAATCCTCCATCAAACATTTTGATGCTAGTTCAATACAAGTCTTCACCTGTTGGCAATATACTTCGATCCGTGATCTGAGCACCTCTGTTTCCTGCAGCCTATTTTTCCAAATAGTATGTACCTCCAAAATTAGAACATAGAGTCAGGACGATAGAACCTAATAAGAGGTCAAACACGATAGTGATCTGTATAAGAAAAGTAACATATATTTATATATTCTTACAAGCTTGATAAGTTTCTGAGGTGGCATATCAGCAATATCGTGGTAGCGTTCTCTTCCCATCATTATCTTTGTAATTATAACACCCAAACTAAATATGTCAAACGCAGGTGAGAGCAATTGGAATTTCGTGTACTCTGGCGGCAAATATCCACTGCATGTCAACTTGCACATTAAGATTGCAATTTTACTGTAGCGAACAAGTTTTTAAAAAATTGTGCGCATTGTTAAAGAAAGTGAATCACAATAGTAGGGTAATGAAGTGTATCTGAAATCATCTAACATTCAATTAATGAAGCAAAAACTGTCTTGGCACAAGGCAGTGGACTTACTGTGTACCAATAGACTTATTCATTGTTTGTTTTGTTCTTTCATCTCCAATGAGTCTTGATAAACCAAAATCTGCGATTTTAGGCACCATTTCCTTGTCTAGCAATATATTATCAGGTTTTAAATCCAAATGCAATACAGGTTCCTGCAGCCCCTTGTGAAGGTAATTTAAACCCTCACAAATACCCTTAATTATTTTGTAACGAATGTGCCACTCAAGTCCCTGTGTTTCATCTGTAAAAAGATAAACACAATAATGCTAAAATAAACTATAAACAAACAATTTTCGTTTACACGTATAGCCTAGAGAATTATTTGATCACCTGAAATATGTTCGCCAAGGCTGCCATTGTCTACGTATTCGAAGCAGAGTGCGACATGCAGTTTTTCAGCAGCAACTTGTCTTCCATCGCAGTCCACATCTACTGGTTCTGATTCATGGCAGTAGCCCACTAACTGTACAATGTTTTGATGATCGAGTTTCACAAGATTCTGGAACTCATTCGTAAATTCTTTATCATCAAGTGCAGCCATGTCACGAAGTACCTTCACAGCGATCTCTTTTCCATTGGCATTTTTACCCTGTTCATATATATATATATATATATATATATATATATATATATATATATATATATATATGTATATATATATATGTATATATATATATATATATATATATATATATATATATATATATATATATATATATATATATATATATATAGTTCGAGCAGGTTAGTTTATTGCCTAGCTAATAAAAATGTCTCCTGAGGCAGAAAGCCTGATCCTGAAGGTGGGAGCACGGTCCCATAAATTCCCTGCATCGTCGGCGTTGAAATCAAGCCAGAGACGATCTTCTCGGAGATGCCATTTAATAATTTTTTTTGCAAATGGGATCTGCTCACACTTTTCCTACCTTTGCACACAACTATAAGTGTATTGTTACTGACATTGTCATTATGAGGCGGTGTGCATGAAGAAGAACTTTGTAGTTGATTATTTTTCATTTGATCATTTAGGTTCTCAAATAGTCAACTTACCATTGGTTCGTTACAATATATAGGGAACTAAATTGTGATATACACACAAGTGAGTGGATGGGTGGAGTGGTTAGAGCAGCCAATACGCGAGGCCGAGGTCGCGGGTATGATCCCCCGCGGCCACATAGCGTGCGATTTTTACTTGAAAAATACCTTTGATTTGCGACTTCGACGGATTTAAATATTTTTTTTGCTATTTTAGAAACACGATTTTTGGAGAAACATTACTACAAGCGGTTTCTTAAGTAAACCACTAGTACTTAATCGATTTGTTCCAACGGTTCTGAAGCCACCGTCAGTGAAAAATATTGATTTTTCACTGGCCCCTACCACTGGCGATAAAAAAACAGTAAAAATAGGTGTAGAACCGTCTATAGTGAGATCTTGTGTACTAGTGTGTGGTAGCTAGAACAAGACACGAGGATGTTATACAGGTTCGAATCCTCGTGATCAGGTAAAGTGTTTGTGATTAAATTGTATCGCTGGCGATTGGTTAATGGTGAAGTATGATGTGAAGTACCATTGAAGGGGATCCCTACCTACCTTATAAAGTAGGGGTTAGCGTTACATGGGATGCCCCGTACCTCAACCGGTTTAGTCTTGGGCTGTTTGGTTGGAGAAAAATAAGGTGAAAAGTCACTGTACCACGTGAGAAATCTTTTTCAATAAGTGTCCAATTATAGTCCAAGTAGACTCAAAAGATTCATATCGAGAAAGCCAGGTAAACTGTGCAAACATGTAAGAGCTGCTACTTCATTTAATGCTCCATGCATACGTAAAGGATAATCGATGTGACGAAGAATCTTGCAACTTTTTGCCAACTAAACAGGGTCTTAGATATATGTTTTCTAGTGGATAACTACTTTTGGGATACCTGGGATGATGTTTTATCTGTGCCAAGCATATATTTTGACATGGGCATCATGGTAACACCCCATGATCTGTGTCTGTTGGAGTCATGCCACGACCCATATCAAATTCTTATTTTTAATACATTTGCATTATGATGCATGCTTTAGGACTGCTATGTCCGCGGCACGGGTAAGGACGAGAGATGCGGAGAGCACTTGGCGGGTGGATGCGTGTTGGCAATGGAGGTCGATAGTGGTTAGACAATAGAATTAGAGTTAAGTTCAAGGTTTTAGGATGATCCTACCACACTACCACACAATGGATTTGTAGGGGCAGTAGAAGACCATTGTAGGGGCGGTTTCTTCAGGCACCCTAACCGAGTCATTGCTACAAATCACTTATTTTTAATCAAGGCCCAATGTGGCTCATAGGAATCATGCATACATAGACATACATGCTGCACAACATAGGAGATGTCCAGGCGAGTAAAAGTGAAGTACTATATATAGGCCACTGGTAAGAGCTCGGAAATCAATGGCATTGGCTACAGGAGGTCCATCGATGGAAAGCTTGGCGTTAGTGTTAACCAGAGTGGAATAGGGTTTGAAATCAGTCATGCCATCACGTTCCAAGGGCTCAAGGATATAGTGGCGCTATAAGAGGAACATGCCGGTGGAACTCCAGGAGGCCATCATCCCAAGAAAAGGATGTAAATGCCCAAGGTCCTTCATAGAGAATTTTGCTATAAGAGAACTCACAAAGTTGCATAGGAGATCTCTGAAAGAGGCAGTCAATACAATATCGTCAACATAAAATAGCCAGAGCCACGTTGTAGGAATAAATAAAGAGGTATCCAACTTTGCTTTCAAAAATTAAATAGATCGAAGAAAGAAAGCAAAAATGTTGTACCAAGCTCGGGGAGCCTGTTTCAAGCCAAACCCGGATCATTGAGCACAATAGACAATCTCGAGAAAAGCATTCTTCACATATCTAGCTGATTTAGTAGCCAGTTTTGAGAGACTACTAGAGATAGAACTGTGTAAATAGTTGACGGGTCTCACAACAGGACTAAACATCTCATTAAAATCAACACCAGGATGTTGATTAAAACCTCGAAGGACCCAACGAGCTTTGTAATGGTTGAGTGTCCCATCTTGATAGAATTTGTGTTGATATACACACTAGCATGAAACAATATTAGTCCCTAGAGGAGGATGAACAAGACCCTAGGTATGGTTGTCTTGGAGGGCGGTGAATTCCTCTTGCATAGCATCATGCTAGTTTAGATCGACCAACGCACCATGATATGTGTCTTCAGAATAGGAGACAAAACAATGGTCTACAGATCATTTGCAAGAAGTGTCTAAGGCTGTCGAAAGCTTTGTGATCATTTGCAACAAGTGTCTGGGCTGTTGAAAGTTTTGTTTGCCTCAGGTAACCATGAAATAATCATTTGCAGTAAGTGTTATTTGAATGGCGCCTTGTGGAAAAGAGACACCATGAGATGGCACAACGCCGCCACCACTCGACACGCCACCACCACAAGCGCTGGTAGAGATGGAGACTATTGCTGGGGGTGACCCAGCTACTAGAGGCAACCTAGATGCCGCTATTGAGGGCGGTTGAGGCTTAGGGCCAGCTGAAGACTCTCCTGCAGCACCCTCCAAAAGTCTGGCATGGTTGCCCAACTTCTCATTGGCAACCTGAGAAGCATCGGGGGGTAATGGGAGGTGATCCAAAGCGGGCTACACCAGGTCTTGAAACTCCATTACCAACAACAACGAGTGAAGGAACATGGGGTAGGCACATAGTCAAACTCTAACACAAAACTCAAGGTTAGATGAAGGGAGATGGGTAGGAAGCTAGACAAAAAAAAAAAAGAAGATTCATAGAAAGTGACGTGACTCGAAAAAATTATGACATTGGTGGCTAAGTCGAGGCAACGGTATCGCTTTTGGTCAGAGGAATAGCCTAAGAACACATAAATGGTGGATCAAAGAGCTAGCTTATGAGGAGTAGTGGCAAATAGATTAGGGTAACACTTGCAACTAAAAACACAGAGATGATGATAGGCTGAAGGAGCATCATACAGTGCAAAGTACGGAGTTTGGAAATTTAGTGTTTTGGTTGGATGTCGGTTGAGAAGACAAGTGTCATTGTGGAGGGCCTCCACCCAATAGGTCGATGTTAGGTTGTCTTGGAACATTAGGGAACACATGATGTTATTAGTGGAACGGATGATGCATTCGGTACGACCATTTTGTGGAGAAACTCAGCATCCGAATCTGCACGTAAGAGCAACTCCAGTAGAGACCCTACTTAAGCCCCATACCTAAATATGGGGGATTATAGTAAAAATCGTGCTCAAGCAAAGCCCCTACTTGAGCCCCCCAGTTTGGGCTGGGCACCCAAATCCACCCTTCAGACCCATACTTGTGGGAGAATGGGGGCTCTCCACCCAGCCCCATCCAGCAGCCGTCTCTCTCGTTGAGCGCACCCCACCTCTCCGGTGAGGCTTCTCGGTGCTTCCTGAGGCACAACCCTCCCTGGCTCTTCCCCTTGGTCGGAGCTCTGACATTCCTGACACCCTGACCCTGACAAGATCCACCGCGAGGCATCATGAGATCCTAGTGCATCTCGGCGAGCGAAGCTCCTGACGGCCCTCATTCCCCTCATTCTTCAACACCCCAATGAGATCCACTGCGAGTCTGCCACTACAAGTGATGACGCCTTCTATGACAATTAGAAGTTTATCTCTTGTCGTAGAAGGCCTGTCATTAAAGACCTTCTGTGATAATTACAAGCTAATTTTTGACAATTTGTTATCTCTGACAATTGTAATTGTCACAGATAAAAAATTATCACAAAAATTGTCACAGAAGGTCTTTAATGACGGGCCTTCTATGACAAGAAATAAACTTCTAATGGTCATAGAAGGCCTCATCTCTTGTAGCGTCGTTTCCCCTTTACCCCGATGAGATCCGCCGCCACTGCTTCCCCTCTACCTGCGCTGCCAACGTTTCCCTTTCTCGTGTTTGTATAGCTTAGTTGACAGAACATGGGAATGATAAGAAGGCCCCTTTAGTCAGTGTCTACCTAAATGGATTTGGGGCCCTAAATTTGGGTGCTACTGCTAGAGTGAAAGTAAAGAACTGGGTCAATAAAAATAGGGGGAAAGCACTCAAATCAAAAACAGGGGCCTAATTTAGGTGCCCCCGCTGGAGTTGCTCAGCATGTCCAGCCATCGTGGCGAAGACGCGCCGCCTAGATACTGCCTAGCCCCCTATGCTCCATGTTACCCCCATCGACTAGCACATAAGTGTGCCTAGGCAGCCGCCGAATGGCGGTGCCTTGTGGAACACTGCTAAAAATAAATGTTGACCGTATATAGACATTATCAGTGTACTAGTGTAGGGCCAAAGACAGGAATGAGAGGAAGGGAAGAGGGCGGGCTAGTCCTTTAAATTTTTATCATGTTTTTCAGAGATTGCTTATGTACCTAATCACAAAATATTAAAACCATATTGCTGCTGGCTTTGAATCGTCATACCTTGTAAACCACTCCATACGTGCCACAACCGAGTCGGTTGGAGAATATGGCATTTTCATTGACTCCCCATCATCCATGCTATCTGTGTTCCCGACGCAATGATCTATCTGCAGAAGGGAAGGAATGTACATATTTATCATTGACACAGAGAGGAGATTCAAATGTTCCGTACAGATCTTCAGCGGCCAGGGAGGCACAACAGACCATAAAAAATAGGACAAACTGGTAGCATGACGAGTACTTAGGCGTTTTAAGTTTTATTCTCCGATTTTCAAAGGTGCCATATCACGTAAAGGGGTTTGAGGTGATGAATGAAATAGAATCTTCGAGTGCACGTTTTATTTCATGGTTATATAGAGTATTTATAACATTTAATTACAAAACAGAACTTGACGCAGTGCAGTATATGGAATGAATCTAGCCTCGAATGCTAGTTATGTTACATGTTTGTTCGGCTGGCTAGCTGATTGTTGTGAGAGAAAAATACTGCTAAATGGCTGGCTGATACTGGCTGGTTAGTTCAAACGAACAGGCTAACAATAGGTAAGGCCGTTGGGTGTTATGTGTGAACAATTTTGAATCATCCGCGAAAATGGCTGGGGTTATCCACTAAGTTCTTGAGTATGTGAGTATGTTAAAATTAATCGGCAGGATAAGGGGCATGGTGGAAACCAGAACATGTCCTGCAATCGGCTGACGCTCTAGGCTTTGCTTGGTGTCCAGGAACACGGAGATGGCTACCTGATAAAGAGCACGCTAACCGAATAATAATCAACTAGCAGTCATGATTGATATATCTTATTTTACCATTACTCCCAATTAGAGACGTTAATCCTTACCTGATGCCTTAGCAAACGAGAGATAATAAATCATAAAAACTGTAACAGAAAATGAAAAGTAAATTTGTCCCTTGTTTCGGTGGCTTATTAACAAACCATGATTGATGTATCTTAATACGCTCTGATATGGCATGGAGATAAGTATTTCTAGGAGTAGCTGTGTGAAATATATTCGTTTAGATATAGGCCCTGTTTATATATGGAGATAAGTATTTGTCTATATGTAGTTTGATGCATATTTTCCATCGATCTATAAACGAGACACTTCCCCAAACTGTTCACTTACCGGTTTGTTCTCCTTACTGTCGATTGGCTACCAGTACCACCGGATGAACCTTCGCATCGATCTTCTGCAGCCACGGACAAGCCACAAAACGTTGTAAGTGCAACGCCAATTGAGAATCAACTAATTTTCTGACGAGAAACAATTGCTTGATATGAGTGGAACCATATAAATATTATATACAGATGCTACAACAAATGCGATGACTGCATACCTTGTAGCAATCAACAATGAACAGGATGCCTTCAAACTCAACGATGAACAGGTTGAATACTTCACAACACCAGGATTAAGCAACGGGATTAAGATTACACTGACCTGGAGAAGTTCAGATGGAGATCCCCCGGATGATTGAGGCCATGGCCGCGAGGCTAGACCGCGAGAGAGTTAGATACAGATGACAGGGTCAGCGATGTGCTAGTGTAATTAATCAGATTCGTAGGCGCAGAACTAATTAAGCAGTGCAAGTGGAAGGCACAAGGGACACTGACATTTTATTTGTTTATTATAGTAATATAATATATATAATAAAAAACCTGACTTGATGCGTCTGCGCGTGCATACAGCATCATGTGATGCCTCGGCAACCGGCGACCAATCAGCATGGGGGAAAATAATAACTCGTGTCTCGCGTGGCCTGAGCTCGCCCTGCGGGCACGACTGCACGAGCAATGATATTTTGACTCTCTCGTACATGAAAAAGAATATCGCCTGCACAAGTTTTAGGACGTTCCGGTAAACAAACGCGCTCAATTAACAATTCTATGAGCTAGCTATGAGCATTTTATATTATATTTCATAATTCTCAGAGAGAGAGAAAGAAACTAGCTTAGGAGCAAGTCTTTTACACATTTTAAAATCATGCCACGTGATATGTAGGTCTAATCATATTACGAGCTATTGCTAAAAGTTAATACAACCTTAGGGACTGTTTGTTAGTGATTATGGCGCAACTCCGGTTGGTTGGTGCATCTCCCGAAGCCATTTTGCCTGCTCCATTAGCAAACGCCTTATTTTATACGCGCTTGCCTAGCTATGGAGAATGAAAAAAAAGAGCCTTTTGAATATATAGACGATTATGGGAAACGGGTTTCGGAAATATGCTATTCCGTAAGAGTAAGGCTAATGGTATGCTTGCTAGCCGGTTGCAAGAAGCTCTAAGTCTATCCGGGCTGCCGAGCTGTAGTGGCGGACCCCGCCAAACTTTAATGTTCAGCTACAACGTGGAAGATCCAGAGTGAGCGAGCAGCGGCCAAAGCGCATTTTGCCCGCTTTTGCCGACGTCTCGCTAGTCGCTCGGTTGCTTCTTTCTCCTACTTTCTCTCTCCCACGTCGAATTTCGCTAGCTCTTCGCCGATTATAATACTTGGGACTTCGCTATTTTGTTACGTGACACAATCCTTAAATTAGCATCCGGTGAATTTTGGACTGTGACCGCGGCCTTTTTCTTGCCCCGTCGCTGAGCTCCCAACCAGCTGTGGTAGCCCTCAAGGAATGCGTCCGGCAGCTCCGGCGCGCCAAGGACGAGCAGGACCAGACGCTGCAGGACGCGCTGGCACAACAAGCGCGGCAGTGGGAGTCCCACAAGGCCGACCTCGAGCTACGCATCGTCGAGCTCACGGCGAGGCTGGAGGCCAAGTCCTAGGGAGTATGTACAATAAGGACGAAGCAGGTAGGGGCGTGTACTACAGTACGTGTGTACGTACTCTCGTAGTCGTATGTATGTATGTATTGTACATACTCCCTTATATATAATCCTCCGTATTTCGCTGAGGCGCAGCTGCTCGCCAAGACGGAGGAGCTGGAGCTCAGGACGAGCGAGAAGGAGCTCAACCGGCGGGCGGCGGAGACGACGTGCAAGTAGCAGCTGGAGGGCATCAAGAAGCTGACCAAGCTCTAAGCTGAGTGCAGGAGACTGCAAGCCGCGGCAGGGATGCCCCCTTCGTGTCCGTGAACGCCGAGCTCCGATCCGGCTGTGCCGAGTCGGTCACGGACTGCTCGTCAATTGGCAAGACCGCAAAAGAGTTCGTGCATGTTAGAACCAGGCGATGCCCTGGACCGGCACCTCGGGCGGTGCTCGACGCCGGCGTGAACGGCATGAACGCGGCGACAAATACAAGATGAAAAACAGTAAACGCAAAAGAGAGAATTTTGTGCTGCTGACCAACGCAGCTCTCCTGGTCATTATCCCTTTATTTATATAAGACTCCGGACTTAGAGTCCGACTCAGACCCGCGCCATGTCGAACGTTGTGTGCGCCTCCGTTTCACCTCAGCGACACACCGCGTGCGCAACGCACTCCATGACGCGAACGACTAGGACTCCGGGCGACGTCGTGACCAAGCACACCTTTGTTCACGCGTGCCCCAACCTTACTCCTATTTGACTCGATCTAGAAACCAAAATTACAAACGGACTCGCAACAGTTTTAGCTAACAAACTCCCCCTAAACCTATTGCACCTGAACAATACCAAGAGCATTCCTGAGCTCTACGAACCTGACTCGCCCTAGTGCCTTGGTGAATAGATCGGCAAGCTGCCCTGCAGTCCCGACATGGTCTACTTCCACCTTTCCTTGCTCAATGCATTCACGAATAAAATGATACTTAGTATCAATATGCTTGCTGCGATCGTGATGCACCGGATTCTTGCTAAGTGCTATGGCAGACATATTGTCCATAAGTAATTTCACTGGCGTTTCCTTGGTTCCTGTAAGATCTGCTAAGAGTCGGCTCAACCAAACCCCTTGACATGCCGCTGCAGCTACTGCTACGTACTCGGCTTCGCACAAGGACAAGGCAACAATCTTCTGCTTCTGCAAAGCCCATGTGATCAGACTACTGCCAAGAAAATAGACAACACCCGTAGTGCTCTTTCTGTCTTCAATATCTCCGGCGAAGTCACTGTCACTGTACCCGAGTAGAATTAGGCTTCAATTCATTGCCTCTCACATAGCTGCATCCATGCTCAGCAGTGCCTTTTAAGTACCTGAGTATATGCTTGACTGTAGCCCAATGTTCTTTCCCTGGAGCCTCCATATGCCTACTGACCACTCTAACTATATAAGCAAGATCAGGTCTAGTGTTGACAATATATCTGAGGCTTCCTATAATGCTTCTGTATCTGTCAGATCCACAGGATTATCCTCCTTCTTCTTGCTGAATTTCAGACGTGCTTCCATAGGAGTTTCACATGGATTGCAGTTAGCCATACCGGCTGATTCAAGTATCTTCAGTGCATACGCACTTTGACTCAGCGTGATCCCCTCTTCTCCTTGCTTCACTTCTATGCCCAAGTAATAATTAAGGAGGCCAAGATCACTCATACTGAACTTCTTCATCATCTCAGCTTTAAAACGATTAATGTGCTCAACACAGGGTCCTGAGATAATTAAGTCATCCACGTAAACACCCACTATCAGAAGCGAGTTCTTGCTGTTTTTCTTGTATACAGCATGCTCCAGTTTGCTTTTCACAAACCCCAAGGCAACTAACTCCTTGTCAAGCTTGGCATTCCATGCTCTGGGCACTTGCCTCAGCCCATAGAGTGCTCTCCTCAACTTCAGTACCTTGTCACCTTTGCCAATTATGAATCCAGGTGGTTGCTGCACGTACACTGTCTCCGCCAAATCACCATTAAGGAACGCAGATTTTACATCCATATGATGAACCTACCATCACCTTGAGCAGCAAGTGCTAGCAGGCAGTCGCACTGTTTCAATCCTGGCAATAGGAGCAAATACCTCGTCGAAATCCACTCCTTGCTGTTGAGCATATCCCTTGGCCACTAACCGGGCTTTGTACTTGACTATATTCCCTTCGGGATCCTTTTTCACCTTGAAGACCCACTTGAGACCAATCGCCTTTTGATTCCTCGGTAAATCTGAAACTTCCCAAGTTCTGTTAGTCTCAATTGCCTGCATCTCGGCCTTCATAGCCTCTCTCTCCAACAATGTTCGCTCAAGGCGTGCTCCACCGTGCGTGGCTCTTCTGCAGCGACGAGACAGAGCCCGCTATATTCTGTCGGGACAGCCTCTGTTGATTCCATCAGATCAGTGACTGAAGGTGGCGTTGCCCATTGAATCGGGACTTGGGGTGATGCAGCCGGGGTGTGAAGTGAACCACCTTGTCCAGGAGCTGGAATTGTCAGCGCAGGTGAGGATGGGGATGGAGAATCATCCTTTGAAGAAATACCTTCAGACTCGGTATCAGAAACTCTGACTGGCTCGCCGTGTCCCATTGCCGGACCGGCTACAGTGTCGTCGTCAG
The DNA here is from genome assembly GCA_038502445.1 of Eremochloa ophiuroides. Taxonomy (NCBI): domain Eukaryota; kingdom Viridiplantae; phylum Streptophyta; class Magnoliopsida; order Poales; family Poaceae; genus Eremochloa; species Eremochloa ophiuroides. The sequence goes on along the minus strand of JAHLJS010000007.1, from coordinate 34,829,332 downwards.
GATACTGCACCTCGAACGTGTAGTCGCCCGTGCTTGAACCTGTGCTTGCTTTCTCACGTTTCTCCCCCCAAGGCCAGCTCCGCTTCTCATCGAAGATGACATCTCGCGTGACCATCAACTTGTTGTTCACCGGATCGAACACACGATATGCTTTGGATCCTGGCTCATACCCAAGAAAAATGCCTAGGACAGATCTGTCTGACAGCTTCGTCAATCTCGGACCAACCTTCTTCGCATAAGCCATGCACCCGAATGTGCGTAGGTGTCGAACACCAGGTTTCTTGCCAAACCATGCTTCAAAAGGAGTTTTCCCATCCAGGCTCTTCGTAGGTGATCTGTTTAACAGATACACTGCCGTTTTGACGGCCTCACCCCAGAACTTCCCCGGAACCTGCATACTTTTCAATAAGCAGCGCGCCATCTCAACAATCGTCTGATTCCGTCGTTCGACGATGCCATTTTGCTGCGGAGAGTATGGGGCTGTAGTATTGCGTCTAATCCCGAGCTCATCACAAAAGACTGAAAATGCTCCAGAGTTGAATTCTCCTCCACAGTCGGTTCTGAAAGCTTTCAGGCGTCGACCAGATTCAACCTCGGCTGCTATCTTTATCTTCTTGAAATAATAGAATGCCTCAGTTTTCGTCGCCAGTAGCTCCAACCACATATAACGACTGAAGTCATCCACCATCAGAAGAAAATACGACTTGCCACCTGGTGTTGCCGGTGAGATTGGCCCACAGAGATCTCCATGAACCAAGTCGAGTCCTGGCCCAGCACGGTAGTTCGACGCACGTGGAAACGGTGCACGATGCTACTTACCCAGAGCACAGCCATCACACACTTGCTCAGCGCGATGGATCAGAGGAATCCCCTCAACCATCTCCTTCGTTCCGAGTTCACGAAGTGACCTGAAATTCAAGTGACCATACCGGGCGTGCCAGAGCCAAGCTTCCTCATCTAATTTTGTCAGTAAGCATACTGAAGAAGTAAGCTTCACCTTCATGATGTAGAGACGGTTTCTCATTTCTGCTCGGATCAGGACGCCACGATGCTGTTGCCCTGCCTATCGTCGCTCGAGGACTCGCAGGATGCCATCGTCGATCTCGATACGGACACCCACCTTCTTCCAACTGACCAAGACTGACAATGTTGCATTTGAGTGAGGGGATAAAGTATACCTCAGAGAGAACCCGATGATTGTGATTCTTCCTAGGCAATCGTCACAGCTCCAATGCCACAGATCTCCACTGTAGAGCCATCTCCAAAACGTACTGCCCCGCGTACTGTTTCATCAAGACTTGCTAAGGATTCTCGACAGCCTGTCATATGATTTGTGGCACCCGTGTCGAGAACCCATGACCCAGCATCATATGAAGAAGGAAACACGCGTTCTTGGTTGAGGAAGATGTGCTGTTGTTCTTTTGCGATTCTCCCTAAGTTGGCAGACCTGAGCAACCATCAGAGCAGGTTGTTCAATGTCGACACCTGCATGATGAGCTACCTCCTGCTTCTCTTCCTTCGTCGACTTCTTGCACTCCTTTCCCCAGTGGCCATATACGCCACACTTACGGCACTTGCCCTTTCGGCGAGGCATTCCCATTGAGGTGAGTTTGACACCGGAGTCACGTGCAACGCCGCCACCACGTGCTCCAGACTTCTCCCTCCTTCCATTGCTCCCACCGAGGTTCTTGCTCCCTGAACTCGAGGATTGATCTGTTATCATCCGACTCTTGTTCCGGGCAGCCCACTCATCTTCAGTCAACAAGAGTTTTCCAGCCTTTTCGGTCGCCTGTTCCATCGATGGTTCGAAGCGATCCTCTGCTGCTCGCAGACGCCCGATGAGCTCCTCAAGGGACAGTGTTTTTAAATCGCAGAACATCTCAATGGTCACCGCCACTTGATTATAACGTGGAGGCACAACCCTGAGAAATTTCTTGACAACTCACTTGTCATCCACGCTCATTTCTCCTAGGCCATGAAGATCTATGGCGAGCTTGGAGATCCGAACCGCAAAATCATCAACTATCTCGCCTGCCTTGAACGAGATTGATTCGAATTCTGCCAACAACTTCTGTGCATTCACCTCCTTGACACGTTCAGCACCGAGACGCATTGATTTGATCGCCTCCCACGCCTCCTTCGCCGACTTCTTATTTAGAAGCATGGAGTGCATGTCTTGAGGCACGCCACGGATCATGGCGCCCAGAGCAAGTCGATCTCGTCACCGCTCTACTTTGTCAGATTCAATTGCATCCCACAGATACATGCCTTCGAGATTGCACTGGACGAGTGTAGACCACTCCTGGTAATTGGTGCGGCTGTGCATCGGCCAGACGAGATTTCCGGCTGCCTGATTCCACGCTCGCTCCATCACCTCCTTGTCTTTCGCGCTGGCGTCACCCATGGCGTAGTCGCTGCTCGCTCCTCCTCCTCGTCAGTTCCTCGCCTTGATCCTCTTCACGCCTTGGCTACCGACGGCTCTGATACCACTTATTAGAACCAGGCGATGCCCTGGACCGGCACCTCAGGGCGGTGCTCGACGCCGGCGTGAACGTGGTGACCGCGGCGACAAATACAAGATGAAAAACAGTAAACGCGAAAGAGAGAATTTTGTGCTGCTGACCAACGCAGCTCTCCTAGTCATTGTCCCTTTATTTATATAAGACTCCGGACTTAGAGTCCGACTCAGACCCGCACCATGTCGAACGTTGTGTGCGCCTCCGTTTCACCGCAGCGACACACCGCGTGCGCAACGCACTCCATGACGCGAACTACTAGGACTCCGGGCGACGTCGTGACCAAGCACACCTTTGTTCACGCGTGCCCCAACCTGACTCCTATTTGACTCGATCTAAAAACCAAATTACAAACGGACTCGCAATAGTTTTAGCTAACAGTGCAGTCCGTGGTCTCCATGCCTGCTACTGAACATTGGTGATTCAGTAGTCACTGCCAATATAAGAAGCCGACAACAAACAAAACAGGACTAAAATTCACAGACATAAGCCAGACCTAATCCTCTGAGGCGAACTAATGCTGCTCTGAAGGTGTTTAATGTTTTCAGAAACTACACTGGAACCAAGCTGCACAAAGCTTCTCTTATATTAGGAAAATGAACCAAATCAAAACAGAAAAGCAAGAAAACTTAATCACAGCCTCACTCACAAGTCACAAGATCACCAAAAAGCACTCCCACACACCTGAAACCAATCTAGATGACTGAATCTTTCTTGTACAATTCAGAGAATCCGAGAACCCTAAGAAATGCAGAATTTTCAAGAAACTTTATGTTCAAGAGATTCAAGTGACTTTTTTGGTAGGAGATTGACCTAAGGCTATTAGCGGTGATGATGACTAAAATCTACCAAATTACTAGCTAGATGTTCCGATTATTATAAATCTTTTTTTCTAGCACGTCTAATGAGACATAACATGCTGTCTGCAATGGATCCTGTAATTTTTTTGAAAGGAAATGGATCCTGTAATTATAGTAATATAATAGGATAACCTCTTTACGAGACCATGTGGGCCCACATGAGAGCTTCAAAGTGCTGACGCACACCCACTTCTCGTCTTTAGCTTGAACGGGAATGCAACTTCTCATTTTCCTGCTGCCGCCTGATCTTGCGGTGTGCATAGGGAGTCGCTTGAGCTGCAGGAGCCGTCCAGTCCACACATCGATACCAATAATCGACCTTGAAGTTTTTAAGCTTTTCCAGGCCTGAGGATTTCACAGACTCAGTCATACAGTATCTCTTGAGCACCTCAAGATTCATCATAGCCTTGGATCCAAATGTTACTGTTAAACTAGAACTGCAAGCAATCTCCAGGATCCTGACCTTTTTATAATGATTATCTGACTCAATGTTATTGATCTTAACACGGAAATCAAGATCATTATTGCCCTCGTTTACCGGCTTCAAATGATCATTATTGCCCTCGTTTACCGGCTTCAAATGGATACGAAGAATGGTCAGATTTGGTAGCTCCCCGAGCTCCTGTATGTCATCTTTCTCTAATTTGGTCACCATCAAATCTAACTTTGCGAGCTTGCTAAGCCCGCCAATCCCTCTTGGCAATGTGTCCAGAGATCCATACAATTTAAGGCTGAGCAGGTTCTTCACAGCCGTAGGCTTGGAGATATCACCCAAACAACCTCCAGTGCCTTTGTCGAGGTGCACAAACAAGGATTCCAAATGTTTATGATCTGAAATTGCACAAAAGAACTCCTTGCAGTTTTTCTTGTTGATGCCAGATACTCCTAGCTTGCGCAATTGGGTGAGCTCTTTCAGTTCCTTGAGGATGGCCTTGCCACTTGATGCACCAATGTTGACAACACCAAGTGTGTGCTGTGCTGTTAGCTTTCCAATCCCTCTAGGCGCCTTAACACCGTGCAGGTAATGGCGCCTGCTGGAGCTGGACAGCAAGCACCCAGAGGGACATGAACCTGGTTCTTCTTCCATTCCTGGGATGGTGGTTCCAGCACGAATGTACTGCAGCTTCTGTAGCTTGGTGATGCCCACCGGAAGAGTAACTATGGAGGTGTGTCTGACATCCAAACTCTGGAGCTGTCTCAGTTCACGTACTGAACATGGGAGACGGTGGACCCCACTGCATCCCCGTAAGGAGAGGAACTTGAGACGCCGCAGCTGTTTCACCATCTGCTCAACATCATCATCTGTCACATCTGATGCATCCTCTAGATCAAGCGCTCGAAGCATCTTCATACTCTCAGAAATGAAGAATGTTTTCCACTTTCCAAACACGGTCAACGACCGAAGCCGCGAGAAGTCCATGCTCCCAAACACAATTTTGTCTCTGTCCCAGGTTTCCCTTATGACAAGGTGACGCCCAGTTCGTTGAGTGGTTAGGGCACAAGTGTCCCCCAGTTCAAAGATGAGGTTCTCTTCCATTCTTCTTGACACAATGTACTCACGTATGAAACCGTTCACCTGACAGAGCTTCTTAATGTGAAACTCTGGTGGTTCCTGGACAATGCTGAGATCTATGAGCTTGGAGAAAAACTCCTCCCCGTTGTCTTCCGCAGATTTGTCATCGCTGTCTCTGGAGTAGCCCTCCGCAATCCACCGCCTCACCAACCGCCTCCGGCGAATGCGGTGGGCTTGTGGAAATATGGACATGTAGAAGATACATGGCTTGAGGTGATCCGGACAAGTACGAAAGTAATTATGCATCCAGACAAACAGACCCCGTAAACTCTTAAACTCAAGATTTGTCTCCAGTTGATGAATAAATCTTTGGTTAATAGTTCTTGCAGTGTCCATCCGTCCGACTGTCTTTGGTGCCAATAAGGTAGCTATAGCATCTATTACTTTTGGAAGTCCACCACACTTGAGAACAAGTTGTTCTATCATTGACTTTGTCTCATCCTGCTGTGAAGGTATGGGCACCTATATTGTTTTGAAAATCAACAACTTCAATCAGTGTATATATATATATATATATATATGATAATTTAACACCAGCTATTTTCATTTCTCTGTTTGTTAACAAATGTAATTTTTTTTAATTGCACGACAGATACAAATAATTCTTTCAACAGAGGCCAGAGAAATAACTGCAAATGCTTTTGTGAATATTGTTTATTTTGGGATCCTATTATTTAAGAATGAAGAGCTTAACTTGTTCAATAAGTATATGATAACACACTAGCTACATTGGACTTTTCTCTTTGTAACAAATGCAGGCGAGCTAAATTAAGAGAAAATATTTTTGTAAATAAACATTTCATAGTTTAAACTGAACATGTTGAGATATGGACCATATAATGTAAGTGGAGAACAAAGGTGGCTATGGCCTTTATGATTTTTGAGAAATTAAGTAAACTGCAATATATTGTTATGCTTAAATATGAAGAACATATTTAGATCTCATTTCAAGCTCCACTGGGGACCTTGAGCGACATGGTACAAGATGAAACAATTGTTTGCACCATCATATTGTCAATTAAATGTCTAGTCTATGTGATCTAAAATTCTTACTTAAAATAAGATAAAGTTGAGTTTTCTAATAAAAAGTATAATAAGCACACAAAAAAAAACATCAACCATGCACATGAAAACAGTATAGCAACCAATACGACCAAAAAAATTAAGGCTTAATTGACTACCTCAAACTAGAAATTCCTCTGGGACATCATAGAGTTATTATATGATTAGAAAGGATTTCTTGGTGACATGGCACAAGTACACAAAAGATTTTTAGGAAACTCTTTCTTTTCTATTAGAGGCGGTTAAAGTAGCACACTGCTCTAATGTTTTTCGGGAGCACTGTAGTTCCATAACCGCTGCTAGAAATCCATTTTCAGGGGCGGTTCCTTAAGAAGCCTGCCTCTAAAAATGAGTGGTTTTCGGAGGCACTTTTCTTAATTCAATTGCATCTGAAAATCGATTTTCAGGGGCAGTTCCATTAAGAAATCCACCTCTAAAAATAAGTGATAATCATAGATGGTTTTCCTAAATCATCCGTCCCTGACAATCAATTTTTAGAGGCGATTGTCCTTAAAAATAACTGCAATACAAATAAATTCATATCATTTTTAATTGAAGTTGAATGAAGATAAATTTTATATCAAAATTGTACAGCTCGACGAGATATAAAACTTTGTAGTTGATTAAATTTTTGTTTGAGACCATTTAGATTTCCAAATATATAAATTAAGTCTCAGATTTTGAATTTCAAATTTTTGAATTTTTCAAATGACCATAGATGAAGAAATGTTCTGTATCAAATTTGTAGTGCTCGATGAGATCTAAAACTTTGTAGTTGAAACTTTCCTCATTTAAGATTGTTTATATGAGTTAAATTGTTAATAATATGATTCATAATTATTAGTATAAATGGACAACATGCTATAGATTAAATGATTTTTATGAAAATTAAAAATAAATCGATTTTCTATACTAGTGTGGGACTTTGAATAGACACAAGTAAATAAAGGCACATGGAGTAATTGAATAGCTCATCACAACATGATAAACATCATAGAGTTATTATCATATAATCATTATTGTTTTAGGTAAAGTTCAAACTAAAATTTCCTTTATTAGAAAATTAATTCTAAGATTATACTGTAAGGAAATAAAACAGAGGAAGGTTGTTATCTAATGCCAAAACAAACCTTTGACTTTGAATTGAAGAGACCAAATGCAGCTTCAGCTTCTAGGCCCTTAACATTAAAAACAAGGTCTTCGTTACAAGCACAGTGGGCTGCCACGCTTGCTTCGGTTGTAATGACAATGATAAGGCTGCGACACTCTGACACAAGATTCTCTCGTATGGAGTCCCATTGTTCTTTGGACTGCAAATCATCTATCACCACGAGGCACCGACGATCTTTGAGAAGCCTACGGCACTCCTGAATGGGGTTTTTGCTTCCAATCATATGCTTGTATGCATTTTCCTTGCCCTGAGAAGATTCTGACTCAAAGCCCAGGAGCAAACTCCAACAAAAGTCCCTCAAACTGAAGGGCTGAGATATATTCACCCAGCTGTACTTGTCAAACTGACCTTGGCCGCTATCATTAGAGGAGCGGCGAAGCACATAGAAGTAGAACAAGTTTTTGATGAGATGTGTTTTCCCAACGCCAGCAATCCCCCACACAGACATGCTTACTTTGTGCTCGTTGAACCGTGTGCTAGCCACGATCTTACGAAGCTCATTCATTTCTGATTGGCGGCAAAAATGGGGATGACTGTTCATCCACGAATTGGCTGCTTCCCTTTTCTCCTTCAGGATTGTGTCAACGCCAATACAGAATTCCTGGGAAGAAGAGGAATCATGGCCTGTGTTGCTTGATGGTGCCCTGTCAGTGTCCCCACTTTTGCCTCCGACACTCTGGGATCCCTGAAAATTAGGAAAGAATATCAGAAAACTGACAGTCCTGGTTTTAGTTGAATCCATACATCGACAAACTGGCAGTCGACTCCAAATTATATGGACAGGATAGGAGTAGTATGGCGCGTGTTTTGCATACCTCTCTGAAGAAGGCACAGACGGAGTGGTCGGCTGAGAACTGCTCCAGCTGCAAAACCTGGGCAGATTGTCCGATGCACAGTCTTGCTATCTCGAATTGCTGAGTGGATACAATGATCCGGCTTCCATTCTTCACGTCAGGAAGAAAGCTCCTGATAGCATCCCATTCCTGCATGTCTGATACGCCTTCCAAGACAACAAGGTACCTATTCTTTGTGATCTGCCGCTCGAACTCAGCGGCGCCATCGTCCTTGGTCTGTTGTAGGAAGCGTAGACCCATGGGCACGGCGGCAGCAGTATTTTCATCGTCCTTGCGGCAAGACCGAGAATTCGCGTGGAACTGGGCCACCAAGCACCGGACGAACTCGCAGGGATCCAGAGGACGCACGAGCAGTTTGACCCAGGCGCGGCAGGGGAAGGTCGTGCAGATCTCCGGATCAGTGTAGGCCTTCCGGATGAGGGAGGTGGTCCCACGATCGCCGCCCGTGCCCCACACCGAGATCACTTCAAGGTCTTGGCCATGGCCATCATGGTCTTGGTTGGTGATGAACTGGGTGAGATCCCCCTGCTGCCGCTTCCCGGCGCCGGCGTCCATGTCCTGGAGCAGCTGCAGGTTGATGGCGCCGGCGGCGTCGGCTGCGGACGACGACGCCGCCGCCGCCGCCTGCGCCACGGGCTTGGAGCCGGTGTCGCTGATGAGGCTGTAGCGCGCGTTCCTCTTGCTCACGTCCTCCACCCTCTGCGTGAGCTGCTCGATCTCCTCGACCGCCACGTCCAGCGGCAGCGCCGCCGTCGGGATGCACGGCGGGGTCAGCGCGTGGAGCAGGCGGCGCCACTTGCCGGATTTCTTCAGGTGGACCACGAACTCGATGCCGTCCTCCATGTCGTAGGCGAGCTCGCGGATCTGGCGCACCCAGGTCACCACAACCGGGTTGCCCACGCGCTCGTCGTCGGCCACGCCGAGGAACGACTGCATCATCTGGAACTCGTCGGTGATGAACACCAGCTGACGCTGCGCGCTCTTCCGCAGCTTCCCCTCCTGCTCCAGCGCCGCCTGGGCCTTGGTAAGCACCACATCCACCACCGACTTGGTCAACCCAAGCGCGAGTTCCGCCATTGTTGCTCTCCTCTGCTCTGCAGAGCTCTCGCCTTTCTGTCTACTCAGACCGTGACTGAGTGACTCCGTGTGTGCGCGTGTGTGTTTTGGGCTTTTGGGACGTACAGTAAGAGGGAGTTCCAAAATAAGGGATCTGGATCTAGTTAGTACTAGTAATATAATGCCTGTAGACTTCGCAAATCTAGTCTACCCCCTGCCAAATTTGAAAATTAACAATTGTCCTAACTACTCTCATACAGCCTGTCAGGATGAAAAAAGTATTGGTACAGTATGAATTAAAATAGTTTATTGTCCTCTTGAGGATATAATAATCACCGGTACAGTGTGTGCTCTCAAGTCTAATCTAACTGGATTAATTATATCATAATTATTGTTCATCGAGGATTGGCACCATATTGTATGGTTGGATCGATGATTTATGGAACGCTAATTGGCATAGTTCTTTCAAAGTAGCTACGACGATGGATGTCGCGTTCTACCAAAATTATATTGTCATGTTAGTGAGGACTTCAATTTCTAGTGTAAACATGTTAACTGGATCTAGCCTAAATAGAGTGTTGATACTGGATTAATTTGTTCATAATTATTGCTCATCAACCACTGGCAGGAAACTGTATTGTTGGATTGATGACTTATCGAACGCCAAATTGGCACAGCTCAACGATGGGTGTATTGTTGGATTGATGACTTATGGAACGCCAAATTGGCACAGCTAAACGATGGGTGTCGCGTTCTACCAAAATAATATAGTATATTAGCCAATAGTATAGGATTAGGGTGTACTCCTGGTTGGAAAGGGGCTTTGCTGCTGGTTTTCTAGTCGAAAGTACGTTTCTGGGAGAAAAGGTTCACCGTTTACTCCCGGTTCGTAACAGGGGCCGGGACTAAAAGTCCTCCCAGTCTAGCCACACTGGCAGAAACCTTTAGTCTCGGTTCGTATGGAGTAAAGGTATTTTTTTGGCTCATTTCAGCTTATTAATTCATATTTAGGGTTTAGAGTTTAATATACGTATTTGAATACGTATTCTATGCTAATGTTATATGCATACACGTATCAAGCATGCATATGTAAATAATTAACTCAAGTATAGGATGGAAACTATATATATCACATGTATGATTGAATATACACATATTGTATATAAAATATACACACATGTTTGTTCGTGTCCTTAACCTAAAATTACAAGCCGAGGAAATTAATTCCCACCGCAGTAGTGTTCTCCATTGGGATTCAAGACTTGGTCATTAAGAAAGCCTGCTATTATCTCTTGGATGGTTTTGACGTTGTGCTGATCTAGGGTCCTCTGCCTCAACTAATCAGTCTTCAATTTGAGTTAAATTGAGAGAATAAAATATATATTAGTATGCATATATATATATATATGATAATCATGTATACCACTTGATATATTTTGCAACTTACTTTGATCCTCTCTTGAGGAGTTCTGTTAGAGTGCACCCTAAGGAACTCGCACACGTAGTATATACATAGGTTGTTCCCGGCTCCTACTGCAGACACCACTATACGAGAAAAGAATCCACTCGTCATCCAGTGATTTGAACTAAGGCAAATGAAGATATTGGACACTACATATAGCAAAATGGTACTTACTAGGGGTGTGACTATTTGCAGCGGCGCTTTGCATTCGGGACGATGTTTTGAAATGAATTCTGCCCAAACACTGCCCAATATCCAAAAGAATCATTTCGGAGTTAAGAGAGAGCAGGTATATATGTATATAAATATATAGTGAGTTGTGGAAGAGTGAAATTAGAATACCGCTGGATCATGTCTATCATTGGTTGGCATCGTCCCAGGTCCTTCTTCATCGAGTCAAAGATCCATAACTGATTGGTTGACAGCTTGATGACCATCAAGATCCAGTGATTGCTGCATAGGAATCATAACTCGATAAATTATACGGGGCACGTATAAAAAAATGACATTATAATTAATAACCCTCACTTGCAGCCGTACGGGAAGAGAATCGTTGTCTTCTTTCCTTGTTTCTCTATGATCATCTTGAGATTCACCTCCGCTTGAACTTCCCAACCCGGAGTAACTGGGTCTTTGAATACGATATACTGATCAATGAAACCAATAGTATCGTCCTTTCTTTTTTTGATGACCCCCATCTCATATCTGGAAATATATATTGAAGAACATATATGTAGTGTGAGCTAGGATATATAATTATATAAACAATAACAGGCCAGGTGCTATAATGACTTACAGACAATAGCAGCTCAAGATAGACTTGTTGAGCGAGTCCTGGTGGTATAGCTGGTGTAATTCACTGAATTCAATGTACATGATATCATCGCCATGGAAGAAGTGCTCGTTGCGAATTTTGACCGCTATGTAATTCTATTTCCTGGCACACGCCTCTAGGTACCACTTGTTCAATAAGTACATTTGCGTGTCCAGTTCTGAGTATTTCACAGGGTTGTAGAGTGCCTTACCATATTCATATTTCCTCCAAATATCAACAACTGCGCACTGTCGATGTGTTCACTTTGGAAGATATGCTGAAAGTTAAGACCGGTAGATAGGATGAAGTCACCAAGTTCATCCAAATCGACATTTGGAGGTAAAAGACCAATGTACTCTGCGTTTGAACCATATTGATCACTTACAACTAGGGGTTCAATCTCCTTCGATTGTTCCCCGAGTTGTGGAACATCTTTCCCTGCTATCTTCTTCTTCGACTTCTCAATGGTTTTGATGAGAGTTCGGTCATAGTCTGATGGCGGCGAGGGCTTACAACCTTCACGCAACATTCTCTGATGGTCTTCCACTTTTTGCCTCAGTGCATTTGGATGCATGTAAAAGTACAGCTTGGGTGGGTTTGACTTCATTGCTTGTCTTTGTTGTTTCATTTTCTCAAAGAAACTAGCCACTTCTTTTTTTGCCTCCGCACTTTTTTGCTCTTCAGTCATGGAAGACGGTAATTTCTGGGGGATAGGATTGCTAGAAGTTTTTGCCTTCTTCTTCTTCGGCGGGGACGAGGACTTCGTTTGCAGCATCTTAGTGGATACTGTTTTGGACATTGGAGGGGGCGGAGCCGACTAAGGCGTGGGAGATTTCCTTAGAGGTGTAGGAGGGGGTGGAGGCTGTCGGAGACCTCCTTGGGGGTGGCGGAGGTGCCTGAGGCATCGGAGACCTCCTTGGGGGTGGTGGGGGTGGATGAGGCGTCGTAGACATCCTTGGGGGTGGTGGCGGTGCCTAAGTGTTGACATTTCTAATGTCATCACCAAAAATAGAGTTAGACTTATATTGGCAACAGCGCTAAAAATGCTTGCTGGTAATAATTAAGTGTCACTTGGTAAATTACTTAGCTACATCTTTTAAACCTATACCTCTCACAATAACTAGGTTGTCATCCCTAGCATGAATACAAGAGATATGTAAGGAAACTACTTCAGATTAATACTAAGCAGTTATTATGAATGCAAGTAACTAGAGAGGGTATAGAATATTAAGTATCTACATGCGGACAGATTAATTATACCATTATAGCATTTTACCCAGGAGTATTCTGAGTTGTCATTTATATTTTACCACTGGGAAGGGTTGGCAATAAATGGGATGTAAGTAGATAGATAGATATCATATGCATATGCAAATATGGAGATAACCATGCATAATCTTCTTACTCAGAACAGGGGTTATAGCACAATGATAATGATGTATATGATAAGTATAATGATCAATCCAACCAATTAGTTTTAATGATCACTTAGAGCACTTCCTATCTAGGCACTAGCATGTATTAGGTTGAAGCATAAGGATATCTTAAGTCATTCTAACTATACTATCAAAGACATATTAGATTGGTGCAATTATACTAGCAATCATGGTGAAGACACTTCATATTCATACTTAAGGGAATATTACTAAGGAAGATCAAGATCATAGCCAGTCTTCTAAAGTAATAATAACTTCCTACTCTCCCTACATTCGGAGTGTGGACTACAAAAGACTCAACGGGAGTGTCACATCTGCGATCTACCACAGAACCTACAATATAGGGTGCATTTGCAGACAAACCACATCTAAGCATCATGCTTATATGCTGTTCGTCACCCACCCATGATATCAATGAATGAGCGCTATACAAACCTATGTATGAATATGATTGCATCCTAACTATGCAAAGTATACAATCTAGATAAGCAATGAATAGCATAATTGAGAACATAATTAATAGTAGAACAATGTCAATCAACTTTATCTCAAGCACTCAAAAGAGGTTTAAGATACAAGAGAGAGCTTACAATGGCTTCGGGAATTCGAGTAGAACTCGTCCTCCTTCTACTTCTAACCTATGTAGCTATGTTCTAGATGGTGAAGCTCTAATGATTCTAGGGTTTCTGGCTGATGACTGAATTGATATGATTGTGATATATGAAACCCTAGGGGTCTGGGGTCCTTATATAGGCCGGTGGGATGAACCGTAGCCCTTGGATCAAAACGACTTTGAAGGACGGTTGAGATTGCGTGAAATTTCGGGATGTGGGTCCACGTCGAAGCGGAGGTCGAGATGGCTCACTGACAGGTCAGCCGACTTGGTCAGTAGGTCGGCCGACCTCCCCCTACTGCCAAGTGGGCCCCGCTTCTGCCAGCGAGTCTCTGGTGTTCTCTAGAATATTATTGATCTCCTTTCGCGGCGGATTTCGTTATTTTAATCCGACATGTGGGCCTCTCTTGGTTCTTTTCTGAATAACCCCCTGCAAAACATTGATTCACCAAAACTGTGGAATTCTGTCAGTTAAATGCCCTATTCTATGGTGGTGTTTGCTTTTCTACCCTTATTTCATATTTAGTTGACGGGTAAAATCATACAATAATTACTAGTCAACAATGAGGCGTCGGAGACGTTGGCAGGAGGGGGCTGAGGCGTTGGAGACCTCCTTGGAGCACTGTGGTGGTCTGATGAATGAACAATTGGACTTAGCTCCCCCTCCAAGCTGGGTGATCAGTATAGCAAATAAACGAATGTGAGAATCTAACAAGATTAATTGTTACTTAAGTCAACAGAAACTTAGTGTGTGATTATTTCTCATGTGCGTACCTCCGATATGGGAGCAGAGAAGGCAACGCCCCAGGAATGACGATGTAGCGCTTGTGCCAAAGAATGAATGCATGCTCTGTCTCTCTTAGAGTCTTCTCCCCATCACCTCTGGGAATGTCAAGAGGCAGATCGCTAAATCTAGAACATACCCTATCCACCGACACCTTAGCATATCCAGGTTGGATTAGTTGCCCATGGATTACCTGCTCAGTGGCGACGGGGGAAACAACAGCTGTAGCCACCAAGACTGTGGCATTGTCCTTTGGAATGTGCAACTCACATACTGTCATATGTTGTGTGACATCATCCACGGGAAAGTGAAGCCCTGCATCTCCTTGAACTGGCATGTCCGTGGATGCACAACTGCTTTTCATCTGATCAGGGGGGCTAATGTTGACCCCGGGTCCCATCGCAGTTGTAGACTGCCTCTGGGTGCTCAATTGTATGTGCACTTGCCGTTTGAATCTCCTCCTGCATTTCTTGTTGCAGTATTCTTTTCCCGTTCTCGCGACTGTAACACAAACTCCTCCACGATGCGGAGTCTCTCGTTATCCTCGTCCTTCTTTCTCTGGTGGCTTCTGTACGTTCCTCTGTCCTGAGGAAAACCATGCGACCATGGGATAGCACCTTTGCCTCTTGTTCGTCGACCGCGCTCAGCACTTTGTAGGGCATACGTCAATTCATCTTTCTCTCTGTTGGGCTTGAACGCACCGCTAGCGGAAGCGTCTACCGCAAAAAGTAATCTTTCTGTTGTCCTTTGGATTCTTTCGCCATACACTACCTACCCAGTCTCCAGGTCCATCCTGCCACCATGCGCGAAAAACCAATTCTTGGCACGTTCAGGCCAATCGAGTGAAGCCGGCACGAGCCCCTTGGCAATTACATCTGCTTCCATCTTCTCCCACTTGAGGACGGCACTCTTGTAGCCACCTGATCCCATGCGATAGTGGTATACCTTCTGCCGGGCATTCTGTTGGTTCCTCCGCACCCGTTGTTCACCTTCTTCTGAGGTCTTGAACTCTACGAACTCATCCCAAAATGGCCCAAACTTTGAAACAGGGCCAGGAGCGTTGAAATCTAGCATCAAATTCTTGTTCACATAATCATTATATAGCTTTTTTCTTCCAAGTCTAAAATTGTGTTGCCATCTTCTTCATAGCCCAATTCCTCACTAGCTCTTTCAAATCATCATCGGCTCCTTCAAGTGTGAAATATGCAGTGATATCATTCCAAATCAAATTCATGTCAAGATCCGAGACATAACTGATATGAGGAGCGTCTTTCTTCTGTTTCCACTCTCGAACACTGATGGGAAGCCTATCCCTTACAAGGTACGCACAATGACAAACAAAGTTCTTGGCGTTTGGTCCAAGTGGTTCTCCTGTCTCTCTGTTGAAATAAGAGATTATGAAGCGGCCCTCGAATGGCTTTGCTGGGCCTCGTACATTACGACTCTTCGTCGTCGTTGATCCAGAGGCCTATGGATTTAGAAAAAAAGTTCAATAAGTATATTGCTCATCACCGATAATTTCATATATTTCATATATTTATATACATATATATTTCATTTATTTATATCTCGCCGACAACCTCTTACTCATCGTGAAGGTTTAAGTATTGTGACCCATCATCTACCGTCTGCTGGTTATCAACTTCGTCGTGTTGACCTCCGAAGATCATATCCATCATGACATCCTCCATGTTTTGATTAGGATCGGCTATCGGGACTATATATATCACTTCACATTTCACACTATATATATCAATTTCACATTGTTTCAAATTCCAATAAAACCCTAAACCCTAACCCTAAACTTATATATATAAATATATATAGATATATATATATATATATATATATATAACATGCATATACATAATATATTTACATTACACACACATAATGTATATATATACACATTTAAAAACACACACACATATGTAATGTATATATATACATTTAAAACACACACATATATATATATAATGTATATATATACATTTAAAACACACACATATATATATAGAAATTATTTCCTACTCTTAGGGAGTAGTTACTCCCATGTTTATATATCAAGAATTTAGGTATATATAACCTAACAAAATATATGTATGCGAAATATATGATCATAATAGACCATCTATCTATCTACAATTAATAAAACTAAAGAGAAGATAAAAAAAAACTTTTGGTGCGATATTTGTTTCGTTTTCCCTCTGCCTCCCTCCCCGTGCGATCCTTGGTCCCGCGCGTTCGCTCTTCCCCCTTGCGAAACAACGTGCGCCTGCAGGTGGACCTCCGTGCATTCCACCCACCCCCTCGCTGAGAGCCCAGATCTATTGGTTCCTTCCCCTCTCTCCCCTCTCCTCCCTGTGGCGGCGCAAGGCGGCGAGGGCGCCCATGGCTCCCCAGCTCGCCGGTGCAGGGTGACCGGCCCCCTGGCACGGTGGTGCGCTGCGGACTCGACGTCTTTGCGTTCGCCCACGCCGCCACACGCCCACACCCTCAGCTACCTTCTGCCCATCTTCCGGTGTGGGGGCAACGAGATGTGGAGGTGTCGATGCCGCCTCGCAGCCTTCCTCCGCGCCTAGACCGGCACCTCACCCCGCCCCTCCTCCAATCCCGCCGCACTGCCGTCTACTCTCCTAGGCAGCCAGGGCCCGCTTCCTCTGATTTAAAGCAATCCACCAAGGGCTGGTGTCAAACCATGGAGATGGAAGAGGAGAAGGATGCCGTGAAGAGGAAGAGGCACACGTGACATTGGTGCCGGTCCTCCGCCTTCGAAGTGAGATTGCGGTATGCCCTCTGGTCTCCACCACCCCCCCCCCCCCCCCCCCCCCGGGTCCCTTCTCCTGCTTTCGCAAATCCTCGCGCCTCCCCATTTTTTTAGGTTTGGATCTGCTGTGTGTGGTTATGGTGGGTTGTTTGTTTTGTCTAGGATCCGCTCATGAGGCAAGGGAGGACAGCTATACTTAGGCCTGCTCGGCGACGGCGTGCTCTTCCTTCGGGTAAGTTTTTCTCTTCGAGGGATAACACAAACCTATTATCAGGATTGGAAAGAGTGTGAATCATTTAGTATCTAACATAAATGTCTGTAAATTTGGTATGTTTCTCTTAGTGTCAAATTTACATACTTAGGAACATTTCTGATTGTTCTCGTTTTAGGTAATTGGAGTATCAGACAAGCCTAGGCAAGGAGAAGTTGAAGCAGCATTCATTGTTTGTGGTACCATTTTTTAAGGCGATTGAGTGGGGATTTTCTTTTTGAAAATTTTCATTGGAGAATAGATATAAACTTTTGGTTGGAGATTTCCTTTGATCATCGAAACCAAAAACTCAAGCATGGCCCGTCCACGGCCGCATAGTCAGGTATGGATCTTGTTAACTGACCTGACGAAACACATCCTATAATTATAGAATGGACATGCATTTTTTTGGTTTCTGATGTCGTCATGAATTGTGTGATGGGAGATAAAAGAGTTGTGAGGGAGGATTGCAAGCTTCATCTGAACAGTTCGATGTTGCAAGGTTCCTTTAAGGCTTAGTAGCATCCTTCAGACAATGTCATAGTGTTGTAAACCTACTCAGGCCAAAAAATAAATTTCACAATTGTTGTAAACTCCATAATCATTGGGGGTATGCCAGATGCAGTGATAAATTATAGCTACTACAAATATGAAATCTCAAATTTAGCTTGACATGGGTTTCAGAGGTAGTAATAATTTTTTTTATGAATCATTATTTACATCTAATGCTGGTGGATTCCTCTGCTCTGTTTGGCCATGCTTGCACATGCATTTATCATTACATTGCATGAACAGGTGGCTTTTTCTTTGAAGCTAAGTTGTTGATTGCCTGTACTTACTGCACATTGTCGAAGAAGAAACTTACCTACTGAAAATACAGAGGGACAATGGCTTTGACCACCAGGTGTGAATGACATAGCCTGAGTAACACAACATTTGAAATGTTCTTGGGGGCCTTGCTTTTACTTTATTTTGGGAGACTTTGTTCTGGTCTGCATTGCCAAAATATAGACGGTAACTCTGCATTGTGTAGCTGAGAATCGTTTTCATTGTTGAACTCACCCATCTCCATCTCCATCCAGCCATCAGCTCTTGTCTGAGGGTGCTGGACGTGCACTCCAGGAAGCACGCGACATGCTGATCGATGTGCTAATCTTGAAAAGCCTACTTTTGTTTTGAAATTATTTTTATATTAACAAAAAAATTGCCATGTCTTTGTCACATACACATATATATCAATTCAAGACCATGTTGCTAAAATCATGTATCCCGTGCAAACAAGTGCAGCAGAAACTCGTTGAGGAAGTCACGTTGTATGTTCTGCACTTGTCAACAAGATTTTCTATGTGATTTGTAGTCCTTGGCTTTACTCAACTTACAGCAAGAAGATAGAGTATTCCATTGATTTTTTTATAATAGAATATGAACTGCAATGAGTTTGGACATTGGATAACATAAACTGATGTCGTTAGTTATATGACAATCAGAATGCTTTATCTTGGTAATTCATAGTATAGCAATCATAATATGGATTCACAATATTACTTCTTTTGTCTTCAGGATATCCATGCTGCTTAGGGTTAAAAGGATTATGCACAATCTACCATCTATTGTTTTTGACCTTGCAAATGGACGAAACCATAGGAATGCTACCAGATTGGTCATTGAATTCAACGAGACTTCTGAAACTTGAGGGATATAATTATCTCATTGGGTAGACTTGCTTGGTTCAAACATAAAGAATTCTCAAAGGTTCTGCAAATATTAAATTCATCAGGACTGGATGCTGAAAGCATGCACAGTATTGAAAAGTGTGAATTAGATTTGTTAAGTGATGGTGTTCTTTTATCGAACTGAATTCTAGGACTGCAACAGGTTGATGTCACTGTATAGTTATGCTGGTTGTGGATTTGAAGCGGGCCACCGACTTTAAGATCGATCTAAGTAGCGTCTTATGTGTTTGTCCTCTTTTTTGAGTGAAGAAATGATCAATATCTGTGATACAATGAATTTGTATTTCTTTTAAATTTTTAGATTTATGCTTTATTCTATGTTACCGTGTTAATTTTACGAATTTTGTTTCACAAGCTGTCGTTTGCATTAAATGCCACTTTTATGGCTCGTATTGAATTATATAGTATTGTTATCTTTATTGTGCGATCTTTGTGTTTTTATTATAAAAATTTAGTTGTCCCGTAGCAACGCACAGACATGCTACCTAGTGATAGTATATTTGTCAAGTATACATACTTCGAGTATGTGGTCATACTTATTTTATATACTACAGTAAGTGATATTTTCGTAATATATTAAAAGTATGGGTTCCTTTAAATTTTTTCACGTAAGAAGATTTGGAGCATCATAATATGAGTATGTAAACATACTCAAAGTGATAAACAAGCATGAACACATACGCAAGATGAAGATGATTTTTTAAAGATGGGAGTAACTACTTCCGGGAATATAGAAAATACACCATATATATATATATATATATCTATCTATCTATCTATCTATCTATCTACCTGTGTGTGTGTTTTCTGATTTTTGTGTGTGTGGGTGAAAGTGTGTGTGTCACTCTGTGTGCGCGCGCGCGCGCGTGTGTTTGTGTGGCCCGGCCTAGCCGGGGGAAACGGCAGCTGCCGGCCCGCGCGCCACATCACCGGTCGGCGGCGCTCGCGCGCTCGTGCTGCGGCAGTGGGGGAGGACTACCTCAGCTTGGTGGCACGGCGCGCGGAGAGGTGAGCGGCGCAGAGGAGGGGTGCGTCGAGGTCGTCGTCGGCGGGGAGCCGCCGGCCGGAGATGTCAGCGAGCGTGTGGCACGGCGGACGTGGAGTCGGCGGCGGTGCGCAGCCGGGGCGTGGAGGCGCGGAGGGGCGTCGGAGCCCGCGGAGGCGACGTGGAGGCGCGCAGAGGTGAGCGGCGGCGGCGATGGTGATCTTGCGCTAAGTTTTGAAACTGACAGTGGCGTGGAGGAGGAAGGACACTGTGCCTTTTATAGGCGGGCCACCTTTACTCCTGGTCGGTGTACTCCTGGTTGGTACCAACCGGAAGTAAAGGTCTCTTCCCGCTCGTGTTTTGGGACCATTACCAACCGGGAGTAACGGTGAATTTTTTCCCTGTTCCTACCAGTTGCCAATTTAGCCTTCACCATTTGTTTTAATTTGTTATAAATGGGATTTAATGTTACAATTGCATAATAAATTAATTACTTAGAATATACCTATGATAAATCTTAAATGTAAAAGTATTTTACTTTTTCTTACAGATGCCCATTTTTATTAGAAAATAATCACTATTTCATTAATGCAAAAATGTATTTTTCATTTAAATATTTTGAAACTATTGGATTTCGAAAGGATATTTGTTTTCGCATCATTTCAACGTTCTTAATTTGGTTTTTGATTGCTTATTGTCCAAATTAGCCACACATCATCAAACATATAAAATTAAATTTCAACATATATATAAATTATAATCTTGCATTCATAGTTTTTACATAATATATGTTACACATTATTCCACATCACTACATCAAAGCCGCAACAGCAGTGAAGACCTTCTTGAGGTACGTCCTTGATCATAATCGCGCAGTAACCATGAATTGTCTTCATTATTTAGCGTGATGCTTGGGTCCTTATTCGCTGTAAACGGCGGAATTCGGTCATCCTTTTCATAATCCTCTGATAGGTCTGACTGATCCTCGATTTCCACCATGTTTATTTTTCATGAAAGAACAATGTGGCGCTTTGGCTCATTGATTGAGTTGTTGTTTTCTCCCTCTCTTTGGTTTCGTAGACATATCCTTGACATAGAACACTTGAGTGACATCCTTGGCAAGGACAAATGGTTCGTCCTTGTACCCAATATTGTTAAGATCCACAGACATCATTCCATACTCATTCTTGACTGTTATCCCGCCGCTGGTCCCTTTCACCCATTGACACCGAAATAAAGGTACCTTAAAATTAGGTCCATAGTCCAGTTTCCAAATGTCCTCTATGCGGCTATAATATGTTTGCTTATTCCCGTTTGGATCTGTGGCATCTACGCGGACACCACTGCTTTGGTTGGTGCTCCTTTTATCTTGGGCCACCTGTGTAAAATGTATTTCCATTTATCTCATACCCTCTATAAGGGAGAATATGCCGCGATGGTTCCCTAGCCAACAAATATAGTTGCTCATCAAGACTCTCATCACCTTAACATTTTTTACGCAACCAACCGCTGAAAGTTTTCATGTGGTGATGTGTAATCCAAGCATCAGTTTTCCCTGCAAACTCATTTCTGAGGAGTTTCATATGTGTCTCGATATATGGAGCCACCAAGGAAGAGTTTTGGAGAACCGTGTAGTGTGCTTTATTGAAACAATCATCCTCCTTACCGATATATGTTTTCTTTCCCTAGTGTTCCCTTACCACTTAGTCTGCCTTCGTACCGTGATTCAGGCACACCTATCGGGTCAAGGTCGGGAACTGAAGTCAACACAGAACTCAATGACCTCCTCTGTTCCGTATCCCTTTACTATGCTTACTTCTGGTCAAATATTTCTTCAGGACTCCTATGAACTTTTCAAAGGGGAACATGTTGTATAGGAACACAGGACCGAGAATACTAATCTCCTTAACCAGGTGAACTAGGAGGTGAGTCATGATATTAAAGAAGGATGGAGGAAACACCAACTCAAAGCTGACAAGGCACTGGACCACATCATTTTGTAGCTTTGCTAGATCCAGTGGATTGATTGCCTTCTGAGAAATTGCATTGAGGAATGTACATAACTTCACGGTGGCTAAACATATATTTAGAGGTAGAATTCCTCTCAAAGCAATTGGAAGCAATTGTGTCATAAGTACGTGGCAGTCATGGGACTTCAAGTTTAGAAATTTCTTCTCCGCCACGTTGATTATACCCTTTATATTCAAGGAGAATCTAGATGGGGCCTTGATGCTATCTAGACATTCGAACATGAGGGTCTTAAGTAACGGCATCCATCATTTGTCTTCTCTGCATGCAGGTTATCTCATTCTTTCAAACACTGCAGGTCTTGTTGTGCTTCAATTGTGTCCTTCGACTTCCCGTACACACCCATAAAGCCAAGTAGGTTTACACAAAGATTCTTCGTGAGGTGGATGACGTCGATCGAACTACGGACCTCACGGAGTTGCCAATAAGGAAGCTCCCAAAATATGGACTTCTTCTTCCACATGGGTGCGCGCCCGGAAGCATCGTTCGGAACAGGTTCGCTGCCAGGTCCCTTTCCAAAGATTAATTTCACATCCTTGACCATATTGAGTACATCCTCTCCAGTTCGGTTGCGAGGCTTGGTCCGAGTAGTCTGCCTTACCTTTAAAATGCTTGCCTTTCTTTCTTAGCGGGTGTGTCGCAGGAAGAAACCGGCGATGGCCAAGGTATACGACCTTTAGATATTTTTTCAAATATATGTGTCGATGTCCTCAAAATAGTGTATGCAAGCATTATATCACTTGTTGTCTGTCCTGAAAGATTACTTAGACCAGGCCAATCATTAATTGTGACGAACAACAATGTTCGCAGGTCAAAGTGTTCCTGCTTGTGCTCGTCCCACACACGTACACCAGGTTTACTCCACAGAATTAGAAGTTCGTCAACTAGAGGCCTCAGATATACATCGATGTCATTACCGGGTTGTTCATGCACAACCATGGAGGAAGATTGTAGATACATAGCGTTACAGGCCAAGTGCTATGACTGCTGCTCTACTCCCCGAAAGGGTTCATGCCATCTGTACTTAAAGCAAACCGTAAGTTTCTTGCGTCAGCTGTGAAATCAGGGAATTCTCTGTCAATTGCTCTCCGTTGAGACCCATCCGCAGGGTGTCTTAACATATTGTCCACCTTACGGTCTTCTTTGTGCCATCGCAGTAACTTTGCATGGTCTCTGTTTCTGAACAAACGTTTCAAGCGTGGTATTATAGGAGCATACCACATAGTCTTTGCAGGGATTTTCTTCCTGGGACGTTCTCAGTCGTCCTCGGCATCACCAGGGTCATCTCTTCGGATCTTATAGCGTGATGCATGACATATGGGGCATGCTTCTAGATTCTCATAGTCCTTGCCACGGTACAGGATGCAGTCATTAGGACATGCATGTATCTTCTCGATTTTTAACCCCAAAGGACATACAACCTACTTTGCTTCATATGTAGTGGAGGGCAATTCGTTATCCTTCGGAAACATCCTCTTTTAGATCTGCAGTAACTGCCCAAATCCCTTATCGGATAAAGCATTCTTTGCCTTCTATTGCAACAACTCTAGTATGGTACCCAACTTTTTCTGGCCCGCATCGCAGGTTGGGTAAAGCAATTTCTTGTGATCTTCTAGCATGCGATCGAACTTGATCTTCTCTTTTTCACTGTCGCATTCTCTCTGTGCATCACAGATGGCCTGACCAAGATCATCAGCGGGCCCATCTTCTTTAGCTACGTCTTCTTCGGCTTCCCCCATTGCAATATCATGTAAGGCACTTTATTGGGCAAATATATCGTCATCCCCTTCTTCTTCATCTTCGCACTCTTCCATTACAACCCTATTTTCTCCATGCTTGGTCCAACATATATAGTTTAGCATGAAACCCGACTTAAATAAGTGTGAATAGAGAGTTCTTGAGAAAAATACTCCTTCAAATTCTTACATACAGCACATGGACAACACATGAAACCATCACACTTGTTTTCCTCAGCCACACTCAAGAAATAATGCACGCCCGTAATGAATTCTCTAGAGCGGCGATCAGCGTTGTACAACCAGTGTCGGCTCATCTGCATTACATGACATGTCGTATGAAAATCTTGAAGAAAATTAATTAATTGCACAACACCAGTCATCATGTTCAATGAAAATGCTAGCCTACAGACATAAACTTTTTGTTAAGCTCACTACAATATACATAATCCCAACTAGCACTAAAAAGATTAAAACTAAAATGCACTTCAGCAGCATAAAGATCAGGTGATCAATCTCAACTAGAATAGACAAATCATTCTTCCTCTGCCTCGGTGGGCTGCTTGTGCTGGCTCACTGCGTCACCCGCCTGATTGTTTTGCACGTGTTGAACATACTCTTCCTCTCAGTACCATCCTTTACATCCGGTGCCGTGTCACTAAAATCAGAACAACAAACTAAGAACTTTAATCAAAACCATCAAGAGAATGAAAAAACCACAGTACGTCAAATAAGATCCAATAACTCACATTGTGATCCGGGCACTTGTAGAAGATACAACCGTTGTTGGGACACTTCTTCCTCACTCGGAACTCTATGACAATCTTCTGCTTACACTCGCCGCACGCAATGAGAGGGAGGTGCAGCCTAAGTCACTTAGAGACCCGATGAGAGTTCGAGGACCCCTGAAGGAGTCGCCATCTACTCTCTATATTCATTTTTAAAATTGCTACAAATTTAAGCTTAAATGCTCACAAATTAAAAAATAAACTACATAAATTGTTATAAATTCCTCATTTTGTAAAGTGATATATTAAAAAACTAATAATAATATATATTTATTTTTGTAGATTGCTATGAATATTATTCACTAATAATATGATTATTAAGCTATATATAAAAACAACTATAAGCTACATATATAAAAATAAATAAAAGGTGCATACTAGTTGGAACAAACAACTACAAGCTTTCACCATCTAAACTACAAACTATCAAGTGAATACAAGTATAAATGCTCACAAATCAAGAAATCAACCAAAGGTGTGAAATTAGGTAGATAACCTCTAGAATCAAGCATAAATGACCATTAAATGAGATATACAAGTAATGAAGGTGTGATAATGAAGTTAGTAACCTCTAAAACCAAAGAATCGATGTAGAAGTGGATGAAATCATGTGGTGGCCGAAGAACACACGAAGAACACAGAAGCAAGAGCAAGAACAGAGTGTGATTGGTTTAGAGGTGGAAGAAGGAAAATTTGAGGTTATATAGGTGGGGACTTTTACTCCCGGTTGTTATTACCAACCGGGAATAAATGCCTATTTTTAGTTCCGACTGGTGGCCCCGACCAGGATTATACCTTTACTCCTGGTTAGGGCCACCAACCGGGATTAAAGGCAGACATACCAACCAGGAGTAAAGATCCCCTGACACATCTGCCCGAGCCACTAGCCGAACACAAAATTTGCCGGGAGTAAAGCCTATTCCTAGTCTTGGATCAAAAGTCCGTTCTCTACTAATGTACGGAGGACATCTTTTTTTTAGTGTAAACATGTTACATGGGTCTGGAGCCAAAATGGAGTGTAGACGACGAGTTGGGTCCCACCAGCGAGGAGCTAGCTCGGTCGGTTTATAAAGCACAGCTGACCTTCTATAGGTTGGCCGGTGGCGCCTAGGATTTGTTTGCAATCGAACCTTGTACCTCTATTCCCTCCGTTTCAAAATAGATGTCATTCTCGCTTTTCGAGAAGTCAGTTTTTTTCAACTTTGACTAATTTTATATTAAAAAGTATTCATATCGAACATACACAACTAGTATCATTGGAAAGATCTTTAAATCTAGTTTTTTAATAAATTTATTTGGAAATAAAAATATTGCACATATTTTCTATAAATTTAGTTAAAGTCGAGGCAGTTTGACCCGCACATTTTCCATAGCGTCATCTAATATGGGATGAAGGGAGTAGCTGTCAGTGCGATGTCTTCCTAAGACAGTCACTAGAGGAGTCTTGTCGGGAGCACAATACACTAGACACTCCGACGAGGTCTTGAGACCCAAAACTCTACACACCTCGACGGAACCTTGCCAGGCCATGTGGCGGCTATAGGCTGTTCTAGCGAACCTAACGCCACCCTAACCGCCCTAAATCGTCGTCGTTGTCGATCCGCATGTCAAACAACATCGACGAAGAATGAGGAGAAGAGATAGATGGAAAATACTCCCTCCGTGCATTTGGGCCCTATTTAGTTGTCTGCAAATAAGCACTGATTTTTACTGATGCTGATTGATTATGAGAGAAAAATATTGTTCTATGTCTAAAAAGAAGTCGAACTCTGAACAAGTGAATCGAGCCTTGAACATGCAATTCTCACTTTTCAAGAAATCCAATTTATATAAATAAGCACTAACATTCAATTTTAAAAATAAATATGTCCTCTGCTCTACTCTGCCCTACCGTCTAGCACTCTGTCTTTTCTCTCTGCTCTGCCTGTGGCTCCGCGCAGACGCGTGTTTTGGGCTTTTCAGGTACGAGGACGAGGGGGGTTTAATGTATGTACTTCCTCTGTTCTAAGTGTTGTTTTTGACTTTTTAAAATGGATATTTGACCATTCATTTTATTCAAAAAATTTATGAAAATATAAAAATAAATAAATCAAGATTAAAGTACTTTTAATAATGAATTATTTTATGGTAAAATGATTAATTTTTTATAAAATTTTTGAATAAGACGAATGATAAAAAAGAGATAGTCAACATCTTAAAACGATACTTGTTTTGAAACGAAGGGAGTAAACTTCACAAATCTAGTCTACCCCCTATTAATATTGAAAATTAGCAATTGGCCTAACTGCTCGTCTAGCCTGTCCCGATGGAAAATGCATTGGTACCTACGAATTAAAATACTATACTATTGTCGACATATTATCCCACTTGAGGATAAAAAATACTAGTCAAGACCTTGATGACCAGTTTGCTAATAATTATTGTTCATGGATGATTGGCAGGTTATTGGGTGTGGATGGTTGGATCGATAATTTATGGAACGCCAAATTGGCACAGTTTTTAAACAGTTGCCTGGTGTCGTGTTCTACGGAAAATACTCCTCTGTCATACAAATAACGACGTTCTTTTTGCAAGAAGTGAGTAATATAGTAATGATATCTATTTTAGCGTACACATATTAAATGGATGTGGTGTTAAACGGAGTGTTGATACCGAGTTGGGTCTCCACACCGGCAAAGACACTAGTAGAGAACGGATCTTTGATCCAAGACCGGGAATGGGCTTTACTTCCGGTTAATTTTGTGTTCGGGAGTAAAAGGACCTTTAGTTCCGGTTCCAGCCACCAACCGGGACTAAAGGTCCATGCCCAACGGCTAGTGGCCTGGGCAGCTGTGTCAGGGGACCTCCAACCGGGAGTAAAGGTCTGTATTTACTCCTGGTTCGTGGCCCCAACCGGGAGTAAAGGTCTAATCCCGGTTAGGGCCATCCTGCGGGGCTAAAAACGGGTATTTATTCCCGATTGGTAATACCAACCAGGAGTAAAAGTCCCCACCTATAAAAGCTCAAATTCCTTCTTCCACCTTCAGCCCGAGCACACTCTCTTCTTGCTCTTCTTCTGTGTTCTTCCTATGTTCTTCGGCCACCACACGATTTCTTCCACTTCTACGTCGATTCTTCGGTTTTAGAGGTTATTAACTTCATTCTCACACCTTCATTACTTGTATATCTCATTTCATGGTCATTTATGCTTGATTTAGAGATTATCTAGCTAATTTCATACCTTTGGTTGATTTTCTTGATTTGTGAACATTTATACTTGTATTCATTTGATTGTTTGTATTTTTACATGGTGAAAGCTTGTAGTCGTTTGTTCCAACAAGTATGCAGCATTTATTTGTTTTCGTATATGTAGCTTATAGTTGTTTTCATATATAGCTTATTAATCATATTATTAGTGAATAATATTTATAACAATCTACAAAATTTCCAACTAGTATGCACCATTTATTTCTTTTCATATATGTTGTTTATAGTTGTTTCCATAGCAATCTACAAAAATGAATATATATTATTATTGCTTTTTTGAATATATCACTTTAGAAAATGTAGTTTATTTTTTAATTTGTGGCCTTTAAGGTTAAATTTATAGCAATTTTAAAAATGAATATAGAGAGTAGATGGCGACTCCTTCTAGGTCTTCGAACTCTCATCGGGTCTCTAAGTGACTTGGGCCGCACCTCCCTCTCATTACGTGCGGCGAGTGTAAGCAGAAGATTGTCATGGAGTTCTGAGTGAGGAAGGAGTGTCCCAACAAAGGTCGTATCTTCTACAAGTGCCCAGATCGCAATGTGAGTTATTGGATCTTATTTGACGTACTATGGTTATTTTTTTATATTCTCTTGATGGTTTTGATTAAAATTCTTAATTTGTTGTTATAATTTCAGTGGGACGACACCGGATGTAAATGATGGTACTGGGAGGAAGAGTATTTTCAACACGTGCAAAACAATCAAATGGGTGAGGCAGTGAGCCAGCACAAGCAGCCCGTCGAGGCAGAGGAAGCGAATGATCTGTCTATTCTAGTTGGGATTGGTCACCAGATCCTTATGTTGCTGAAATGCATTTTAGTTTTAGTCTGTTTAGTGTTAGTTGGGATTGTGTACATTGTAGTGAGCTTAATATAAAGTGATTAGTTTGTGTCTGTGGACTAGTATTTTATTGATGACTGGTGTTGTGCAATTAAGTAATTATCTTCAATGTTTTCATACGGTATGTCTTGTAATGCAGATGAGCCGACACTGGATATACAACGCTGATCGCGGCTCCGGAGAATTCATTACGGGCGTGCATTATTTCTTGAGCGTGGCCGAGGAAAACAAGCGTGATGGTTTCATGTGTTGTCCATGTGCTGTATGTAAGAATTTGAAGGAGTATGCTTGCTCAAGGACTCTCCATTCACACTTGTTTAAGTCAGGTTTCATGCCAAACTATATATGTTGGACCAAGCATGGAGAAAACGGGGTTTTAATGGAAGAATGCGAAGATGAAGAAGAAGGAGATGACGATATATTTGCCCAATACAGTCCCTTACATGACTTTGCAATGGGGGAAGCTGAAGAAGACGTAGCCCGCTGATGATCTTGGTCAGGCCATCTGTGATGCACAGAGAGAATGCGACAGTGAAAAAGAGAAGATCAAGTTCGATCGCATGCTAGAGGATCACAAGAAATTGCTTTACCCAACCTGCGATGCGGGCCAGAAAAAGTTGGGTACCATACTAGAGTTGTTGCAATGGAAGGCAAAGAATGGTTTATCCGATAAGGGATTTGGGCAGTTACTGCAGATCCAAAAGAGGATGCTTCCGAAGGATAACGAATTGCCCTTCACTACATATGAAGCAAAGCAGGCTGTATGTCCTTTGGGGTTAGAAATCCAAAAGATACATGTATGTCCTAATAATTGCATCCTGTACCATGGCAAGGACTATGAGAATCTAGAAGCATGCCCCATATGTTATGCATCACGCTATAAAATCCGAAGAGATGACCCTGGTGATGCCGAGGGCGACGGAGAACGTCCCAGGAAGAAAATCCCTACGAAGGTTATGTGGTATGCTCCTATAATACCACGCTTGAAACGTATGTTCAGAAATAGAGACCATGAAAAATTACTGTGATGGCACAAAGAAGACCGTAAGGTAGACAATATGTTAAGACACCCTACGGATGGGTCTCAGTGGAGAGCAATTGACAGAGAATTCCCTGATTTCGCAGCTGACGCAGGAAACTTAAGGTTTGCTTTAAGTACAGATGGCATGAACCCTTTCTGGGAGCAGAGCAGCAGTCATAGCATTTGGCTTGTAACGCTATGTATTTACAATCTTCCTCCATGGTTGTGCATGAAGTGAAAGTTTGTGATGATGCCTGTGCTCATTCAAGGTCCAAAGCAAGCCGGCAATGACATCGATGTATATCTGAGGCCTCTAGTTGATGAACTTCTAATTCTGTGGAGTAAACCTGTTGTAGGTGTGTGGGACGAGCACAAGCAGGAACACTTTGACCTGCGAGCATTGTTGTTCGTCACAATTAATGATTGGCCTGCTCTAAGTCATCTTTCAGGACAGACAAATAAGGGATATAATGCTTGCACACACTGTTTTGAGGACATCGACAGCATATATTTGAAAAAATATCGAAAGGTCGTATACCTTGGCCATCGCCGGTTTCTTCCTGCCACACACTCGCTAAGAAAGAAAGGCAAGCATTTTAAAGGTCAGGCAGACACTTGGACGAAGCCTCGCAACCGAACTGGAGAGGATGTACTCAATATGGTCAAGGATGTGAAAGTAATCTTTGGAAAGGGACCTGGCAGTGAACCTGTTCCGAATGATGCTTCCGGGCGCGCAACCATGTGGAAGAAGAAGTCCATATTTTGGGACCTTTGTTGACGGTCCTTAACACCCTATTTTATACCGTCAACGGTGCCTATTTTGGTCATAAAAATGATACAAACCATAGTCATAGGTTTTTATTTCTAACCATTTTCACAAGTTGTGATGGCTCTGTGAGTGTAGGTGCAAAGTAGGTACAAAACGACGATAAATAAGGAGAAAAGGCTTCATCCATGCTTCTTGTGGCTACACCAACTCAAGGAGTTTGAAATGGAGTTTTAGTTCACCCAAACCGGAGGCTGGACGATCAAGTTACACTTTCTGGAAGATCGGAGAATGGGTCGCGGGAGCGGTCCCGGATAAAATAGATGCCCAGGATGCATCCGGACTTGGAATCAGGCGAAAGCTAGGCGTTGGAAAGCTAACTGAGAGGCCTACATGCTCACCAAAGATGAACCAATTTGGCCCAAGTTGCAGGGCGCCCGCCCTGTCCCTGCCACGTTCCAGGTCAGTAATCCTTGGGAGATGCCGAATCAAGTTTATCCTCCGTCGATCCAAGGTCGGCGCAAGATCTACGGTCCGGTGGCCCTGTAAACAGGGGGCCCACCCTGCCTCTATCACTTGCCATGTCCACAATCCGTGTGAAGGTCCCTAGAAGCCATCCTAGCCATCAATCAAAGTCAGTTTCCAACCAATGGTGCAAGATGGAGGTGTCAAGGATCCATGGACCCACATGTCATCCTCTAAAGGTCACAAACTGACTCTACAACCACAAAACAGGCATCAACTGACCTTGCAAGCGCCTTTGGGGAGGAACCACGGCCGTTGGATCGCAAGTCGGTGAAATCGACTGGGCGCCGACCCTGTTCCGGGCGCCCGCCCTACCACTTTGGGCCACCGACCTCCGGAGCGCCTACAAGTACCCTTGGAGCTCTCCTACACTATAAATAAGACTTGATTCCTCACTTGTAAGTAGAAACCACTGAGAGGAATCACTAGATATACACTCTCCACATGAGAGTCATAGCCTTAGTGCTCTCCTAGTGAGGAGTAGAAGAGAGGGAGATAGTGAGGAGAAGCTGGGCCTGTCGGCGACCTCTCCACTTGTAGCTCAGAGGATGAAGCTCTTCTTCGAGTAAAGTCTTCTTCAGTGTGGTAACTTTATTCTTTCGCATTACTTAAGTATTACTTTATTGCTTTACTATTGTTCATCGTCTGGTTAAGGTGCTCTAGTTAGCGATGTCCAATTAGGGTAGTAAGTTTATAGATTAAGCAAGGTGCTTAGGCTATATCTTACCTCTGAATGCGGCTAGGCCCACGGATAGTAGTGGTAGGTCTTAGGTGGTGACAGCCCTAAGATCCTCTAGATTCCATCACGTTCGGCCTGGTTTTATCAGCGTATGGTTATCTGGATGTGAGTATCCCCAATTATTTGGGATCGCGCATTCCCCCGTAGTGGCAATTAAAGTCTTCCTTAGTTTTTGCCTTAGATAAAGAAACCACACTGATCCTCTCTACCCTGTTTATCACCTATCTTTAGATACACTTAGTTCTTGACTAGTCTACTTCATGTTCCCTGTGGAAATTCGATACCTAGGAATACTCCTTGGTGAAAACTACCTTAACATCCTTACGCTTGCGGATTTCTATGGGTGCTATATCCAGTGTCAACAAGTTTTCTAGCGCCGCTGCCGGGGATATCTCTAGGCTTGGTGATTGCGTTAGGGAATGTCAACAAGCTTCCATATTGGCAACTCCTTGAGGTCCGCAGTTCGATCGACATCATGCACCTCACGAAGAATCTTTGTGTAAACCTACTTGGCTTTATGGGTGTGTATGGGAAGTCGAAAGACACAATTGAAGCACGACAAGACCTACAGTGTTTGAAAGAACGAGATAACCTTCATCCAGAGAAGACAAAAGATGGACGCCGTTACTTAAGACCCGCTAGCTACACTCTTAGCAAAGAAGAGAAGGAAAGCATGTTCGAATGTCTAGATAGCATCAAGGTCCTATCTGGATTCTCCTCGAATATAAATTGTATAATCAATGTGGCAGAGAAGAAATTTCTAAACTTGAAGCCCCATGACTGCCACGTGCTTATGACACAATTGCTTCCAGTTGCATTGAGAGGAATTCTACCTCCAAATGTACGTTTAGCCACCGTGAAGCTATGTGCATTCCTCAATGCACTTTCTCAGAAGGCAATCAATCCACTGGATCTACCAAAGCTACAGAATGATGTGGTTCAGTGCCTTGTCAGCTTTGAGTTGGTGTTCCTCCCATCCTTCTTTAATATCATGATTCACCTCCTAGTTTACCTGATCAAGGAGATTAGTATTCTCGGTCCTGTGTTCCTACACAACATGTTCCCCTTTGAAAGGTTCATGGGAGTCCTAAAGAAATATCAATCATACGATTTAATAAAGACCAGTGCATTTATAAAAAGAATAGGTGGAGGCTTAGGGATGCTCCGGGGCTTGCCTTTCACGAAATTAGATGGCTGATGGTCAGAGCACTCAGGAAGTTCAGCCTCCTCCTCCTGGCCTTCGGGAACCTCCGGCACCTCAATCTCCGGCGGAACTCCTTCCTCCGGTGGATCGAACTGCAACAGCGTCACTCCTTCCAGCGATCCTGTATGCATGATATGCATATATGAGAACTGAGAATGCACATGTAATGCAAGGTAGAGATGCACAACTTAAACCATGAGATGCAATCAGTTTAACAATCCACACTCATTTACTAAGTACGTGCATATTTCTTCTCTAGACAACCAACTCATACTCACCCTTCTTAAGCAAGGCATAGAACAATTTCTCGTCTTGCGTAAGAGGTCTAACAACCTGCACTAACCATTAAATTTACATCAACTCAACTAGCTATTAATCATTTTAAGCTAACAAGCATGGGCAACACATAAACAAGAATAGCACCCTTGCTGCCCTAAGCTCAAGTTAGGATCAGATTCATAGTGTTCAACATAGTGGCAATGCTGGACCACCACAAACTGCATGAAAACACATTTTAACGAACTAATACTTGCTTAAAAGCAATTAAACAAACCCCAGCTTATAACTGGACCTAATGTTTACTGTGCCCTAGAAAAATCTAGAAAAATTACTGCATATAAAGCATTTCCAGATTAGCCTACTGCTAAAATTTCAAGTCATTTGGACAAGTATAACAGTCTACACAAAAATAACAAACAACCAGCCTTTTAAGCAATGGAAAATACTTAACACAGTGAAAAGTATCAAACAACAGATTTCCCATTTTTCTTAGCTTCTTCACAACTATAACATGGTTCAGGAAAAATATTCATGACCATATCCTTAACACATTAAGCATGGTGATTTTTGCAAGATTAAAGCATAAAAGGCACATTGTACATGACATCATATAAGTAACAGTGCAACACCAGCAAGTATATTTTTTCCAGATTCTAATTCCCTAAACAAGATTAATGCAAGTGAAATCACATTTTTAGCACATTCGTATAATTACTTATGCATTTATCAAGTTTGCAAGCAATTAACAAATTAAATATAACTGCATAGAAACGTTATCCAAAAAGCACATGTTATATTTTTCATACATATAGCACAGAAATACAAACCCAGCAAAATTGGTTTCACCTCATTTGGACACTCTTAGCTCCAAATATGTATTTTGGAAGATTTTACACATTTTCTGAAAATCAATTTCATTAATCCTTTAAAACGAACTCGGTTCAAAATGCTACAAACACCCAGCTCAGTGCACCCGAGGCGCCCCAGAGTGACTGACCAGTGGGGCTCCCCGGTCAAACGGGTCCCATGCGTCAGAGAGAGAGACAGAGCCGCCGGCGCTGACCGGCCCTATCTCGCCGGCGGCGAGGTCACCGGCGGCACCGAGGGCACCTACGTGTTCCTGAGAACTGAGACGAACCCGATGAGCTAACTTCCAAGACCTAACCATCACCGAAGCATGCTCAACGGCGACCACGGCGGACGGCGGCAGTCCGGCGAGCATGCGCCAGGCCGATTCCGACCATCGCCAGCGAGGCTAAGCTCTGTTCCACAACCCTGAAACCCTAGCGGACCTATGACCGCGACGAATCAAACTATTACGCACGGTAACACGCTGACCACGTGCGCACGGCGGCACAGCGGTGAGCAGCACTCCGACGAACTCGTGTTCCGACTGAACCTGAAGAACGAACGGCCGAACCGGCTCCCTAGGCTAGCTCTACGACTCTTGGAGACTTCCAGACGAGCAAGAACTAGAGGTGAGAGCCACGACGCAGTGCTCGTCGCTGCGAGCTCGGCGGCGCTCCGGACAATAGGCACGGCGGCAAAGGGCTCTAGGCGCTATACCTAGCCTCGGCTAGTTCCAGAAAGGGGCGGGGAAGGTGGAGCAGAGGGTGGCGAAGCTCGGGTGGAGATGGAGCGGTCGGAGATGGTGCGGTGGCGGCGGATTTCACCGCGGCATCGCCTCGGTGGCCATGGCGACGGTGGAGAAGGAGAGAGCGAAGCAGAGAGACGAGAGAGCGTGGGAGAGTGAGGGGAGCGTGCTGGGGGACAGGATAGAGTGCCTCTTTTGCCTTTGCAGGGCGACGGCAGGCGGGCGTGGCCCGACGCCGGCGTACGGTCGCCACTTGGCGCCGTTTTTCTGCGGCCGCGCCAGCTGTTCGGCTGAATGCCGATTTGAATCGGCCTTGATTCAGTTCCAGTGAGCAGACTGAAACTCGACTTTTGATCAAGCCTTATCTCGTGATCCATTGAGTGTTAGCCAAAACTTCACTAATACCGATTCAAGTGCTACATGAGTACTCCTATTCCGTATTAGAACACTTTACTCTAGATCGGCCTGAATTGAGAGATATAGATCGAAGAACATAGCTACTTCGAAACTGAAAACCACTTTTAGACTTAGGAAATTTTTGAACTTTAAAACAGCCCAAACATGCACTTATTCAACTTTTTG
Organism: Eremochloa ophiuroides; assembly: GCA_038502445.1. Lineage (NCBI taxonomy): Eukaryota > Viridiplantae > Streptophyta > Magnoliopsida > Poales > Poaceae > Eremochloa > Eremochloa ophiuroides. Next base: position 34,794,046 of record JAHLJS010000007.1, on the reverse strand, counting down.
AGCACCTTCCACGCATTTTCATGACTTGACCCTTAAATAAAGTTTGTTACTTATAAAATTCTACACAACTTTGATTAAGGGTGGACTGGCATGCAAAGTCTCTAAATTACCCTTCTTATTTGGTCAAACAAAATAGCTTTAAAAGGGTTTTCTAGTCAACTATGAGCTAAAGGGGTATTTTGGGGATTTCATCAACATGAACATTGTTCCAAATGTTATCCCAAACATGTCTAAAGCATTTAAAATAGTAAACAATCATCATATTTTCATGCTACTCTATCAAGCACACTCTAGGCATATAAGCACACATATAACATATATTTGAATTTAACTCCAATCAAATGATGATGATGCATGATATGACATGATAAATGCTTGATGGCATGCAAATGCAAGTGTGAAAATAGTAACTAACACTAGAGTGTTACAAGAGGCTGCTCGGAAGGAATGAAGAGGCTCGAATTGGTGAGTTTCCTGTGTGCATGGCTTGTTTTTCCGCATCTTGTTGACTTTTCTTGATCTTGTAGAAATGGAGCAGAGGACCCGGGCGCAGATGAACGACTTGGCGCAACGACTTGAGGCCGCCGAGAGATGCTTCGATGCCCGGGCAGAGCGGGTTAAACCCATTCTCGACATCATCGAGTACGCCCCTGCTGATCTGCCTGTTGGAGCGCCAGGGCCCTTCGACATCATCTGCCGTGGTCAGCAGGCGTTGCGGTTCTTCAAAGTTTTCTGCTCTAATGCCACCAAAAACGTGGCCACCCATGTGCTCAGGGTGGTCCGCTTGCACTACCCTAGGGTGAAGAACGACCGGGTGAAGGGCGGGTATGCGCAGGGGACCACTGAAGATCAAGAAGATCAACTTGAATAAGAGGCGAAGCCGGCAGCGGCACTCTTGGCGGCGGATGTGCAACTCTTTCCCACGGAGGGGATTTAGCCTGCGGAAAAACTGTGATTTCTCTGCATGTGAAACAAAGAGTCGCGATTGTGATACTGCTATATATAATGCTGCACAAACTTAGTTTGTACGAATTTTTATTTTAATTTTGGTGTCCCTTCGTTGGTATTGTAAGCTATTTTCGTTTAGGCGCGTATGTTGTGGGGTGCCGGAGCGGTGTCGGGGCTTTTTGGAGTGGTCGGCGAGGAGTCAAGACGTCTGTCTTTTGGAGAAACTCGGTGATCGGTGCCTATTGGCAGTCCTTATGGATCATTTCTATGCTGCCAACTTAGACTAAAAAGAAGAAAGACAAATATATTCTATCACATATGCCTTTACTACTAACAAGTTTCACTTGTGCTCCTAGTATTCATGTTTTGCAGGTTTAATGGTGTAACAAGTGGAAATGCACAAACATCATGGAAAAAAGCGTAAAAGCAAATGACGTATTCCGCAAATGCGCAAACCAAGAAAATAAGAAAGCCCACCTCAAAAAGCTAAATTGGATCCATCCGTAACCACGGGAGAGGCCCAGGCCCAGAGAGCAATCGACCACCAGAAGGCGGTGGCCAGTGGGCCCAGCCAGGGGTGCGACCGCACCCAGGACCGGCCGCCCACCTGGTGAGGCCTCCCGGGCCCAAGTCATCGGAGGCGGTGCTCTAGGCGGTTTCCCAAGGGCGGTTTCACCTCCTTCCAAACTTAGAGATGCCAAACCGCCCTACTCTAGCTATAAATAGATGGTGCTCCATTCATCATTCAACACACATCATTTTGGAGTCATCTACCTCACACCTCTCACTTGTATCTTTAGAGTAGAACTAGTAGTTTGTGAAGAGCTATCAAGGAGAGCTTGTCTCCTTAGAAGAAAAGGATCATCTTGGTATGAACAATTCGGTCTTCTTCCATGAGCAAGTTCTTATCATATTTATATGATCATGCATATGAACTAGAGCAAAGTTATGATCTTGTTATGAGCATAATATATAGACTAGAATATAGTTTATGTGTCATGTTCTTGACTTGTTCATCATCGTTCTTCATTGTTCATCGAATTAGTATAAATAGAGGAAGAACTAGGAATGAGGTGATGGTTCGTCGTGCCTTCTTGGTTGCTCTTAACCTAGTTTGTGGGAACGTTGGCCACTCGGGGAACAACTGCCCCGAAACCCAAGAAGAAGCTTCATACGTCAACAATGGGTTTTGCCAACCTCAGCAAGGTAATAACGGGTGGAACAACCAACACCGCCCGCAAGGCAATAATTTTAATTCAAATTACAATTCAAACCAACCTTCCTTAAAAGACCTCGTGTTAGGACAAGCTAAGATCAACGAGAACCTGACCAAAAAGCTATCTTTCAATGATAAAATGTTTGAAAATACAAATGCAAAGCTTGAAACTCTGTCTTCTTCTATTCAAAATCAAGCAAGTTTCAACAAAATGATAGAAACCCAGATGGCTCAAATAACTGCTTCTATCCCTGTCAACAATACGGGAAAAATCCCGGGGCAACCCGAGGCTTCTCCCGAGTTTGTTCATGCAGCTGCAGAGCAATAAAGGAAGAAGAGTCTTGCGAATGGACTGTAAACGTTGTAGCCCTTGCCGAAGGTCATCGGTAGTTATCTAAAAAAATAATAAATATTATATAAATTATATTTCATAAAATTATTTTCTTGCATTCAAAAAGAGTTTCTCTCTTTCTAGTTTTATAAAACTCTATTTTTAGTCCAAAATAAACTCTTCTCAAAAAATTATATAAAAATCATTCTTAGAAAGTTTAGATTTTGCTATATCTAAACCTTATTTTTAATTAATTTTTGAAAACAAAAAAGTTTCAAATAAATTTGTGGAAAATCAAAATCTAGGGGCAAAATTCCAAATGGGAGTCATTCGTAACCGGCTACATCTTGGGGGTAGCCGTTAGAGAGAGCTGTAAGAAGACGGGACAGAACCGGGCCTACCAGGGGACCGGCCGGTCCCAGGGGCGAACCGCCCCTACCCAACGGCTCTGCAGCGTGGCCTTTTGCCAAAGGCTACTAGCCTGTTGCAAGCTACACTCCCCCGCCTGCGATCAAGCCTATAAATACCAGAGAATTCGGGTAGAGCTCCTCACCCCTCTCACACTCACATTCCTTCACTCCCTCTATCACTCTCTTGCTCCACCACTTTCCAAATACTTTCCACAAAGATTCAAGTGCAAGAAAATTCTGCAAGAACCTCTTGCATTTTCCACCACAAAGCAAGGCTCTCGTGCTAAGCTCACTCACCATGAGTGGGATCGGAGGTCGGATTTCCGGCATGTTCCGGAAAGGCCGTCGCTCTCGTGGGGAGTCTAGCCAAGGCCCCCCTGCAAGTGAGGAAAGCCCGCTGCATGAAGAAGAGGAGGCACCAAGAGGCCACGCCATCGACGAGGCCAACTCCCCCTTCATCGACTTGGAGAGCGAGCGGGAGATGCAAGTGTACAACCTCCTCAAGGAACGCGAGTTCCTGCATACACCGGCCTTCGACCCACACTTTCTTCGGCAGACAAGAATGAACGTCGAATTTAATACCATTTTCGAAAATGTTGGTTGGAGCCGAGTTGCCCCTGTGCACGAACTTGGATCTCGTCTTTTGACCATCCAAATCTTGAACACTCTACAAATTGTCGATTATGGTATTACTTTTCGCTGCTTTGGGAAGGAGCATAGTCTTTCTTGGAATGGATTTTGCTATCCACTTAGGCTTTCATGAGCGATGCTCTGTTGACTTGGGTTTTTCTCTCTCGGGTTATCATCTTCATACTTTTTGGCACTTGATAACCGGACAAAATATGACTGGAAAGTTCCAACCCAATATCAACAACATCCATCATCCTACTTTGAGGTTTATGCTTAAGTGGATTGCTAATTCTTTCTTTCCTAGAGAAGACACGCATCATGCTTATGATATTGAGTTGAAGTTGCTTTATGCCGTTCTTAAAAAGATTAAAGTCGCTCCTGTCTATGATATTGTTAAGCATTGGTTGAATTCTTTTAAAACTTCTACACCTATCATGTGCACTTCACTCATCACTCGTCTTGCCACTAGTATTGATACTCATGGTGCTAATACTATTGTTTATTTTTCCACTCCTCGCATTATGCTCAATGAATTCTATTTCGTACAAGCCCACACTCTAAAACGTGACAAATCGGGACAGAATTTGGTATTTTATTTTCCGGGATATATAAACGAGATACCATTACCTAACCCGGATCTCGCTTTATATAAATCCCCATCTCTCACCTTCGACCTTGTTGAGAAGGAAGAACCACATAGGAGTTCTGTTTCCCGCAGGAGATCACGAAGGAGAAGAGTACAGGAGGAGGAGTCTGCACCATCTGTACAGCCTACACCATCGGCCATGCCCACCATGACACCAGGGATGGGATGGTCCCCTGTCATGTCTACATCCAGGTTCTCCCCTGGGTATGGATATGGTGTGGGACACATTCCTCACCCTCACGGGGCTGGAGGGTCATGGTGGCAACACTCACACTGAGGACAGGAGGATCAAGGTAGCAAGAGCATGTGCATTCCTCAGATTCTGAAGGCATGCCACCTCCACTTCACCCACAGCCGGTCACACTAGAGATTCTCAACACACGCATGGGAGGACTAGAGCTGCAAAATAGACAGATCCAAGGTACGCTCAAGGCTCACATCCAAACTACCACTCAATAGCATGAGCAGTACCAGCAGCACTTCGTGGACCTTGAAGATACGAACCGGCGGCGGCACGAGGCACAGATGGCCTACCTTCGGTCTATGGGACAGTTCTCGGGACCTAGGCCCTGAACTAGCTTGGGGGAGGAGACCCCACAGAGGTAACATGTATCTTTAAATTTCTTGCACTTTATTTCTCGCACTTTTAAATTCTGCAATTTTATTTCCTTATTAAAAAAATAATAAAAATAAAAAATAATAGTAATAAATAAAATAAAATATTCCACTCCTATATGTGCTAATATATGTTAGTTTCTTTTCTGTTGAAATGATGAATAGTTGCTCTGTCTATAATTCGTTTGTGCCTAAGTTATAACTTAGTATTTCTTAAGATTTAAGTTTGTTGGCTAAAAATGTCTCATTCTGAGAACTTGAAATCTTGTGGGTTGCAATTGCAAGATCCTTTTCTAAGTTGTTGCGAGATACGAGATGGTGCAAATAGACTTTGCTATGACTTTGTTCTAAGAGAAACTTGACATCCGGAGTTTTCTTTTCAAAAATTCAAAAATCAAAACTTCCCCAATGATTATGAAATACCTACCAAGGCCATATGACATGCTCTACTTTTGTAAAACTTTAGTAATATGCTGCTTGCGGAACCTTCAGTCGAGTCAAAAAGCTGAGACCTAGTGAGATTATAGTCATACACCCATGATTGAGATTCACGCACACCCACCAAATAAAGCCGACTCTCACCCTGAGAGTTGCGCACAACATGCACCCTTCCATCCACCAAAAATACACCAACTCTTACCCTGAGAGTTGCGCCCTCTGTTTCCACCAAATAAAAATGCCGACCCACACTTTGAGAGCCACGCATTCTTCATACAAAATTTTCACTCCTTGCATTCGCCATCATGACATCTCTCTATCTAGAAGTTTTCATGTGTCAATAAAAAGATATGGGCTATGTTAAAAAAAATAAAAAAGCTGAGGGGCATGAGAAAACAAACGGGAAAGAAAATCCAAATACCCGTTCAGAAACAAAAATTATATTTCTATAGCCCATATCTCTCCAAAAGTTTTGTTCCATCCAATAAAAGAGAGTCATGATGCATGGAGTGCCAAAAAAATTAGAGATAGGTTTCCACCATACTCATATTCCACACACTTGCACATCTCAATCAAAGTGTATGTCTTGTATCTCCTTATAGTCCGGTCTTTGACTCAGCAATACAGGTGATGTAAGTATGCCCACCTTCATACCTACTCAAAACTCCATTCTCAGCCTTAGTGGTAGGATATAAAGGCAACACTACAATGCCTTTGGTGAGGTATATCATACACATTGAGCGATTAAGAGAATCATTTGAGGAACTTGTTTTATTTTACAAAAATTCATAAAACCTCCAGATAGAAGACGGGCTATTTAACCATTCTGTCTTGCAACTGCTCAAGAAATTGGAGAAACTACAGGCCCCATGAGAAATCAAGGTACAGAGTGGATAGAATGCCAACCTATTTAAATTACGAAAGAATACTTTGTTATAGGCGTGGCACTTATGAATTATATCAGCATCATAGCAACTCCTGATCAACAACCATACTTAGCTATTTGCTCGGGACGAGCAAAGGTTAAGCTTGGGGGTCTTGTTTGCAGTCCTTATGGATCATTTCTATGCTACCAACTTAGACTAAAAAGAAGAAAGACAAACATATTCTATCACATATGCCTTTACTACTAACAAGTTCCACTTGTGCCCCTAGTATTCATGTTTTGCAGGTTTAATGGTGTAACAAGTGGAAATGCACAAACATCATGGAAAAAAGCGCAAAAGCAAATGATGTATTCCACAAATGCGCAAACCAAGAAAATAAGAAAGCCCACCTCAAAAAGCTGAATTGGATCCATCCGTAACCACGGGAGAGGCCCAGGCCCAGAGAGCAACCGACCACCAGAAGGCGGTGGCCAGTGGGCCCTAGCCAGGGGTGCGACCGCCCCCAGGACCGGCTGCCCACCCGGTAGTTTGTGAGCAAGGCAAGAGCTATCAAGGAGAGCTTGTCTCCTTGGAAGAAAAGGATCATCTTGGTATGAATCCAATTCGGTCTTCTTCCATGAGCAAGTTCTTATCATATTTATATGATCATGCATATGAACTAGAGCAAAGTTATGATCTTGTTATGAGCATAATATATAGACTAGAATATAGTTTATGTGTCATGTTCTTGTGAAACATTCTCGATTTTCCACGAGGGGAAAATCCACAGAATGAGGTATAATGTGATAAAACATTAGTTTGATCTCATCACATTATCATATATCAGTCGATATTACAGCCATACATCGCAATAGTTACATTATTTCATATCAACTGAGAGCACACCTATTACAAGGTCATTCTAGCGGGAGCGTATCTAGACGTCATCAGAGTTGGCGGAGTATGTCGTCGGGTGAAGGCTCCTCCTTCACGGCATCATCGGAGTCATTCTTGGCGCAGTATAGTCTTCATCTCCTGAACCAAACTTGAGCGTAGGCACGAGACCTTCTAATACTTCTTATTTCAATATCTCTGTTAGTCAGGTAATCAGCACACCGCCAGATATGTGCAGGCCATGGTCAGCACCGATGAGCTTTAGTGGAAAAGAGAAAACAAAGGATCTGGCGATTCCTAACATTTGGCTGTGGTTTGCATCCTAAGCACATGCAAAGTAGTATCCAGTAGTAAATTTTATAATAGTTCGTCAAGTTTTAACCCATATCACACCATCCATCGGTCCATCCCAATTCCATTATCCAGCCCATACACCACCTCACACACACCTCACGCTCAGTCGACAGGCCCAACTCCCTCTCGGGTCCTGTCTCAACGGCACACTGCCACACCGGGCACACTGCCGGATAGTCATCAACCAGGGGAGATAAGAATACCACTCACTACACCAGTAGAAGACCATAGGAAAGGTCCATAGCCGACGAGTCAGCATATGTATCGATCGATCAACCATAACACTCCGCAGAGGTTTTACTACTCACAAGATTAGCCATCATCGATGCTGTACCATCATCTAGACAGAATTCCGGGTGCTTGCTTGCCTAGGTCAATGCCACCCTACCACTCAGCCCTGGGTAACTTCGGCCCTATGCCGAAACGCTGAGACTGGGAGACGTAGTACCGGGCCCAATCAGTGGTACTGCGCATCTAGGACGGTTCGGGAATCCCACATCCTTCACCGCCCACCCTAATCACCTCACAACCTAGCAGTAGTGGCACCGCCCTACCAAGTAGTCCAGCCGTCTCTGGCCCATCAGAAGCGAGTGAGCAGTAAAGGATTCCTATGAGCCTGAGTACCAGTAGATCCTAGGTTGACCAAGCAGGCTTCTTCTCTTAGGGGATACTCTCCCCGTGCCTCCACGGACACCTCCGTTCACGGGCTTTCAACCACGCAGGCTTTCTACCCCAGAACCTCCTCATACACCATTACCCGTCACAGGTATCTCTCGTGGGAATGCCCAGATGCAACTCTCGGGTAAGACTTGCTTACACAGCTCGTCGTGTATCCCACTTGGTCGACTCGACCCTCACCACACACCCAAGACACACGCAGCATGCTCACATACCACCAGTCCGGCATCCCAAGCCAAACCATTCCCAGGGGTTCACCACCAGCATCACATCATAGATACAATGCGAGTGGAGTTAATAAATAAATGTAACATGCAAGCAAGCAGGTAGATAGGAATATGTATAAAAGAGCGTGAGCGCGAAGCTGGGTAGTATAGTAGAGTGGTTGCAAGCGGGGTAGTAACGGCTTAGGTAGTAACATGCATCATATACTAGCAAAGGAGTAAATATAAAGTGCTAGCAGTTCTAGATTTGCAATGTCTAATAGGATTCTCTAAAAGAAGGTGCTGTCATGACACCTGCGTCATCGAGGAAGTAGTGGTATGAGCACTCCTCAGTTAGTGTAGTCGTTCTGCTGGGTCTCCTAGATCCACTCCACAGTTCTTGTTGTCATCCATGTTCTCCTCCTCCAGCGGGCCTCAGTCCGGTCGTCGCTAATCTGGAAATGGCTACTCCGCAAAGCAATACAAGGCAAGAAACACCCAATATACCGAAAGATGATGGGACACGAAGTGATCCATGACGCTAGAGAATTAATAAAAGGTTCACGACTTGGCCCTCTCGGCGTATATCCGATTTCATCGGGCCAAAGAAACAAGAGTGATGGTTCGCTAAGCGCAAGGCCTATATCGCAGCCAAGCCAGGATGGCTTTATGGCAAATGATTTAGGCTAGAGCTTATCCATAGCAAAACACCACGGCTCACGATCTTCCGATCCGGGCGTCATGGAGAAGACGAGAATCAGAGGACGGGCCAAGCAAAAGAGAAGAACAAGGAATTATCGGTGAAAATGTTGTACAATCATACAAAGGTTTAATCACCAAGAATTTCAAGAGAGAGCGAGGGAAGAGAGGGGAGCTAGTTAGGCACATCCATATCATATTCTCGGTCACATCTTTGGTGAAGATAGTTTTTAGGTAGTCGATCGGGTCGACTCTCATAGGTCCGAGATCTTGATATAAACCATAGCTTCGCTAACTAAAAAGGGTTAGTCTGATCTTTGATCCAATCGGCATGGATAAGACGGGATCGAAAAGAGCGGGCTATACGGGAACGACTAGCGAGAAACAACATAAAGCGGTGGTCTACTTCTTCCAACACGCACGCCACGGAATAGACGGGGCGTCAGAAGTGAGCGACACACAGAAGAATACAAGCGCGCAAACCACTCATAGGGTACCACGACCTGGGTGCACTGGCACTAAGTCATTACTCGGATCCATAGCGATGCGGTTGTCACCGTAAGAATCAGAGGAATGCGACTGGTCGCGCAGGGTACAAGCATACGAGGGTCAGGCACAAAAAGTCAGAGTGGCAACACGAGGTCGAGTTACACTCGGTATTACGGCCATTGGCGAGACGAATCCCGCGATCGCAATGTCCGAGTGAAGTACGGTTCCACTGCCGGCTCGAAGGCACGGCACACCGCCTAAACAATAAGAACAACCAATAATAAGATCCAATGACACTGACCATAAGACAAAATGACTCGACAAACTAGTGGACGTAGCACATTTCCATAGCATTATGATGGATGGATCCTGTATTACAAATACAAATACAGATAGATCGTGAGTATAGGGTGCAACAGATACATGTACAGACATATCGTAAAGATAGGGTACAACAGGGATATGAGCAGACGGATTATAAGGATAGGTATACAATATGGAGAGCAGGAATATAGGAAGTAAGAGAAAAGGTTCTTCAATAGTCCAGCGTCGTATATCACTTAGCTTTCCAACAGTCCAACATCTTCTACAGGGCCCCAAGATCTAGCAACGGAGCTACGACACGAAGGCCAGACAGGGTCAGCATCAAAGGAAAGTGGCGAGGCTTGCTGCTACATGTCCTGGCTCCTCTTGGCCAGCTGCTGGTACCTCCTGGCCTGCTTTGGCTTGCTGCGGCTAGTCGTGGCCGGCTGCTGGCTGGTCGTGGCTGGCTGTGGCCTGCTGTAGTCGGGTCGCGGCTGGCCACGGCTGGCCGGGCGGGGCTGGTGACTGGCCGAGGCTGGCTAGAGTGACTAGATGCTGGCCGAAGGTGGCTGCAAGTTTCTAGGAGGTGTCGGGATGTGTCTGGGTTCCATCGGTCTACGCGGGCATGGTAAATCACGGCGTGATGGTAGCTAAGGTGAAGCTCATACGGGGCGTTGGGGCGACCTGGCAGAACTTCCAGAGATCTTCTCCCTTCTCGATCGGCAGTCCGTCGTGTCCATCGACGACATGAGCAGAGTGGTCTCGGAGTCCAAGTGCACAGAGTAAAACCGAATCGCAATCATGGTGGTGGTTTGGGTGGTCCTCGGCCACGCCGGCAGTTCTTGGAACGCCGGTGGTTCGATTTGGCTAAAAGAGGTCTCGTGTCGTGTGTGTGCGAGTGTCCTGAGCCGGAAGGGGCTCGGCCTACGCATCCCTTGGTGTGGGACACCATGGCTCATGTGGCGGGTCCTAGCGGGGTGGTGGTGCTCACCGAGGTTTGCCGGCAGGGCTGTTGACGTTGCTGCACGATGCGTGGTGCGCGGCTGGTGGTGGCACAGGCTTGGTGAGGACGCTGCGGCTAACGGCAGAGAGCGCGTTGGTGGCCGGCTTGGTTGCACAGCGTCCAGTCCAGCTCGAACGGATAGCACGAAAGGGTCACGGTCTCCTACAACAGTGGAGTAAATGGCACGAAGGCCAAGCATCAGTCATAGATAACATCACGAGGGGAGGAAGGAGGGGTTTCGAGGTGCTGGATGCTCACCGATGGCAGAGAGGGTGCTGTGAACGTGGAGGAGTCATCAGGAGCTGAGGCCAAATGCGACGTCGCGGCGAGCAGGTGCTGAGGATGACGAGGTAGCAGCCGAGGATGGAGCGGTTCGGAGACGCTCGGCCGAGGACGGAGCGCACGATGATGCGGGGAGGAGGGCGTCGCAGGGGTGCGCGAGCTTGAGGAAGCTCGGCGCGTCGCTGCCCCCGGTTCGGCATCCACGCAGAGAGGTCGAGGACGCTGCCGATCGCGATCGCGGTCGTGGTTGAGGAGCTCTGGTGTGGTGCCGCTCCGGGTCGCTGCACGACGTCGAGGTTCGTGGCGAGGTCGAGGTGGCCCCGTAGCGGCGTTCCAGCGGCGGTGCTCTGGGCACGTCGTGGTAGTGAGGTGGCTCGGTGACGGCGTGATGGTGACTCGGAGCAGAGGGCGACGTCGGGGCGGCGAGACATCGTGCTTCAACGGCCTGGCCGCGGCTTCCAGCTGCAGCATGGCCCCGGGTTCAGCAGTGGTGGCACGGTGGTGTCGTCAACCAGCGCGGCCGTGTCCGTGGCACGGCGAGACGAGGCGACGCGGTGGAGGTTGGTGGCGGGCAGAAGGCACGGCGGCCATGGTGGTAAGCTCGGCGGCGGTTAGAGGGAGGAAGGAGGAGAACAGTAGAGTGGCGTCGCGGCAGTCTTCTTATACGAGTGTGTGGCTAGGGTTGCGAGGGATGGACGGTGTCGATCTTCGGCTTCCGTGCCCAAGGGCATGTGGCGTGCATCGTGTGGAGGGGCGCGGGTGCCGATGCCGCGTGCGTGGCTTCGCCATCGCGCGGTGGTGGCGGCGGTTGACCCAGGGAGCATCTGCTCCCAGGGTTTGGGCATGGGGCACCGGCTGGCGGGCCGTCATGGGCTTGCTGGGCCGCGGGGCCGTGTGGGAGCAGGCCAGAGCGGGGAGGAGGTTGCTGGGCCGCGCGCGAAAGTGGGCCACGAACGGGGGAGGCAGTGCAGCGGCGTGCTGGGCTGAGAGAGGGTAGAGGAGTGCTTGTGGCCTGTTTTGGGATAGAGAGGAAGAAGTGAATTTCCTTATTTATTAGTTGGGATAAATATATGTTTAAATAGGGTTTGATTCTGAGATAGGAATTCGAATGGAATTTGAAATGGGATTTATTTTGCAATTTGGCATATTTATGAAATAGGAATGAGTGAATGTTTCCTCACCTTTTTCATTTATGGGAAGACAATATTGTGATGGGAATATTAGAGAGAGGAAATAGGAAAAATCTCCCGGGTGTAAAGGGAAGGCAAGGATTTATTTATTAGTGAATGGTGGATTCCGAATCAAGGAGTCAGATGATTATTCGAGAAAGATCGAGAGAAGTTGCTATGGACATGTGCTCTCCGACAAGATGCACTAGACCAAAAGGCGAACTCCGGCAAATTCCTACAAACAATTCTGTATGAATGCATCGTTTTGTTAGTGATTAGACTCGGGTTTATCCCTCAAGCTACATGTTCCACACATTTGCGAGAAAATTTTTAAAAAGTTCGCATTTTTGGCTTTTGGAAAACCCGGGTTGTTACATCTTGACTTGTTCATCATCGTTCTTCATTGTTCATCGAATTAGTATGAATAGAGGAAGAACTAGGAATGAGGTGATGGTTCGTCGTGCCTTCTTGGTTGCTCTTAACCTAGCCTGTCAATCCGAAGGGTTGGGGTCCGCTGAGGTTAAGAGTTGTTTCCAAGTACGTGAGCATGGTGCTCAGGTATGCGGAGATCGACGAATATGTCGGTATCCCACGGGCAGAGGGGTAGGTGGGCAGGTGGTGACAGCCCTGTCCATCCCTAGCACTCCCCCACGTTCGAATATTGAAGTAGGAGTTCGTAAAGTCTCTATCGGCTGGCAGACCAGCTACGGGGATCTCCCTATCATCCCAGACTTAGTCCTGATACTAGAATTACTAATTAGATATGTTGCTTAGCAGTTCTTTGCATAATTATATATGACCAATGCCTGCTCAGTTAGTTATATTCTTTTATTCTTTATTTTCCCTTTTTATCCTTGAGGTTGACCCAGATGTGTGTCCATTATTTTGAAATCATGTTTTATTCTTGTTTACTCTATGCCTACCATTGCACTCAATAAGTGATCATGTTTACACCACGCTTGATGCATATTGCCCTCCTACGGGAAATTATAAATACGACACCCTTGAATACTCACGGGTTGAAATGCTACAATGATAGTTCTGTGCGCTTGCAGAGTAATCTTATTTCTTACTAAGCTATCGATTGGCGTACCTAAGTACTATTACTTAAGGATTGTAATTCTTGTGCACCCCACAGCGCCGTGTCACAGTTTTGCATATCGTAAGTAATGACGGTTAGGAAGGCCAATCCGGCACTTCTAACTGCTATTACCAGACTGCATTACCTAGGCCGGCGCCATTAAGGGCCAAGGGTTACCTTTCTGAAGTAATGGTGGTTGGGAATGTCAACTTACGTTTCTAGTATTATTATTAAGGACGGACTTACAGTCTAACTTTAGTTGTGATGCTAAGAAACGCCAACAAGCATTTCTGGCGCCATTGCCGGGGATAGACTTTTAGTCTATCTTTTGTAACGACGTTAAGAAATGCCAACAGTGCTCGTTCCTTTCAACGGGGCTTTTGGAGACGCTGCTAACCTGCCCAAGCATCCCCGGGGCTTACGTGATAGCGAAGATTAATGGCCTAGGCATCCCTAGGGCTTACGTGGTGGCGAAGCAGCCTGCGCCTGGTAGGCTTACTCTTATCGTGGGCGATGGCTTTCCGAATTTATCGGGGCGGTCGTTGATGATTGTAGGCGGCCTGACGAGTGCAGGGCTTACACGTCGTCGAGCCAACACTGCCTGAATGGGTGCGGGGCTTACGCGTTGGCGAGTTTATGCGGCCCGATCAGTGCGGGACTTGTGCCTTGATGAATTTAAGCGGCCCGATTAGTGCAGGACTTATGCCTTTGGCGAATTTAAGGGGCCCGATCAGTGCGGGACTTATGCCTTGGCAAAGTTAAGCGGCCCAATCAGTGCGGGACTTATGCCTTGGCGAAGTTAAGCAGCCCGATCAGTGCGGGACTTATGCCTTGGCGAAGTTAAGCAGCCCGATCAGTGCGGGACTTGTGCCTTGGCGATGTTAAGCGGCCCGATCGGTGCGGGACTTATGCGGCGATGAATGTTGGTGCTTTATTGGTCTGCAATTTTAGATATACATGTATATGGAGGCTATATGACTTTTTATTGAAGCAATGAAAAACTGAAAATACACATATCTGCCTTGACATGCAGTCAAGGATAGAAGCGACGGAGATGTTCAATGTTCCAGGAGTTGGGGATATCGACGCCGTTGAGGTCGCATAGCCTGTACAAGCCTGGCCGAGTGACGGCCTTGACCATGTAGGGCCCTTCCCATGGCGAAGAGAGCTTGTGCATGCCTTCCTTGTTCTGCTTGCGGCGGAAGACGAGGTCGCCGATCACGAAGAGCCTGTCGTTGACATTGTGGTTGTAGTATCGTCGTATCCCTTTGAGTGCTGTGCGTACATAGGAGATCAGGCGCTCGTCCTCGAGCCTATCAACGTCTTCTGCTTCGGGCGTTGTCAGACATTTCTTTGTTGTAGTATTCGACTCGAGGAGCTCGGAAAGCGACGTCGGTAGGGAGCACCGCTTCAGATCCATAGACCATGAAGTAAGGTGATACGCCGGTGTTGCGGCTGGGCTAGGTTCTTAAATCCCAGATTACCATCGGCAACTCAAGGATCCAGTTTCCTGGGCTTCTTTCGACGACTTCGTGTAGACGCTTCTTGAGGGCATCGAGCAGCATTCCGTTTGCTCTTTCCACCTGGCCGTTAGCCCGAGGGTGAGCCACCGAGACGTACTTCACCGTGATGCTTGTTTCGTTGCAGAAATCCCAGAAGTCGCTTCCGGTAAACGTAGAGCCTTGGTCGGTGATGATACTGTTCGGAAGGCCGAAGCGATGAGAGATGTCGCTAAAGAATTCCAAGGCCGCGGTCGCTTTCACCAGTGGCTTGTACTCAGTCCACTTGGAGAATTTATCGATGGTCACATAGACGCAACGGTATCCTCCTTTGGCCACCTTGAAAGGGCCTATCATGTCGAGTCCCCACGTGGTGAAAGGCTAGGAAGCAGGGATGGTCTGTACTTGTTTGGCAAAAAAATTGGCACGCCTCGCAGTGCCGCACGATGTCCTCGGCATTTTGAACAGTGGTAGGCCAGTAAAACCCTGCTCTGAAGGCTTTACCTGACCAGTGTTTGTGAAGCCGCGTGGTTGCTGCACATGCCTCAGTGCATTTCATGGAGTATTTGACACCTTCCTTGCGTGTGACACTCTTCTGGAGGACTTCGCTCTTGTCATTTTTGCACATGAGCTTGCCGTCGACCAGAATGTAGTTCTTGGATCGTCGTACGAGGCGTTCTACCTCGACCTTGTCTTCAGGGATCTTGGCTTCGAGCAAGTATGCAATAAAAGGTGCTCACCAATGATGTGCAGAATTGGAGACGCACGCCACCAACTTATCGAGTGAGGGTGCTTCTGCTCCTTCGTCTATTTGGATAGACGGGCTGATCAAATCTTGGACGAAGACACCAGGAGGTATATCGGCCCGAGACGAGCCAAGCTTCGACAACTCGTCAGCTGCTTGATTTTCCCCTCGGACGACACGGTGGAACTCAATGCCCAAGAATTTGCCTTCTAGCTTTCTGATGGCGGCGACATAGGCGTCCATCTTCTCATTATTGCAGTCCCAATCTTTGTTTACTTGATTGATGACCAGAGTGGAATCCCCACACACCATGAGCCGACGGATGCCGAGCTCGGTGGCGATTTGTAGACCATGGATGGCAGCTTCGTATTCTGCGGCGTTGTTGGAGGCTTTGAAGTATATTCTCACTACATAGCGAAGACGTTCACCGGATGGTGATATGAGAAGTACTCTGTTTCCCACGCCTCTGATGCTGAGAGACCCATCGAAGTACATCGTCCAGTGTTCCTCCTGTTCGGGGGGCCCTGATTCTTGTATCTCTATCCATTCGGTAATGAAGTCGGCTAGCGCCTGTGATTTGATCGTTGTTCGACTGCGGAATTTGAGTCAGCAAGTACCCAACTCCACAGCCCACTTCATAATTCTGCCATTGGCATCTCTGTTGCGGAGGATGTTGCCGGAAGGGTGCTGAGTGACCACTGTTGGCAATCCTTAGCAACTAATATACAACATCATTTTAATACTAAAACAAATAGAAAGTAGGGCTTTTATGTAACCTTTCCACGAGTTTTGTTGTATATATAACTTGCAAGTCTGACACGTGGAAATATATAAAATTCCCAAGAAAGCGCACTACCGGAAAGCGTATTCAGAAAAGGCGCAAACCAAACGAGAAAGCCCATCTAAGAACTGAAAATCCATAACCTGCGGGGGAGGTCCTAGGCCCAGGGAGCAACCTGACCACCCGAAGGCGGTGGCCAGTGGGCCCAGCCAGGGGACCGACCGCCCCCAGGTGCAGCCGCCTCCTGGTGGGGCCTCCCGGGCCCAGTCTTCAGTGGCAGTGCTTTAGGCAGTTTCTGAAGAACGGTTTTAGCTCCTTCCAAGTTTAGAGACTGCCAAACCAGTCCTAGTTCAACTATAAATAGATGGTGCTCTCTCATTCAACACACACACCAACATTTGGAGCACTACACCTCACATTTCATACTTGTTCTCTCTAGTTTAGTAGTAGTAGAGCAAGGCAAAGCTATCAAGGAGAGCTTGTCTCCTTGGAGGATTCAAGAACATCTTGGTATGAATATAATTTAGTTCTCCTCTATGAGCAAGTTCTCATCTTATGTTTATAGCAATACATCTGAATTAGAGTATAATCTTGTTCATATTATGATCATGGCATATGAACTAGTTCATAGTCTATGTGTTATGTTCTTGATATGTTCATCAAAGTTCTTCATCATTCATCAAATTAGTAGGAATAGAGGAAGAACTATGGATGGGATAATAGTTCGTTGTGCTATCATGGTTGCTCCTAGCCGAACCTGTCAATCCGAAGGGTTGGGGTCTCGGGAGGTTAGGAGTTGTTTCCAATTACGCGAGCATGGTGTTCGGGTATGCGGAGATCAGCGAATATGTCGGTACCCCATGGGCAGAGGGGTAGGTGGGCAGGTGGTGATAGCCCTGTCCATCCATAGCATTCCCCCACGTTCGGGTATTGAGTAGGAGTTCGAAAAGTCTCTATAGGCTGGCAGACCAGCTGCGGGGATCTCCCTATCATCCCAGACATAGTCCTGATTCTAGTCTTGCTAGTTAGATGTAATTGCTATTCTTTGCATAGCTGTATATGACCAAAGCCTGTTCAGTTAGTTGTATTCTTTTATTCTTTATTTTTCCCCTTTATCCTTGAGGTCGCTCCGATGCGTGTGTCTACTATCTTATAAACTTGATTTAACTCCTGGTTATGCTATGCCTACCTATGCATCCAAATAAGTTATCATGTTTATACCAAAGCTAGATGTAATTCATCATGCCCTCCTATGGGAAATTATAAATACGACACCCTTGAATACTCACGGGTTGAAATGCTACAATGATAGTTGTTGGCGGTCCTTAGCAACTAAAATACAACATCATTTTAATACTAAAAGAAATAGAAGGTAGGGCTTTTATCTAATCTTTCCACGATTTTAATACTAAAAGAAATAGAAGGTAGGACTTTTATCTAATCTTTCCACGAGTTTTGTTGTGTATCTGACATGCAGGTCTGACACGTGAAAATACATAAAATTCACAAGAAAGCGCACTTCCAGGAAGCGTATTCAGAAAAGGCGCAAACCAAGGAAAACAAGAAAGCCCACCTCAACACTGAACTGGATCCATCCGTAACCACGGGAGAGGTCTAGGCCCAGGGAGCAACCGACCAACCGAAGGCGGTGGCCAGATGGCTCAGCCAGGGGATCGGCCGCCCCCGGGGACTGGCCGTACCCCTGGTGAGCCCTCTCGGGCCCAGTTTTCTTCTGGCGGTTGTAGGGCGGTTTTCCAAAGGACGGTCCCACCTACGGTCAACACAGATGGAAAGTGAAAACCGCCCTTTGGAGGTCGGTTTGGGTCCTTCTATGTGGGGATGATCCTTTTGCATAGAACCCCCTCCTCTCAAGCTATAAAAGGACTGCCTCCTCTCTACACCTATTAATCAATTGATTCACCAACACAAGAGGTCACAATGTAGAGAGGAAGAGCAAGCTTCATTCCATTAGCTTCTAGCTAATTTAGTATAGGGAGTGAGAGAGGGACAAGAGCTGGAGAAAGAGCGGAGTCGAAGCAGTTCTGCCTCCGGGTGGACGAAGTGCCGGGCTTGTCGGCTCTAGATCCAACTTGTACCTCTTATGATCGTCTTGCTACTTTAAGTAAGAAGTTCGTGTTCAACTTTGGTTTGATTCATTAAGCATGTTACTTTCATAAAGCTACTTGTTTGTGGGATCGTCGTTCGTGCTTTGGACGGATGCTCTAGTAAGAGGACTCCTGATAGGGACGGATGTTCCTGTACGCCGCTAGAGTAGTAGTCGCCTTCGTAGACGTGGTGTCTAGGTCGGAGTCTACCTTCAGTATGTTGTGCATCACCCACTGGCAGAGGGGTAGGTGGCAGGTGGTGACAGCCCTGTCCACTCATACCAGCATCCCCCCACTGTTCGGACGCGGAATAGCGCTGATACTGGTATCGCCTGGCAGACCAGGTGCGTCAGTGGGCCTGAAGCAAGCAAGTAGTGGGGAAGTTTCCATCGCTTATATGCGTTTGACCTTAGAAGACCCTCTCTACCCAACCTATCCCTTCCGTCTCTTTTGAGTAAACTAGTTTAAGAGACTAAGTACAAAGACCGTTCCTCTGGGAAATTACGATACCCTGAATACTTCCAGGTGAAGGCTACAACGGTACTTCCGTGCGCTTGTGGACTTTTCTGCTGATGCTAAGAAGCGCCAACAAGCTTTCTGGTGCCGTTGCCAGGGAAAGGTTGTCATATTTATCTCCGAACCTAGTTCACCCGTGTATCCTTGTGTTTTATCAAAAAGAATCTTTTATCTTTTCTTTATATAAAAACAAAATATTTCTTTTTATCCAATCCTTTCACCATGAAGCCAGCTCCAAATTCAAAATCGTTCTGCTTTAAAGGGGGAGTTCTTTGAACCACATTCTTTTTCAAAACCAAAATTTTCATCCAGTTATGAACTCCACCCAAGATTCAAAGCTATGGTTCGGACAAAACCCTTCTTTGGTCACGATAATGAAAATTCTTTTGACCACTTGCAAAACTTCGAGGAATTGTGTTCATGCCTAAGCATTCCTGGCATGACACAAGAAATTCTTAAGTGGAAGTTGTTTCTGTTCTCCCTCAAGGGGAGGCAAAACAATGGTACACTAATGCCGTAGAAAGTGCAAATAGAGAATGCGATAAACTTAAGATCAAGTTTTATCTTGCATTCTTACCCATGTCTCGTATCGCCGCTCTACCAAGGGCAAACCTCAACTTTGAGCAAAACAAGGAGTCCATAGGTACAGCCTAGGCCAGGTTTACAATGTTTATACATGCTGACCTAGACTTGTCATTATCTGATAATGTGCTTTTGCATATCCTTTGTTCGGATCTAGACATAGATGCTGCCCTATGCTTTGACATAACCATTGGAGAGCCGTTTTCATAAAAACCATGACGGAATAGAGGAAAAATCCTTGTTTACATCCTAGAGAAGCACGCTTCTCCCATCATTGTACCCAAACCCCTCCATACAAGGGCATGTCAAGTTCTGAAGAGCCCTCAGCAGCCGAATCTTTTCTCTTGCCACCCTTCGATTCGTCTGTTGAGCCTTCGCCCGAACCACGAACACCGAAGGAAGGAATGTTTTATCCTTCGGAGTTCGCTATCAAAATTTGAGGATTATGGCAGAACTTCAAAACATTTCTTGGCACAAAATTCTAACATTTCTTAGGAAGTCTCCCCTAATGCGGAGTCATCGAAAGTACGGTTGTTGCTTGTTGGAAGTGAAACGTTCTTCTGAAGAAATTCACATTCTTTCACCTCCCACAACCATGTCTTGCTCATTAAAGGAGAATTCTGTGAAATCCCTACACAGCCTCACAGTTGGGACTACTTTCATTCCAGCGGAAACCCTTTTAGGGCTATATGCCGCTAGTCCCGACCGATAAACTCTTCAGAAGTCTATCCGGACTCATCTTTGAGTTTTGTGGGATTGTTAGGGTTGTGACATTGGAAATTAACGAAACTGAAGTTTCTTATACTTCCTCATCTATGTCCATCCTCGATTTCGATCTTCTCATAGGGCACCCTCTTGAAAATCTCATTTATATATATAAAAAAAGAAGGGAGCCCCGATGAGAAGTTTAAAAGTTTTGCTTCTGCCAGCCATAGCACTTGCTCGAAAACCTAAAGGCGAAGCAAAGCTACTTGTTCGAGTATGCGAATCCTTCTCCTGCGCCCTTGCTTGAACAAGATGCATGTCCCTTCAGCCATCAAGAACATTGTTCTCGATAATGGTCAAGGTTTAGTGATCATCCTCCATGATATATCTTTTGAGAATGAAAACTTCCATGCCACGGACATGCCTGAAGCAACAACTCTAGAGCCAAGAAGGGGCCCGCTAACAAGCATGGTTTTGAGGTCCTTCACGTTTCATGCTCAAGGTCTCCAGAGTTTGTTTCGCTTCGGACCACCTGCTTCTACGAGGATCTTGCAACCATCTCTTGATTCTAGTTGTTCAACTTTTTGAAAGAATGGTTGTAGAATGCTTATGTTTGTCATGAATATTGCAAATCCCGTAGTAGTACGATGGTGCAGTACCTTGCAGCTTGAATTTTAATGCCTATGATTGGTGGTAAAGCTAGGAACTACACCACCATTGATTGCTGCAAGAAGAAGTTCCCACGGTCAAGCTTAAGACCATAACTTAAGCACTGCCGAGAGATACCCTGGATTACCCTTAAAAAATATATATATTTTATTATTATTATTACTATTGTTATTTTCAAAAAAAATATATATATCTTCTTTAAATAGTGAGGGCATGTTGTCAAGTTAGTATGCACCTTCGGGTATGTCGCTAACCATTTGAGGAAAGATTAATAAGAATTCGAGTCATATGATGCTTGACGACATGGAACGACATCAACTACAAAAGCTTGATGCACTCCTAGGTAATGGAACACACTTGTAAGAAGGTCCTAACTCTGCACTTGACTTTTATGCAAAAGTCCTAGTGTTGGGGAGGACGGTGAGAAACCCAAGTTCCATGCACACCAACAGTCATTAAAAAAAATGATGATGAAGATGTCAGCCTCGCCTTGAGAAAAAGGGAGAGAGAGTTAAAAATATATATATTGAAAAAAAAGAGAGAGATGATATAAAGAAAAGAGAAGAAAAAAATGAATGAAAGAAAAAAAGAAGAGAGATGAGGGAGACTAAAAAAAGAAAAAAAGAAATAGAACTAGAAAAAAAAAGATTGGGAGTCACCCTCTTCTGAACCTTTGCTAGTATCATCAAGGCCCGTGGCCCATGCTCATTGATGTGTGTGTGGCCTGGCTTCGGAGATCACCTGAGCAAAACCATCATGCTAGCTACAACAACAACTTCAACGCCTCATACATATATGTTGCCGGTATATATACTCAGGTATGCGAAGGTAAATAAATGTTCACCAACTTCTTATAATTGTCTTCATTTGATCATACAAATTCATGCTTCCTTTGCTTATGTTATAAACTCTGGTTTGGGTGTAGTCTTATAAGGTACATCCATAGGTCTTTTTTTAAATTAAGCATGGTGCTTAGCTTAAAATGGCCTTCTTTGATCAAAATTTGACATGGTGTTGAAATTTGATCAATGAACTTTGAGTTGTTGACATAATCAATGGAAATAATCTGAGATGGAGATAAACCTAGACATATCTTTCTCTGCATCTTTATCTTGGCCTTATTTATAAAAAGTTGAGTGAACAAGTTTTCAATAAAACTAATAAAGAAATAATAATATCTTTCTTGCTCTCTGGTCTTATAGCCAATAGAGTCCTTGCTTGTTGTTGTTGGTCTTGTTTTGTTTTATTTTTATCAAAATAAAGCAGGTACAAGAATAAGTGTGGGGGAGATCTTTCAAGCATACCTAACACACCTTCATGATCTACCCTGCACGTTGCACAACACTGAGTGACTCATCACGCAACAAGGATAGGACACATGACTTCCATAAACCTCCTTCATCTTCAATGGTGGTTTGTGCACCTGTACCCTCACATCTCCCTAAGTTCTGAAGTTTTAAATCTGATAATCTAAAAATGCAAAACTTCTGACACGCCATCTCCATGCTATCTTTTGATAAAATTTGCATACTCCTTATTCCTCGCCAACATTCCTATAACTTGTGAACAATTATCATAGGGACCCCATGTTGTCTAAGTAATTGGAGTATGTGATATAGCTGGATGATTTGAACCTTGCTCTTTTTATGATGGACTTGGGATTTATTTTACAAAATCAAAATGAGATGGCATGCTCCTCAATGATAATGAATTTCCCACCAAGGCCATATGACATGTTTAACTTCTAGCAAACCTTTAGTCATATGCTGCTTGTCGGATCATTGAGTTTTGTCAAATTGTTGTGACCTGTGTGAGATTATGGTCATGCACCCATGATTGAGATTCACACGCACCCACCAATAAAATGCTGACTTTTACACTAAGAGTTGCGCACAATATGCACCCTGTCATCCACCAAAAACGTCAACTCTTACCCTAAGAGTTGTGCACTCTTCTACCAAATAAAAATACCGACTCTTACCCTGAGAGCCGCGCATTTGTTATCCACCAAATAAAAATGCCAACTCTTACCCTAAAAGTCGCGCATTCATCCTCCACCATATAATTACTCCTCGCATTCCATCATGACATCTCTCCATTCAAAGTTTGCATTAAGAAGAGATATGGGCTATGATTTAAAAAAAAGATTAGCAATAAACAAACGGGAAAGTCCAAAGCCCCATTCAAGAATATATATATATATATATATATATATATATATATATATATATATGAATATTTCCTTTTATAGCCCATACTTTTCAAAGAATCATCCATCTATCCAATAAAGAGAGTCATGATGCATGGAGTACCAAAAACAGTTAGAATTAGGAATCATCTTCCATGCCACACACTTGCACATCTCAATCTAGTGTATGACTTGTATCTCCGTGTGGTTCGGTTTTTGACTTAACAATATATGTGATGCAAGTATGCCCACTTTCATACCTACCCAAAACTCCACTCAAAAGCTTTAGAGATGGGTTATGAAAGAAGGCAATTCCAAAATGCCTTGGTGAAGAACCAGACACATATATGAGCGATTTGAGAGTATCATTTGAGGAGCAAGGCTATTTTTTTTCTTTTTCAAAAATCTTATAAGAACCCAAGTTTCTGAGCTAACTGATGCAAGGGGATTTGAATCCATGTTGTTCCATTATTTAATTACCCAAGAAAATATGGTAGACAATTTGAATGTAACAACCTGTGTTTTGCTACTTTTGAAATATAGGTAAAATAATTTAATATGGTATTTTTGAGCTCACGAAAACATAGGGAAATTAATTTTTTTATTAAGTTAAAAATTCAACTAGGATTTAGCAACATGTCTGTGCATTCATGCTGCTGCATCTATATTTTGTAGTGCTTGCATTTATTTGAATTTACGAAATATACAAAACCCCATTTTAAAAACCTCTTTGGAAATTCAATTGGAAAAGGAGATAGTTTTTAAAAAAAAAACAAAGAGAAAAAAAATCAATCTTCTCTTTTTCCCTCTCGGCATGCTGGCCAGGGACAGGGAGCCGGCGGCTGCCCTTTTCCCTTCCCTCTCTCACGTTTTCTGTTGCCGGCCCAAACAATTGGAGCACCCGGCACCAATGCAATCTCTTTTTCTCTGTGCTGCTGCAGCAAGGGCCCCACCTGTCAGCGTTTTTATCTCCAACCTCCCGCGACCTCTCTGTGTTGCAGCAGGGCATGCATGCAACAAACATCTCTGCTTGAGCCGCGCGTCGTTCCCTGGCAAAATCCATCTACTCATGCAGCTAGAAAAGGATCAGGCACCCCTCTAATCTCCGATCCCGTCTCTCTCGCCTTCCACACGCGCACACGCACGGAGTCGAGCAGAACAGAGCCGCCAACGTCGCGCTACGACGCCGACCTTTCTTCAGTCCGACTTGATGCCACGATACGCCGCTGCCGACGCCGTCCGTCATACTCCGCGGTCAACCCGTCTCCGTCCAAATTTGAGCCTGTGGTAAGAATCCCCATGTCAATCTTGTTCTTCCCATGTTTCCAATTCGAGAAGTCGTGGCCTCTAGGGCCCTGTCCGCGCGTGCCGACGAGCCTCTCGCCGCCGGCCATGGTGGCCATCGCGCAGAACATTTTTCCGGCCTTTATTTTAGCCACAGACGCGTTCGCCATCTCGCCTGCTCCCTCCCGGTGCCCTCGGTTTGCGAAGCCATGGCCCGCAGCGCCATAGCCGTGTGACGGAACCGCCTTAATCATAGGGCCCACGTGCCCCGTCATCGTCCCTAAGGACCTTTGACTAGTCTGCACGAGTTTCCTTTTGACTTCGGTGGCCCGTCGGGTCTCATAGGAAACCCTACTTTCCCCGAGGATCTCATTGTAAAGACCTTACAAGTATTACAACAGTTTACACAAATGAGATAAATCAGAGTAAAGAGTGTGGAAGAGTTACATTAATATAGATTTACAAATTTAGTTTACATTATCCCAAACCAGAGTTTCGTAGTGGAGTAGCGATATACAACTAAACACCCTGCCCAAGGGTCTCATTATATACACATCTTCATCCCTGCACGATCCGCTGACCGGCACGGTCCCACATAGAACTGCACACTCAGTTTACCTGCAACAGGGGTTAACAAATCCTGAGTACATAGGGGTACTCCGCAAGACTTACCTGACTAAAGGTGTAAAATTAGACTCAGGAATGCAGGTTGAGGGGAGTCAAGGTAAGGCTTGAGCAAGAGTCAAAGTATTTTGCAGAAAAGCATTTCTAACCTATTTCATTATTTGATCTCAATATTATTTTATTCATATACATAATTCCAATATCAATTCTCGTATATTATGTACTTTCAAATTCATATTCATTCTGAAAAACACCTAGTTCCGAACCACTCTTCGCTGTAGGGGTGAGGATCATGTCTCTATTAACCGAGGAGCAACGTCGATTCGAATCCAGAAGTACCCAGCTGGGGATCCCTATCCACACTGCATATGTAACACTTAAGCTTGCATATGCCAACCCCGCCTACCACGGCTTTTCATACCCCGGAACCGGTCCTGCGCCACCCGAGAGCACAGTACCCCTCTAGTCTCTAGGCACGACGGCCACGAGGGTACACGCTACTCTCGCCATCTCTCCACTCCCAGTGCGTGGTTGTCGGTTCCAGCAGTAGAGCCACCGGAGTCAGAGGCTTTCCGTAGTATGTGGCTAGTTGCAAAGTCATGATCACAGCAGGCCGACAACAAATGGTCTCTAATATTTTTCCGTTAGAAACCATGCATTGGGACTCTAACCCAAGTACACTAGAGACCACCCGGTTTTCGCATCCCTTTTCCGATGGCGAGGATCGTTGGGACTCTAACCCAAACAGATGGTCGACCAAACGGAAAACCCATCCACGTTGATGATAATGGACTGGCCAAGTACACCATCACCAAACGAGGACAATACCAATCCCATAAAATGATTCATTTGTTTCATATCATCACAGTTTTCAAAATAGCATTTTTGCAACTCTATCATTAAGCATGACTAAGCATTTTTCAATACTTTAAATAAATCAGGGTCTCAGGTATAATATGTGGTCAAGGAAAGGTAATGCATCAATGGGTTATCACTCAACTCCTAATAACCTAATGCAGTAGATTAACTCAAGTGATAAATATTTTTAAATAACAAGGAGGGGCAAATGCACCGGGGCTTGCCTGTTGCCTGGAGTAGATAGAACCCTGAAGTCAATCATTGAGAAAGATCCACATTCACCGAGTGAAGACCTTACTCGATACTTGCTTCAGATAACAAATTATCCCGCGTGCACTACACGAAATAATAATGCAACACTTACATGATGATATGTATGCCATGATGCAGGAGATGCATAAAATCACTGATCAATGGCTAAGTAAACTTAATTTGAAAGTTGAGTACAACTTTTCCTTCGCGATAAAGTTGTAAGCCAGCAACACTAATTACTACCGAGTATTAACTGCTTTGGTTTATTGACCATTTTAACAGTTGTTGAAAACTGAATCAGCTCTCCTATAATAATGACCAGCACCCACTTAAGTGATTTATAAAAATCCTATTATCACATGTGTATAAACTACTAATGTTTAATTAACAATTGGTCTACCTACTTGAAGTTCCATTAAATATCTTAGTTAACGTGATTTGCATAAGTCTTAACAGGTTAGCAAGACACCAAGGGTCAGCACATGATAGGGACCCGAGGTTAACACAAAATTCCAAATCACATAACCCCTAAATTGGATCAAGGTTTCTATTCATTTTATTGATCGATTTATAGAGTATTAAAGAGTCATTAAGTAAACTATTTCCATTTGAACCCAAACTTTTCCCATAGCTATATCTCAGCCTAAAACAGTACCACAATATTTTTCATGATTTTTGGATCGTTATTCTAGTCTACAAAAATCATAGAAGTCCCATTTATTAATTTAGAGGGGCATTTTTAGTTCCTAAAGAATTTATAGAAAATCACTATTTAATATTTTTTTAAAATACTACATATTACAGAGAGCCCATACAATTATTATCATAATTTTTGAAACAGTATATTAATTCCCACAAAAATAAAAAGCTACACTACTATTCAATTTATTGAGAAAAATAGAAAATGCCGATAATTCGCAGAGAAAATAAAACCTCAAATCGGCCCGAGGCGGCCCATCACGAAAAGGCCGGCCCAACTCGCCCTCACCCTGCGCGCGCTGGCAGATTCGCAGAAAGGCCCTCGGAGTTTAAGCCCCTCAACCCGAGATCCAAACGCCACTAATCATACGAGTCACATAGTGTTCACTTAACCCCCTGGAGTTCTTTAAATTCTCCACTTCGAGCCCTTCTCTCTCCTTTCACACAGGAAACATGGCGGAGAACACCGGATCGGCTCGGTTCCACCGACGGCGAGCTCACCGACGACGAGGAGGACACTGCCGTGATCCCCGCGACCCCTCGGACGCGACCCTAAGCTTGGTTAGGCGGTAGGACGGTCGGAGCAAAGCCCAGAGGTGACCACGGCGGCTCGGCTGGTTCGGAAACAGCGGCATCTGGTGTTCCGGTGACGAGGGCTCAGTAGAGTTCAAGATTATGGCACAGAGAGATCCGGAAGCTCACCACGGGATCGGTGCTCACGAAGATGGTGGATGGGACGATGCGGAACACCGGGCGTGACGGGGACAGAGGTGGCGGCGGCGTTCTCCGACGACGTGAGCCCCGTTCCGACGATTCCCTGCGTGTAAGCACCAAACTACTTGGTTGACAAGTCTCTATGCGTCACCAGGGACCTAAAACGAGAGACGGTAGGAAGGTTACCTCCTCAGAACGAGCTAACCGTGTCAAATCGGGCCACGGTGGCGTTACTGCAGGCCGCGGGGAAGAAAACACCCTGCGCGGGCAGTACCAGCAACGCCACCCGACGAGAGCGGACTCAAACGGTGCGTGAGAACAAGGCGTAGCTAACTACGAGATGGGGTGAGTGATGGCGTAGCAACGACGACGAATTTGGAGATGAAGCGGAAGATCGCCGGCGGCGGGTAGGAAAAGAAAAAGACGAACTGGCGGCGACACGCGGCCGGCCGGCCCCGGACGGCGCCGGCCCCCGGCACGCGCACGCGCTCTGCGCACGGCAGAGCAAGGTACCGGACCCCCCTGGCAATCACTGTAGCACAGACAGCACTGATTTGACTTTTTGTGAAATTAATTTTTATTTTATATAACAACTGGAAAAATTGCCCAAATATGAATTGTAGTAAATTTGGTGCTGAACAACTTTGGTTTTTGGGATATTCCCAAATTTTTAATGGATTTTGAATAATTCAAAAAGGGGTAAAAGAACAATTTGAATTTCATTTCAAATTCAATCAAATTCTCAAGATTTTTCGCAATAAGTTGAAAATATCCAAAAATAAAAGTTGTTCTACAAGGCAAGCCCTACAACTTTTGTTAAGGGACCTTTGTTGGATTCTTTGTAATTTTTGAAATAACATTTCAAATTTAAGTTCTAAAACACTCATTAGGGTTTAATTTGAAATCTCAATGCATAAGTTCAAAATCCCCAAATATAAAAGTTGTTTAACTTAAAAAGCCTTACAACTTTATTTAAAGTATTTTTCCCCAATTCTTGATAGTTTTTGAAATAGCATTTTAAATTTAATTAAACAAACACTAATTGGGTTTAAATTTAAATTCCCACTGGTAAACTTTAAAATCTCTTAACATGAAAGTTGTTTCATTTTGCAAGGGCTAAAACTTTTATTAAAAGACCATCCTTATATTCCTACTAGTTTTTGAATTCGTATTTCAAGTTTAAACTTTAAAACCTAGATTAAGATTTTATTTGAAATTATTTTTAATAACTTCAAGATTGCCCAAAATAGAAGTTGCTCAAATTTTAAAGATTTATAACTTTTGTTTAAGGCCCAACTCCTAATTATGCTTAGTTTTTGATTTAGAGTTTTAGGTCCGCTTTAGGGTTTATAATTGATTTTCTTTTTATTTCCAAATTTAATTTAGATAATTGCATACAAACCCAAACATTCACATAATAAATCACTCTCAAGAACTTATCCATAATCACATGTTGAAACAAAAATTATTTTTGTTAATGCATAGTAAAAAAATGAGTTTATGCAGGATGATTTACATGCAATGATGATGACATGACAGGTTTTAATTAATCGTAACACCAGAGGTGTTACAAGCCGTGAGCGCCGCCAAGCTCCGTCCGCCAGCAATGGCGACCACCGCGCCGAATCCCTTCCCGACCCGTGTTTTGGTCCTAGTTGAGTTCGCGCACGTCTCCTCCTTCTCCCGGAGGTTTCGGGTCGTCTAATTGTGATCCCTAGGCGCCCAGGCCGTGAGCTCTGGCGAACTCCTCACCGGCAGCCATGGCCCTCCATCGTGGTCTCCCTGTACAGGCAGCAGCAGTCTGTCTACCCCTCCCTGCTATTTCCCCTCCTCTAATTTTGGATCCTTGATCTGAGAATCGATGGTTCACAATAGAAGATACCCCTTCAATGCGCTTTTTGTTAAAGAACCCCTGGAACATCTGCTGCTCAACCTGCAGTCCTTGGCGCCTCTCACAGCAATGCGTTTACGTTTTCAGAAAGCGTATTTCATCTCTGTCAATTTCAAAATCCAGATTTATTTTATTTCATTATTTACAAAACTGCCAC
This sequence comes from Eremochloa ophiuroides, assembly GCA_038502445.1. NCBI lineage: Eukaryota > Viridiplantae > Streptophyta > Magnoliopsida > Poales > Poaceae > Eremochloa > Eremochloa ophiuroides. Next base: position 34,764,522 of record JAHLJS010000007.1, on the reverse strand, counting down.
TGCACCATTTTGCTTATAAAATCGTCATTTTAACTCCGATTTGATCCGATCAACTTGCGTTAGATTTGTATTTGGGAACTCTACGTGTTTTCACTGCTGTTCAGTAAGTTTGAAACTTTTAAAAATTCAAGTTAATATTATATTAATTATTTTGGTAAAGTAAATCTTCAGAAAATCATAACTTCTACGTCTTAGCTCCAGTTTTTCGTGATCTTTATATCGATGTGATCGTTAGAACAAGTATAATATTTTATACCAATTTTAAACTGTTTTTATTCTGTTGGTGTACTGTTCTAATTATTTTCTCTTGTTTGCTTCGTATATGATTGCCCGATTGATTGTGTGGTGATGTGATGATCGTGTGAGTAGAAGGTGAGCAATTCGTGGACGATCAAGAGTACTTATACGAGCAGGACCAGCAAGACCTCTTTGATCAAGGCAAGTATAACATGGACCATCCTTGTGTCCTATTCACTGATAAATTCATACTACATATGCATGTGCCCACCTTGACAACCTTAGAGATCATAATCTAGATTTGTTATCTTGATTCCTTATTTACCTATTGGGATGTGCATTGGGTAAGCTTTTGCTAACTGCTTTATTAATGCCAATGATCTTGTGATATGATTAATGGATTGTGCAATGAACATTTAATCTGATTTTTATTACTGTTCAAAAGGGAGCTAGAGCCTTGGGTTAGATGATTTGGCTCTAGTTTCTCTCCGTAGGATTTCTGAACCTGATGAACCAGGATTTTCCGTACAGCTGTGAGGGCTATATGGCTCTGGCTTTAGTCACTTAAAAGACCTTTTCTACCTTGTTAGAGGTTACCCGAAAGGGCACAGTTGGGTGTTTGCCACCTTGGGTGTAGTACGGCTTCTAGTCTTATGTGTATAGCCAAGAAGGAATGTGTCATATTGAAAAGGGGGGTTCCTACATCTCGCTGCCACTCACCCTTGCGGCCCTAACCTGTTAGACGAACTTTTAAATGACTTTATATGGTTAGCTAGTGTTTGGGTCCGATCAAGCCATGCATTAGAAAATCATGACTCACAGGTAAAGTGTACACCTCTGCGCAGAGTTTAATAATCTATCATGATAACCGTGCTCACGGTCACGAGCGTCCTTGGTCACACGTTCTGCTAGATGGTTACTGTGAAATATATTATGTTCATTATTGTTGTTAATATCTTTGCTGTTTATTAACCTTATTACAATTGATCATTGCATTAATTATGGGTTTGGGATCTTGATGCTACTCAATTGCTAAAATGAACATGTATATTAAAAGCTAAACGCAGTCAAACAGTGTCTAGCCTATTTGTGCCTCATGAACCCGTGTTGTACTTGCTGAGTACGAAATGTGCTCACCCTTGCAATTCACCACCACAGATGAAGATTGGAGTGAAGATTACCGCAATGAATATTAGGCTTGGTGTCTCCCCGTCGACGCGTCCCTGTGTTGGAGCTTCCGCGAGCATTTCAACATTAGTTATTATTTATCTATTTGATCTATATTTGTTCGATACTATGTAATAAATAGTCTATTCAGATTGTAAACACTGTGATGGTACTATTTATAATTTGTCGGCTTATATGTGTGACTATTCCTGGGGCACATATGAGTTATTTATACATCCTATTTTGTTCTTAAAATATGGGTGTGACATTGAAGTTCACAAGTCCAGATGAAGCTTGGAATAATCTGTATGCAGATCTTTTTAAGGAAGATGAACCCATTTGGTCCTTAGCACTTTACTCGAGGACGAGCAAAGGACCAAGTGTGGGGAAGTTGTTGGCGGTCCTTAGCAACTAAAATATAACATCATTTTAATACTAAAATAAATAGATGGTAGGGCTTTTATCTAATCTTTCCATGAGTTTTGTTGTGTATCTGACATGCAGGTCTGACACGTGAAAATGCATAAAATTCACAAGAAAGCGCACTTCCAGGAAGCATATTCAGAAAAGGCGCAAACCAAGGAAAACAAGAAGCCCACCTCAACACTGAACTGGATCCATCCGTAACCACGGGAGAGGTCCAGGCCCAGGGGAGCAACCGACCAACCGAAGGCGGTGGCCAGATGGCTCAGCTAGGGGACTGGCAGCCCCCGGGACCGGCCGTACCCCTGGTGAGGCCTCTCGGGCCTAGTTTTCTTCTGGCGGTTGTAGGGCAGTTCCCCAAGGACGGTCCCACCTATGATCAACACAGATGGAAAGTGGAAACCGCCCTTTGGAGGTCGGTTTGGGTGCTTCCATGTGGGGATGATCCTTTTGCATAGAACCCCCTCCTCTCAAGCTATAAAAGGAGGCCCACTCTCTACACCTATTAATCAATTGATTCACCAACACAAGAGGTCACAATGTAGAGAGGAAGAGCAAGCTCCATTCCATTAGCTTCTAGCTAATTTAGTATAGGGAGTGAGGGAGGGACAAGAGCTAGAGAAAGAGTGGTGTCGAAGTAGTTCTGCCTCTAGGGTGGACGATGTGCCGGGCTTGTCGGCTCTCGATCCAACTTGTACCTCTACGATCATCTTGCTACTTGAAGTAAAAAGTTCGTGTTCAACTTTGGTTTGATTCATTAAGCATGTTACTTTCATAAAGCTACTTGTTTGTGGGATCATCGTTCGTCCTTTGGACGGATGCTCTACTAAGAGGACTCCTGATAGAGACGGATGTTCCTGTACGCCGCTAGAGTAGTAGTCGCCTTCGTAGACGTGGTGTCTAGGTCGGAGTCTACCTTTGTATGTTGCGCGCGCCCACGGGCAGAGGGGTAGGTGGCAAGTGGTGATAGCCCTGTCCACTCGTACCAGCATCCCCCCACGTTCGGACGCGGAATAGCGCTGATACTGGTATCGCCTGGCAGACCAGGTGCGTCAGTGGGCCTGAAGCAAGCAAGTAGTGGCGAAGTTTCCATCGCTTATATGCGTTTGACCTTAGAAGAACCTCTCTACCCAACCTATCCCTTCCGTCTCTTCTGAGTAAACTAGTTTAAGAGACTAAGTACAAAGACCGTTCCTCTGGGAAATTACGATACCCTGAATACTTCCGGGTGAAGGCTAAAACGGTACTTCCGTGAGCTTGCGGACTTTTCTGCTGACGCTAAGAAGCGCCAACAATAGTTTTGTGCGCTTGCAGAGTAATCTTATTTCTTACTGAGCTATCGATTGGCGTACCTAAGTATCGTTACTTAAGGATTGTAATTCTTGTTGCACCCCACGGCGCCGTGCAACAGTTTTGCATATCGTAAGTAATGACGGTGAGGATGGCGAATCCAGCACTTCTAACTGCTATTCCCAGACTGCATTACCTAGGCCGGTGCCACTAAGGGCCAAGGGTTACCTTTCTGAAGTAATGGTGGTTGAGAATGTCAACTTATGTTTCTAGTATTATTATTAAGGACGGACCTTTAGTCTATCTTTAGTAGTGATGCTAAGAAACGCCAACAACCACCACTATTGGACGTGCTTCAAACTAATGGTGGAGCTTGCGAGATGTGAGTAGTATGGTGTAGATCAGCTTCTGCACCATCGGATAGCGAGCCTTAGACTCGTTCAGCACTTCGCTGTTGAAGTATACTGGACGCTGGAATGGGTACGCGTGGCCGTCTACTTCTCGCTTGACCACAATGGCCGTGCTGATGACCCTGCTGGTTGCGGCAATGTAGAGCAGCAAGGTTTCGGCCTTCACCGGCGCTGTGAGCAGCGGATGATGCACCAAGAATTGCTTTAGTTCTTTGAAAGCTTTGTCCGTCCAGATGAATTTTTTGTCGGCTTTGAATAACTTGAAGATGGAGAGACCTTTTTTGCCTAATTTGGAAATGAATCGACTTAGGGCAGCCATGCACCCTGTGAGCTTATGGATGTCTTTAACGCTGGTCGGTGGCCTCATTCGCATTACGGCCTCAATCTTCTCTAGATTAGGGAGGATGACATGTTTGCTGACGATGTTGCCGAGCAGATTACCCGATGGAACGTCGAAGATGCATTTGGACGGGTTCAACTTCCATTGGAAGGCGGATAGCTTCTTGAAGACTGCTTCAAGGTTGGAGATGAGGTCTTCAGCTTTCTTGGTTTTTATGATGACATCATCGACATAAGCTGCGGCAATGTCTGGAATGAGGTTGTTGAGGCATGTCTAGATAGCCCGCTGATATGTTGCATCAGCATTCTTCAGGCCAAAGGACATGGTCTTGTAGCAGTAGGCCCCAAAGGGGGTGGTGAAGGAGGTTTTCTCCTGGTCTTCTTCTTTCAGGGTGATCTGATGATAGCCGGAGTAGCAGTCGAGGAAACTGAGTAGCTCGTAGCCGGCGGTGGAGTCGATGACTTCGTCAATGCGTGGGAGACCGAAGGGGTCTTTAGGGCCGTGTTTGTTGAGATTGGTGTAATCAACGCACATTCTCTATTCATTATCCTTTTTTCTTACAACAACTGGATTGGCTAGCCAATCGGGATGATACACCTCTTTAATAAAGCCGGCAGCTAGGAGCCGGGCTATTTCTACCCTAATAGCCTCCTTCTCGTCTGGAGAGAATCACTGGAGCTTCTGTTTGATGGGCTTGGCGGTCTTTGAGATATTCAAGGAGTGCTCAATCAGCTCCCTGGGTACGTCGGGCAAGTCTGCAGGTTTCCATGCAAAAATGCTGACGTGTTTCCTGAGGAAGCTGACGAGCGCGTCTTCCTATCTCGACCTGTCCCGATGCGAGTAGTTTTACTCGGGTTACCGAGGACGAGGACCACGTCTTTAGTCTCCTTGTTCTTGGTCGTAGCCCTGGGCGGGGTCTTCTCTGGGATGACTTGCTCTTCAGGTGCCAGCTTCTGTGCGTCTACTGCGCACGTGTTCATCAAGATGGAGACGTCAGTAGCTTCAGCCATGGCAATGGCCTCCTTCTCGTGGTCGTATGTGACCTGGAGGTTGGAGCGCACCGTGGGGACGTCGGTCTCCGTTGGCATCTTCATGACGAGGTAGGTGTAGTTGGGGATGGCTCCAAACTTGACTTGTGCTGGGCGGCCGAGGATGGCGTGGTATGCGGTGTCGAAGCTGGCCACCATGAAATCGATGTGCTCAACATGGAAGCACTGTGGAGTCCCGAACTGGACGGGCAAGTTGATCTGTCCCAGGGGGTAGGAAGATTGTCCTGGGACGATTTCCTAGAATGGAGCCATGGTCGGCTCTAGATCTTCTTCCCGTAAACCGAGCTCTCTGGCGGCGCCGAAGAAGCGGATTTGAGGCCGCTGCCGCCGTCGATCAGCACCTTGTGGAAGCGGGTCGTGCGTATGACTAGATCGAGGATCAGAGGGAAACGTCCCAAGTACGGTATCTCTGTCCACTGGTCATCTCTGCTGAAGGTGATGGCTTGATGCGACTAGGGAGGGAACTTTGGATCGGCAACAAAGGTGTCATAGTTGGCAACGGAGTTGACGTGTCTGGTGACGAGCTTCTACTCCCTCTTCGACTCCATGGCAATGCGACCACCAATGATTGTGGAGATCATCCGGTGGGCGTCGGTGAAGCCGGGAGGCGGGCCGTCATTGCCGTCACGTTTATCTTTGTCAGACTCGGTACGAGCCTTCTTCTTCTCTTCTTCTTTAAAGGCTTTGGAGAACATAAAGCATTCTCTCATGGTGTGCTTGTGGAACTTGTGGACGGGGCATTGGCTATCAAGGAGCTTGTCATACGCCTCCTCATAGTTGCGCTTCGGAGCTGGTTGGGTGTTGTAGACTTAGTAATGGCGATGCCTTTCTCCAACTCTGGAGCTCTCTGGCTCGTCATAGCAGCACCGATCAGGATGGCGCTGGTCGCGGTGGTCGCGTTCGTCACGGCGGTAATCCCACCGGGATCCTCGGTCGTCGTGACGCCGATCAGTTCGGCAGTCACCGTCTTCATGTCATGGCCGGTCAGGAAAGCGGAGGCAATCGTGGATAGAGTGGCGAGCAGCTTCGTTCCCGTCAACATATTTGTTTGCGACGCATAGCATCTCAGCAATGGAGTTTGGTCTGCTGCGATATAGCTTCCGCTGAAATTCTTCGTCGGGTCGGAGGCCTCGTATGAAGGCGGAGATGGCTTCAGCATCTGTGACGTCCGGGATGTTGTTTTTGGTCTCCAAGAACCGCTGAATGTAGTCTCGCAGAGACTCTTGTGACACTTGATGGAGCTTTTCGAGATCATACTTCATGCCGGGCTGCTTGCAGGTGGCATGGTAGTTGCTGATGAATTGGTTCTTCAACTGCTCCCAGTTGTCGATGGAGTTCGGCTTTAGGCTGAGCAGCCAGTTGTTGGCGAACGTGTTTAGCATGATGGGGAGATAATTCGCCATGTTATCCGAGTTGCCTCCGGCAGCCTTGACCGCAATCTCATGGACGGCGAGCCACTTGACGGGGTCAGCCATGCCGTCGTAGGTCTCAACGCCGACGACCTTGAAATTTGGCGGCTAGCGTACCGACTGAAGTTCTGCTATGAACGGCAGCTCGTGGGCACTCTTGTCGTTGGTCGGATGGCCGTGTGTTTCATCATACTCCTTGCGGCGTTCGGTCTCCGCTGAATGCCTGGCCTCCTTCCGATTCTCGATGCTCCCGCGAAGATCTTTGGTCTTCAATTTCTCACGGAGGTTGGATTGATTCACCTCCTGGTCTCCATCCTGGCGACGACGTCTCCGGCCACGGTGGGAGTGGCTGCCATCTTCATGGATGATTTCGGTGGCCGACGCAGTGGAATGCGACGGTGGGGGCGGCAGGCGTCCTTCATTGATTTGGACTTGGGCTGCCTGGAGGTAAGCCGTAAGGCGCTCGACATCTAGGGTCGGAGCCAGTCTTTGGGCTTCTGCTATCGCAACAGCGACGTTCACGCTTGGAGTCTTGTAGACCTGGTGTTTTTGAACCAGGTCGAATTCTGGTTCCAGGTTCCGCATAGTGCTCTTCTTTGCATCCGCTCGCTGCTCGCGGCGCCGCCTTCGGTCAGCGTTCCATCCCTTGCGAGCTACTCGGGCTTCTTCAGTTTCATTCGGAGGTGAAGCGCTGTCGTTACTGATGGCGAGGACGGGCCCACCGAAGAAACGACCAATGGGAGGAGGCAAATCAGTGAGATCGCCACCGTTTGCGTCGTCATGGTCGGAGTGGTCGTTGTCGGCGATGATGAAGCTGGAGCCGGTGTCGACGTGGTCAGGGGCGGCGTGATCGGAGTGGCGCAGCAAATGTGCAAAACTGGAAGCCTCGTTCCGCAGGCTGAAAGGCTTGTAGCCCCTCGGCAGATCATGAGCGACTGCTCGGGGCCGGAGTTCGACGATGCGGCCTTGAGGAGTGGCAGTGACGGCCAAAGTCATGTCCCGCCGAGCCGTGAACGGAGTGAACCGATGCACCGTCAGAGTAGGCTGTAGACAATCTGCGGCGAGTTGATCCGACGTTGAATCCAGGAGCTGGAGGCTTTCGGATAAGCCTTGAGAGACCCGATCTATAGATCCAATCAGATCAATGTTGTCGATGTTCCTCCGAACGTAACGTGGTAGCCTTCGTGCCGGAGCAGAGCTCGTGGATGGAGTCGAAGTAGATGCGATCTGGACCGCATCGAGGATCTTCCCTTCAATGTCGAGGCTGATGACCCAGGTGATGGAGCCAACCGTGAAGATCTGGCAGGGCGTCGGGAGCTCAATGGAGCTTGAAGAAACGACCATCTTGCTCCCATGGATCAGGAAGCACACCCCATACCTGGTGCGCCAACTGTCGATGGAATACCGGCGATAGTCCACCGAGGGGTCTACCCAAGGTGGTAGATGATCGATGAAGGTGCGCCTGAGACAAGCGAGAGTTGCGCAGCAAGTGCGAGACACAAGATTTATTCAGGTTCAGGCCGCCGCGAGGCGTAATACCCTACGTCCTGTGTGCTGCTATGTTTGTATTGCTAGTAGATGATCTGTTTCGAGGGGATCCCCTGCCCGCCTTATATAGTCCGGGGGGCAGGGTTACAAGTCGGCCTTGCCGTACATAACAGATTACAATCCTAGCCGGACAGGGAAACTAATCGACTAGATATCGGGAAAGCTATTTTCTTGGCCGCCAAGACACCGGCGGATATACGTGATCTTCTGGTGAACGTGTAGACGACGCGTCCTTGGCAGTCCGGGCCTGATCAGATATCTTGGCTCACGTATAGCCATGCGCGTATACGGGTTTGTATCCCCACACAATGGATCCACAGAGAGTCAAGTCATACATTTAAACCAAGATGTGCATGTGTATGGAATATGGTGGAAGGGTGTATATAAGGTGGCTAATCCTAATTCTACTTTTGCTCTTTAGAAATAGATCTCTCTCTTGGAACTTAGAACTTTTCGGGAAAACATGGGCTATCTTTATTCTTTTCTTCTCTTTTTTTCAGGGAGGCGGGCATCTAAGTACCCATTGTTTTAATTGCTGGGACACTTGTCCATCTTTTACTCCCTTTTCTTTCTTTCTTTTTTAATACTTTTGCATAGCCACATGCATCCTTTGAATATAAATAATTGGAGAGATAATGATAAGAACTTAGAGCAATTAAACAGGGGCTGTCCTGTAGGGTATATTTTTGGGTGTTTACTCCTAGTGCAGGAGAAAAATATTTTTAAGGTGGATCTGGATGGAAGTAAAAAATGATTGCGCTTACTCTCAGAGTAGGAGTAATGCATATGTGTGGGTGGAAAGTGTAAGTGATCTTGATTTTAAAAGCATGACAAGGTTCTTCATAAGGTATACAACAACGGTTGACTGAACTCAATGCAAAGCAAGTAGCATAAATGAGAAAAGGTTTTCCTATCTCTAAATGTTTCATATATGGCTTTGGTAGGAATTCACACTTTGTCAAACAAGAGCTCATCATATAAGATTTTAAATTTTCAAAATAAATCTCCAGAACTTAGTATTGCTAGGAATAAGATAAATAGCAGCTCAATCCTTCACGTATCATATCAATCAATCACCTAGACTTAGCTCAAGCATATGCTTTCACAAGTTTCAGGTTCAGTGTAAATTCTTATATCAAAGCAGTAATATCCAAAACTCGGGAGAATTTAAGGTTGAAAGCTAGGCACTTGAAAGGAATTATGACAGAGCAACTATTCATCATCTCTAAGACAAAATTTTAATGTTCTCTAGTTCTTTATTAGACTCTAGCCTAAACTGACTATAGACACACTCTAAGACCACTCTAATATATAGCTAAGTTTTTATTTGGTTTTGATTGGTTATTCATCTTTTTATTTCTTTTAACTAATGGACTCACAAAAGACTCTATAGATATGGACCTTCATGTGCCCACATATTTTTGGTATTCTTAAATTTTCCTATGATACTATTTTGAATCTTCATGTGCTCACATATTTTTGGTATTTTATGACTATATAAAATAAACTCGATAATCGCCTAGGTATAATCACCTGATAACTAGGGGATGCTCCTCCCCCAAACTAGATGTTCGCAATACTTGGTGTTGGTGATCTTTTAGAGCAAGCTTGTCAGCAACAGTCCTAGTGGGCTCCACTGATGGACTCACTCCTCCGTTATAGTGTCATTCCTGCAGAATTATACTCCAACAAGAAAACCAAAACTCGAGGCTCGAATTTAATAAGAGGTTAGCGGTCAGCCAATAAGCAATTGATTATTCTCTGAGCTGATTTTAATTGACAGATTCTAGCAGGATTCTTTTTTTTAGGATTTTCTAATTTTCTTATGTAGCAATCAAATATGTATGCATAATGTACATATTTTATTTGTATGCCGCCATGGAGAATATTTATTCTCATGGGTCTTAGGATTTTTTATATTGCAAGAATAATTTTTATTTTGTTTTCTATGCCACCACAGTAAATATTTCTACGGGGTTACCATGAGCTTATTCATATGGGGCTTTAACACTTTATGATGCATTAAATAAAGTAATAAAGATTTTTATTTTCTTTTTAAAATAAAGATGAATATGCTAAAGTTAAATTACTAACGTAAACAGGAATACTAATTAATTAGATAACTACTATCATTACCTTATGGCAAGGATGCAGAATTTAATATCTACCGACAGGACTTTTTTTTTCACTCTTGTGTATCTCTCCGTCTTAGAGATGGAGGTCTTGATGGTTGCACCTCTGGTGATGGTGATGTCACTTTTGTTCTTTGTTTGGCCAGCAGGTTGAAGTAGAGCATTAATAGTGGGAGCTAGCAGCATCTTGCTCATTGTGCATGTTGCTCAGTGTGCATGTTCACAGGACTTCCACTTGTTGAATTTTCGGAATTAACAAATTTTGCTCGTAGTGTTGTCCTGTTCGCACAACCAAGGCAGAGATCAAGTGCATGGGCTCTGCTGGTGGAAAAACACCAACAGAACCAAATCTATCTCTTTATTTTCTCTATCATTAGGCACATTGAACAAGATAAATTGGATGTTGCATAATTTGTTTTACTCATGATATGAGTGGTAAGATCAGACGATTAAGCATTTAATGTTGCATTTAAGTTCATATGGCAGAAAAGATTTAAACTGCTTAACCAATGGAAGGGTTGTCTATCTCTACATAATATATAAATTTTCACATGAATATGACTATCATCTTTCAAAGATAGAATACAATATTTTAGCACTTTTGGTTAAGACTGAGATCAACAGAATGGTTTCACGAACAATCTTAAAGGACAAATCATGTTGAGTTAATTAGATTAATCAATTAAAGCTGTAACTCTAACATGCTTACATCTTCATTTATCTGCATTCCAAGATCAAGAGGAAAATATTGACTACTTACCTTAAGATATTACCTTCATTATTAGAGCGTGATGGCACTATGTAATGAAGGGTAGATGACTGGTGGTCCTTTCCTTCTCTTGCATCTTGAGTTGTTCATGAGCATCTTATCTCCTTTATTGCTTAACCTCTTTGCCATCTTTTGCTTCTTTGATCTTATGACACATTGTCACTCCATTCATTATTATGCCTAAAACTGATTTTATCATGTTCCATCTATGCAACTAAGAAGATAGGGTTGATATTATGTTAGCATAGATCATGTTCTATACCGGCATGGCTTGAGTCCAAGTAACTTGCAGCAAAAGATAAAGTGAATGAATCATTAATACTCACAGTTCTTCCATCCATAATGAATGAGCTGTGTCTTCCTCTGCAAAGTTATTAAAGTTCAGCATGTGCCCTATCTCATCTCCGATTTAAATTCATCTCATGACTTACCCAGATTAATTGTGAAAGTTTCTTACAGGGGTTAGTCCAACAAAATATCCAATGTCTACCACAGCATACGAGCGACTCAAAAATCAACCTAGACACCACGTCTAATTTGACTTAGGAAGGCATTTTAACCTAAGCACCACGTTTAATTCAAAAAGCCCTTTGAAAATAAGATCACCACTCCTAAACTAAGCACCGTGCTTCATTTAAGAGATGTATGAAAGTACTTCAAAGCCTAAACATATACAATAGCAAATAAAGGTAGCATGAAAGTATTATAGAGTGTTATTCAAACAGAGATGAAAGAGCATGATTATTAATTAACAATTTGAACATGGATAAAAAGGGTAGAGACAACCAATATTAGCAATATAAGATTCTATAAATAAGCCCATTCCGCCAAGCTTGAATTTTGCAAGGTAAAGTTAAGTTTGGATGGATTAATGTTGCATGATGATTGGTTGGACATACCGCAAGCCGCCGCGTGGCACTCAATCGGCCTGGTGCTGACAGCCCCTGCCGCTTTTGCAGTTTGGCCCCCTAGTTTCCTGTTATAAACCCGCAGTCCTCACCAGTTCAAAAGTAATTGCATATAGGCCCTGTTTTTAGCAATTTAGCCCCTGAAACTCTCTGGATCTCACCCCCGAGGTCCATAGCTTGTGTTTTTGCTTTGGAACCCCTCTGCTTTAGGTTTATTTACGTTAGTAGCGTCGGTTTAAATAAAAGGGACTTCAAAATAATATTTTTATTTACTGTTTAGCCCTTGGATAATGTTTTTGCTCATAACTTTCTCATTTTAACTCCGTTTTGAGTGATCCAAATATCCTTGTGATCGTAGAGACATGTAGAATGGTTTTATCTATTTATTTCTATATTTTGATGCATGGTGTAATGTTCTAATTGTATTTTATATGTTTCTATGCATATAATGACTGGTATGATGCTTGATTGGTGCTGTTCGTGGTATTAGAGGACAAGTTCTTCGAGGAGAACGATTGTGAGCAGTTTCAGAACCATGCGGATTTCCAAGGCAAGTGTATATATGGTCCCTTGTTACCTATTGAATATATCATCACTATAATCATGTGCATTTATCCAACTTGATGAACCATAGGATTTACTTAGTATATTTTGTACCTTATACCTTGTTACACCTATGGGGGTTTTGCATTAAGCTGTGTAGCGCTACGCCCAACTAAGGTTAATATTGATGTTGATTAATTGCTTTATGCAACTTGATACAATATGCTTTTTAGCAACATGGTTATGAGACTGGAGCTGTGAACCCTTTATAAGCTCTAGTCACCTCCGCTCGGACTTTTACTTAAAGCGGTCACCCAGGATTTGCCCGTACAACCGTGAGGATCACATGGCTCTGATCATAGATAAGTAACTAGATCAACTATAGCTTTTTAGTAATTACCGAAATGCGCTAGAGGGGGTCTAGGTTCAAGAATGGGTTTCGAGCCTGTCAAGATGTGTGCTGGCCTGCGGTCACATGGTGTGCCATTCTTGAAGGGGGCCTCCATTCGCCTTGCCGAAACCTTGCGTCTACTAACTTGTTAGAGCGACTAGTGAAAGGCTTCGTAGTGACTCCCTGCCCACTCACCTTGGCAGTGTTATTGTAACACCCTAGTGTTAGTTACTATTTTCACACTTGCATTTGCATGTCATCAAGCACCTATCATGTCATTTCATGCATCATCAATATTCAAGTCAATTGCATTTCTTATATACTATATGTTTCCTTTATGCTTATGTGTGGTAGATATGTTAGCATGCAAATGTGATGCTTGTTTACTGTTCTAAATGCTTTAGACATGTTTGGGATAACATTTGGAACAATGTTCATGATGGTGAAATCCCCAAAATAACCCTCTAGCTCATAGTTGACTAGAGAGCCCTCTAAAAGCTATTCTGTTTGACCAAACAAGAAGGGAATTTTAGAGATTTTGCATGTCAGTGCACCCTTAATCAAAGTTGTGTAGAAATTTATAAGCAACAAACTTTATTTTTGGGTCAACTCATGAAAATGGGTGGAAGGTGGTCAAAACGTTGAATTAGTGCAGATTTGGAGTTGTTTTGAAGTTTCAAAAATTTGCTAAGTCTAAAACTGGTTTTCAGTTTTGGTGTACCCATGTTCATCGACCTGTATCTCTCAATCCAGGCCGATCTAGAGTAAAGTGTCTTAATACCAAATGATCTACTCATGTAGCTCTTCAATCCATATTAGTGAAGTTTTCGCAGAAACGCCCTGGATCACGAGCTAGAGATCGATCAAAAGTCGAGTTTCAGTCGGTTTTCAGAACTGAATCAAAACCGTTTCAAACTGAATCGGGTAGGGGCCGACGCGGCTCGCCGTCAGGCATCGGCCGCCAGGTGGCGCCGTACGCCGTCGTTGCCCTGCCGCGCCGGTCGGCTTTACAAAGGCGACACTCCATCCTGTCCCCCGCACGCTCCTTCACTCTCACTCGCTCGCTCTCGCCTCTCTGCTCTCCTCTTTCCCCTCCGCCGTCGCCATTTCCGCCGCGCCGTCGCCGCGATGAAATCCGCCGCCACCGAGCCGTCTCCACCGCTCCATCTTCGCCGTAGCTTCGCCTTGCTCTGCTCTTCATCCTCGACCCGTTGCCGACCTCAGCCGACCTAAGGTATAGCTCCAGCGAGCTTCTCGCCGCCGCGCCATTGCCGGAGCACCGCCGAGCTCTCGGGTCGCCGCGACGAGGGCGATGCCGGGGTTGGCTTCTCTCTCATTACTCGTCTAGGAGTCTCCGTTAGCCATAGATCCATTCTAGGCCGTCGGATAGGTCGATCTCGCCGTAGGTTCGCCGGAACCCGAGCTCGCCGTGAACCCGCTCGCCGCCGTGCCGCCATGCGAGCGCGGTCAGTGAGCTCCCGTGCGCAATAGTTCGATTCGTCGCACGCATAGGTCCGCTAGGGTTCCAGGGATACGGAACGAAACTTAGCCGCGCGAGTAACGGCCGGAATCGGCCGGCGCAAGCTCGCCGGACCACCGCCGTCCGACATTGCCGCCGTCGAGCTCGCTCCGGTGGGGTACGACCCTCGGCAGTTGGTCCATTGGGTTCGTCTCGTTGCGACGAGTCGGTTGGTAGTCTCGGCGTCGCCGGAGACCTCGCCGTCGGTGAGCTCTCGCCGGTCAGCGCCGGCGGTTCTGCTCCTCTCTCTGACGCGTGGGGTCGGGTTGACCCCGGGGCCCGCGAGTCAGCCGTTCGGGTGCGACTCTGGTTCACTGAGCCGGGTGCACGTAGCAGTTTCTATCGGGTTTGGGTTTTATGATTTATAAAATGAATTTCCAGAAAATGTGTAAAATCTTCCAAAATTCATATCTGGAGTTAGGAGTGTCCATTTGGGGTGAACCAAATTTTGTTATGTTTGTATTTCTGAGTTCTATCAAGAGAAAATATAAAATGTACTTTTGGAATATTTTTGCTGTGCAGTTATAATTAAATTGTTAATTGCTTGCAAACTTGATAAATGCATAAATAATTGCAGGAATGTGCTAAAAATGTGATTCCACTTGCATTCATCTTGTTTAGGGAAGTAGAATCTATGAAAAATATGTTTGCTAGTGTTTCACTGTTATTTATATGATGTCTAGTATAATGTGCCTTTTATGCTTTAATCTTGCAAAAATCACCATGCTTAATGTGTTAAGGTTATGGTCATGAATATTTTTCCTGGACTATGTTATGTTGGAAAGAAGCTAAAAAAATTAGGAAATCTATTGTTTGATACTTTTCACTGTGTTAAGTATTTTCCATTGTTTAAAAGGCTGGTTGCTTGTTATTTTTGTGTAGACTGTTATACTTGTCCAAATGACTTGAAATTTTGTCAGTAGGCTAGTCTGGATGTGTAATAGCTACTGTAATTTTTATGTATTTTTCTGGTCACAGTAAATAGTAGGTCCAGTTATAGGCTAGGGCTTATTTAATTGTTTTTAAGCAAATATCTTTTGGGTGGGGAGTGTTTTTATGCATTTCTGTGATGCTCAGCATTACCACCTGTGTTAAACAGTAGAGCTAATCCTACTTTGAGCTTAGGGCAGGAAGGTTAATATTTTGTTTATATGATGTTGCTCGCGCTTGTTAATTCTAAGTTGGTTGTGGTAGGTTAGTTGATGCATGTTAATTATTAAGTGCAGGTTGTAGACCCCTCACCCGGGACGAGAAATTATTCTATGCTTTGCTTAAGAAGGGTGAGTATGAGTTGGTTGTCTAGGGAAGAAATATGCACGTACTCAGTAAATGAGTGTGGATTGTTAAACTGATTGCATATCATGGGTTAATTTGTGCATCTCTATCTTGCATTTCATGTGCATTCTCAGTTCTCATATATGCATATCATGCATACAGGATCGCCGGGAGGCGTGACGCTGTTGCAGTTCGATCCACCGGAGGAGGGAGTTCCGCCGGAGATTGAAGTGCAAGAGGTTCCCGAAGGTCAGGAAGAAGAAGCTGAACTTCCAGAGTGCCCGGATCACCAACCTACTAACTTTGTGAAAGGCAAGCCCCGGAGCATCGCTAAGTCTCCACCTAATCTTTTTACAAATGCACTGGTCTTTATTAAATCGTATGATTGTGCACTTAAGTATAGGAGTTGATATGATACCGTTGCTGCATTTATACCTTGTCCACTTATACTTGATCCTGAAGTATTACTAGATAAGGGATGGGTTCGATCTTATGCTTAGCCATGCTTAGACCGGTAGAAGTCGAGAGATTTCCTGTCCTTCGCGAGCATAGGTGGTTACTAATGATGATGGGGTTGGATTCCACATGATGGACTATATGTGCCACCATGCCACAGTGTCTAATGAGAGAATCAAGGCTAGGTAGCGGGGAGCCGCATGACATGGTTGAGGTCATGCCGTCTTCGGTGCTGCTTGCGGCCGGCTAGGACTGAGGCCACCAGACATCAGTTGAGATTAAAAGACGTCGTCACATAGCTGGCCAGATAAGTCGTTCTGACCGCGAAGCCGAGTATTTCTTTCTGAGCCGGGAATTGGGCGTGATAAGGCAGACATATTCTGGAGGTAGAAAGGATGTGCAGAGACACCATCTTACCAAGGGCAGGTCAGGGACCTGATGCATCCTGGAAGTGGGTTTGTCTTTGAGAATATGGACCCCTCCAAGCCCGCGATACATATTATGTCTCAGAAAGATTTAACAGTGGCCCAAGAAGCCAGTGGCTCGGCTGACAGGGTTTGTGATTGGCATATTTGCCAGCTGGTACAATTGATTCGAATCGCCATCTCTCCTGGTTAGTGAGAAACTGAACTGATCTTCTGGTGAGGTAGAGGCTAATAACTTGAACCTAATGATTATGGTGAGATGAGGTTGATATCTGTGGATATCGGAAATCATATGGTTTTATTGATTGCTACAATATTCAGTGAATGCTTAGTATAGTGGCTAATCTTAGTAAATAGCTTAACTGAAATCGAAGCTTATCACAATTAAAATGAATAAGTTGAGGTTCTACTGTAGTAATGCTTTTGATGCAAAAATGATGCTACCCTCTGAGCTCCACCAAATAAGCCTTGCATATCCTTGAGAGTCTTTTTTTATTTACTCCCTGTCGGGTAAGTCTAACTGAGTACAATTGAGTACTCAGGGTTTTATTCCCATTGTTGCAGATGGTGTAGTCTACTACGCGTATTGCAGGAATTGCTTCACCCCTGCGGGCGAAGAAGACTAGACCCGAGGGCAGGGTCATTATCTATCCTTAGATGTTGTAAGAATGCTGTGACAGGGTCATTTGATGGTACTCGTATTTGAACTCTATGGTGTAAAACTATGTTGACTTCCGCTACTACTATATTTGTGTAAAAGACTATGTTGTACTCTGATGTTTAAATTCGGTTGCGAACTTATGTGTCATGTGATCGGGTATTGCTGAATGAATGATCCTTGGGGTATGAAATGTTTGAAATCCTTCGAGATTTCCGGACTACCAGGTTTATATTGGCTCAAGTGCGACTGGATTGCGATTAAAATGCGATCGTTGTACTTGTGCTCGTATAAATTGGTCGGTTCTGTGACAGTTATGGGGGTAGCTCCCCCGGGCAATCGGGAATTCACATCTCATGGGTAAAGTGTACACACTCTGCAGAGTTAACTCCATCTGATATATCAGCCGCACTCACGGTCATGAGCGGCCTGGATCCTTTTTGCTTGGTCTGTTGTCCGGAGGATTTTGGAGAAAGTATAACTTGATTATTTGATGATCACTTTGGGTTAAGGGATATTCTTTAAATTAGATAAACATGTTAGTATTAAAAGTTGACCAACTAAAACTTGAATGCAGCTAAGCTAAAAACAGCCTTTTGAGCCTTGCATCCCTATAATATACTTGCTGAGCGTGGTAGGCTGACGCTTGTTGTTGTTTACCAAATCATCAAAAATCCCGGATGGGTACCAAATGATGATGAGTTCGTCGAGTTCCCGGAGGACATCCAGAATCCTTGAAGATGGTGTGCCCCTAGTCAGTGTCCCTGTGGCATGAGAGCTTCGCCAGGACGTATCCGTTGTAATAAAAGCCTATACACCTATACACTCGTTTGGATTTCTTCGAAAATCCGGGTGTGACACCTATACACCTACCAATCTTATCAACGGGAAGTGGACTACAGAGGAACCAACGTAGCTGTCACCTACACGGACTACCACTATCCGGCTAATCAGGGGCATTCACAAGTAAACCTAGCCTAGGCACCATGCCTACACTACGAAATACTACTTCAATCAAGCAATTACCAAGATCAAAGTACTCAATATGAGTTGCAAACTTAAGAACAAATAAGAACAACTACTTACTTGAATTAGAATGTTGAATACAAAAGTACCTCAGAACGCAGCTCCGGGCGAGGAAGATGAATCCAGACGAATACAGCTACGAAGAAGCGCCGACAGGCCGGAACTCCTCCAGAACTCTACTCCTCTACTCTATCTCTCTACTTCTCTAAAAACAAGACTAGATCTAGAAGAACTAGTCTCTCCTAATTGCTACATCTAACCCTAACTGGAGATATTGAACTGAAGCTCAGGAATAGGGATGCCTCCAGAGAGGGGTTTGCCCCTTTATTTATAGCCCGGTGGGATGAATACGCGCTGTTGGATCAAACTGACTTAATCAAGGGCCGAGATGACTTCTCATAGGCGGTGGAGGAAGACTCCAGAAGGCGGGGGCCAAGCCCTAGCAGGGGGCGCCGGCAGGCCCCACTTTGTGGGGTCCGGGGCCCCGGTTGCTTCACGTGTTCTCTAGACCCTTCTAGAAGTTGATTGCGAGGCTTTCCATCGGCGTTAAGTTTCGTGACTTTAAGCACTTTAATCCCTCTTTTAACCTGTTCTGGAATACTCCTTGGAAAATACAGAATATGCAAAACTCATGGAAATTGTCAGTTAAAACCCTAGAATAGTGTGTATTCATGTGTCGTTTGATGTCTAAAGTTCTAATAAAAGTTGACGCTATCTACCGTCAACAACTCCCCCAAGCTTACCTTTTGCCAGTCCCTTGGCAAACAACCTAAGCCTAATTACTAAGATATTTGGATCAGGAGATGCTACAATGCTTTTATTCCTTTTAAGTACACATGCTTTCAAATAGAAACTCCCCTCCGGATTAGACAAAACTGCTCTAACTCTCGAACTCACCCATTTTACCTTTAACTACGGGGTTTTACAACTTTCGCATAAGTCTTGAGCAATTGAAAGTCAGAACAATCAAGTCAAGCACTATGTCTCAAATTCTTCACAGTACCAATATTTCAGAGTTTTGCAAGTTTTCAAAATAAAACTCAGAGCTTAATTGTATGACACCCTCAAGTCTCTTAATATGTGGTATTTATGGATCTCACTTAAGGCATTGATGATGTTATGCCTCCATACAACTAAGGATTATAGTAGAGCTTATAGGAGTGCAATAACAAGGATGAGCATACATGCAATTCATATATTGTATAGTCAAACAATGGATCCACAGAGAGTCAAGTCACACAATCAAACCAAGATGTGTATGTGTATGGAATATGGTGGATGGGTGTATATAAGGTGGTGTTGGCACAAAATGTGATTCCTCGCGCTCAACACACCAGCGAAGCCGGATATGATCTCAAGAGCATCGGAGCTTCCAGGATCCAGCTAACTTCAAACCCGGTCAGAGAGTACCGATAACCCTCAGGCGTGCCAGTCAATTTGACCTGCAATTGACAAGGAAAAATAATAATCTGTAATCACAAGGCGGAACTAACCGGTGGGTCCAGATAGTTTCTACTGTATGGCTCTGAGAGCCGATATAATCGGAAATTGATTAAAGAGTCGATTCCGGCATGTATGCATGTTTTGCCAAAGGAAACAATTATTGAACTAATACATAATCAATTGATATATATAATCAGACAGGACAATCTACATTAAACAGGTTTATGCAGATAGTTATAACAGATCAAAGCATAATCGATTATTGTAAACAGGTCAAATCATTCAATTCAGACTGTCTGAATGTCAAACAGACAGAAATCGGCTATTTAGCCGATTTGGCAGAACACGATCGGTTAACTAGTTTTCCACGTGAAAGCATAGCTGCATCGGCTAATTAGCCAAATCAGAGTCCATGAAACAGAAAACTTGGCGGTAGCAATAGCCACAAGTCGATCTATAAGAATACGGAACTGGTCTAAAAGGCCGGCGGTTCTGTATCCGTACAAATCGGCTCTTGCCAAGCTCTCTCATCACGTACAAACAAGACTGTGATAGTACTGGCCGAATCAAACAGTATCGTAACAAAGCATAAACATGAACGAAACATAAATGAACCTTTTTCATGTAAATCTAAGGCCAGTACTATGTAATCTTGATCGGGTAAAGAGATGTTATAATAAATAAACAATAAATAACAGATAACATCTTGATAACTTAATGAATCTAACTAAGATGCCAAATTAGTTAGAGCCGATAACTAATCCATGCACATAATCAAGCTTAACATAAGCCCTCGTCCACCGGATGATGCTAAACATAGATTGAACAAGAAAACAAATATGAATCGATAACTAATCCTTATTTGATCTAAGCCCACGTCCACCGGATGATGCTAAACATAGATTAAACAAGAATCAACCCTGATCTACGATGCTCCCATGTCCACTGCATGACATTAAAGAGCAAAGCTTAGCGAGGCACGATGGTACTTACAAGCAAGCCTGCGTCCACCGGATGACACTCAGCCCGATTGAAGAACTCGCCGAGATCTACGTTACTCATACTCCTAAGGTTTTGGCCAGAGCCGAAAGGTGTGTTGTATTGATGTGTTCGTGTGTTTTACAATGGCCGGGGGCTTATATTTATACCCTAGGCTCGACATAGAGTCCTAATCGAATTACAACTCGAAATAGATATGGAAACTAACAAACTTTCCTAATCTAAAGGTAACTTGGAGCCCAATCTTTCCTTTCTTTAACGGACTCCGAACTTGATCGCTTCCTGGTGCCGAAGATTCGCGCTGACGTCATCAATCGGCTATTTCCTTTAACTGCACCGTCTACAGTTCGGCCGAACAATCGATTCCGAGATCCGATCGACTATTCCTGTCTTGGCCTCTGTCCCGAAATTGGCTATCTGCTCTTGGCATCGACTATCTGCACCTAGTCCAGATTTTGGTGTAAACACATGCCCCCAATTTTGGGATAAACTGGTTTTATTCCAAAATTAGCACCGAGTCTTGATTCAGTCCACTCGCTAGCCAAAATGGCAGCCTCCCGCTCAACACTTCAAAACTTCCGCAAACAGAAACCCTAGCCAAGAAAATCCTCTGCTGCATCTCCAGCCTCGATCTGTCGCCTTCAAGAATCCGCAAGTGATGGCGACTCCTTCTGAAATGCACGAGGTACGAATCCCGCCAATCTGCTCTTCATCCATGAATTCTTTGTTCGATTGGTTACATATATCTCCTATCTCCCTCAGAACCTGAAGAATGAAATCTTGATTCCGCTGAGAGATGTTCCGACCGCTTTCTTCCTAGGCTCGATGGGCGACTCCAATCCCATAGAGTTCATCAATCAGGAGACTAACTAGATCCCCTTTAGAGGCCTGCTGGTGAATGTATCTTCATGGTCCAAGCAGCCTTTCCGGATCTAGCCAAACATGCCTAGCGGATGGAGAAATTGGTTCCGCCGCATTTCAAAGAGGAAAAGAGCAAACTGGGAGCTGTGCAATCTAAGCCAGTGCCTTGACCTTTCTCTGTGTGATATGAAGAAGAATGAATCCCTCTTGATCGCTGCATGTTATTTCTGGTCCAATTCTCTGAATGCCTTCGTATTTGGAGATGGGCCAATGACCATCACCTTGGGTGATATCCACATGCTGACTGGCCTTCAAGTCACCGTGTCTTGCCATTTATGGGATCTTCTTTCAAGTGGTGAAAAGAAGTTTCCTAAACTAAATGAGTACAAGGGCTGGACCGGCTACATCAAAACTCATCACCAGACAACCTCTAGCATCAGTGAAAAGGAATACACAGCCTTCTTGATCTTGTGGTTGGAAAGGTTTGTCTTCTGCGGCGCTTCCTTAGGGCCGGCCTATCCCTTCAAGGCCCTTGCAGAAAAATTGGCTCAAGGCAACTCAATCCCCTTAGGTAAACTATTGCCGGGATCTTCCTACAGATTAATGAACCGAGTTGTCGGCTATCTGCTGAAAGGGGAAACAGGACCATGGTGG
This sequence comes from Eremochloa ophiuroides, assembly GCA_038502445.1. Lineage (NCBI taxonomy): Eukaryota > Viridiplantae > Streptophyta > Magnoliopsida > Poales > Poaceae > Eremochloa > Eremochloa ophiuroides. The sequence goes on along the minus strand of JAHLJS010000007.1, from coordinate 34,742,590 downwards.
TTGATTCAACTATGGCTCAACCAGTATTTGCACAAGATAGTCAGGCCAAACTATAATAAACTTGATTACCCCTCCATCAACTATGCAGAAGAGGATAGCAACCAGATCACCAGGGCCTGTCAGAATTTTGGAGAAGCTACTTCAGCTATTGCCATCAACATCAACCAAGGGAACTTACTTGAAAAACTCTATAGAGGTTTGGGACCAGACACCTTGATTTGGTTCCCATATGTAAATGATGATGAATTCCCAATGCCCTATACCTTCAGATTCAGTGCAGGATGCTCTGATAATGGAGCTACTGAAATCTTTAATGTTATCATAAAACCCTACACACTGCCAGTTAACTTCAAGCACCTTCGTGGTATTAGCAGTAATGAGCCCAGCTGGCCTTCATATGAATTTTATCACCCTAATGTTGCAGCAAGACAACTGGGTTTTGGCCAACTGCCCCCCAAGCTTCCATTTCTACACCTTTTAAGGCCCAGAGATGGAATCACCGAGATGCTAAAAGTCAACAGGGTCTTCACATTAGGAGCAGACCTGCCACTTTACACTGTAGACAAATGAAGCCAAATTTCAATGACCCATGAGACTTTTGATCACTGGTGACAACAATGGCATGCTCATCTTTTCTGCCAAGGGATCCATGATAGATGCAGAGCCCTGGACCCAAGCTTCAACTCCAACTTGGTAGTAAGTATTTTAACCAATTCTATTCAAACCGGCTGCAAATGTTGTTCTAACTTCTGTTAATGCAGGACCCAGAATCCAACCCACTAGAGCAGATCAACTATTATCCTTCTTGCCCAACTGCCAGGCTAGGCTCTCAGGCTCTATCCTTGAAAAAGATGATGAAGGCCCCTACCAGCATGATAACTGCTCCAGCTCCAAAGAGAAAGGCTTCATCTGATCTCCAGAAGACGACCACCAAGAAACAAAGATCCAAGAGAAAACCTGCCCAGGTACTTGGTTGCCTTGAAATATTCTTCACATTGTTTGCTCAGTTTACCTGACCGAATCAGCTATATAACAGGTGAGCATTGAGCCGATTCAGGCATCCTCTGAAAACATTCAGACTGAAATCCCCCAGGAACCACAGGCCGCCAAGATACTACTGAAGGTTTTCTGGGCATGGATGAAACCATCACCATCCAGCAAGAAGGAGCAGGAACCCAGGTATCAATCAAACTTGTAGGCATACAATCCCATCTTGCTGAATATTTTCTGATTCTTTCTAAAAATACAGCCGAACAACCCTCCTTCGTGGAACCAATTTGAGGGAGAAAAAACACCATCTCCTAAATATCCAGGTAAGTCTCTTCGGCTGTTAACACTATTGTGCTTGCTTTATCTCTTACTCACTATTATTTCTGCAGAGCTTCAACTGATCACAGAAACATATGCTGAGGCCACCTCCATTGCCGGAAAAGGAATTGCCACAACAGATCAAGCAGACACTTCATCAGCTCCACTTCCTTCAGGCTTTATTCAGGTGAAGCACTCATCCTTTAACCGATCATTATTTATGCTATCACCTTCTAAAATCTGAATACAGGTGCTGCAGCCTTCAACTCTCAGCTACTCCTTTGACCTGGAAGAATGTTGTGATGAAGGGAACTAAGCTCCAAATCCATGACGCTGCCAGAGCCAGATTTTAAGAATCAGCTAAATGAGCTCTTGCCTTAGCTGGAAATAGACCTTTTTGACCTAGCCCAGCAACCTGAAACAATTGATTAGGCAATTGAGCTGATTCAACAGCACACACGCCCGGCAACTCTCAGCGTCCTGAAGCAGCTTGTCAAGCTTAATAGTGCCACTCCAAGAATCAATACTGCCCATGTAAACCTGGCCGAGCTTGAACAGCTGAGGAATAACAAATTGATCAACAAACAAGAGCCCCATGGGTTGGCAGATCAAGTCAAACTGCTAAAGAACACCATCATCTCAGCTGAATCAGAGTTGGATACTTTAAAGACCAGGCGCGAGCAGCTGATGAAGGAACTTGGGGAAGTAAACTCGGCCATTACTCAGCATGAGATCTCTGTATCAACAAGTACTGTTGATATGGCCGAGAAGAGAAAGCAGGTCAGCGCCAGGGTCATCGAAGGCAAACAGATCAACCAGCGCCTGAACATCCTCAATTCAACAGTTGATAATGACCAAGAATCTCTACAGACTGGCCATGCTCTTCATGTTGAATGTATTTATTCCATTCGGTCCTTGTTGGGCTTGTAACTGATAACTAACTCTTTCTGTGAATCATGTAAAGCATATTGGCCAGACAGAAATCGGCCTTCTTCTTGTTCTGTCTTTGAATCGGCTATTCAGCCTGATTCTCAGTACTTGTCACAGAATACACAAAAATTGGCTATTTAGTCGATCCAAGTAACTGACCCAGTTAGCCGATCCTGAGCAAACGGCCCGATTAACCGATTCCGGGCAACCGACTAAAATAGCCGATCAAGACGTTCCACTTCCCACGCGCGGCGTCGGTTCCGGATTCAAGAAACGTGGGTTAACTCCAGCATAAAATCTGCCGTGTCGTCTCGTCTCTCGAGGGGAAACCGCCTTGGTGCCTCCGTCTTTATAAATAGACGCCCGGCCTGAGCGAGCAACCGCAGACACCATTAGCCTTTGCTTGCCCGGCCTTTGCTCTTCGCCTCTTCTCCCCAACTAGACCAAAGCAAACCTTGAACACTAACCCATGGTCGGCGATGGAGACCATGGCAAGCGGCCGGCTTCGGATTTCGCTGAAGGCGACAACTTCAGCCGGAGCCTGCGGGCCGTGGGTGAATGGAGGCACCAGCTGCGAGCCTGTTTAGGGTAAGGCTACTGTTTACTTCTTGATATATTTGTCTAATCTGGTCTGACCGCCGGTGACTTGTGCAGTGATCTAGAACCCACCGGCGCCAGAGGCTCGGGAAAAGCCACCGAGCCATCTCAGGCCGCCCCTGCGGTCGCTGGAACCACCCCCGGTGTGGGTGCTACAGCGGGCCCGTCGCGTGGCCATCATCGTTGGGTGACGCCCCGGCAGCTAGCTATCTACAGCAGGTAAACCAGTCTGCATCCATGGTGTTGATCTCTTTCGATCCTGATACACCTGCTTCTCTACCATTTTTTTAGTCAGGCCCGCCTGATTCCTTTTCCTCCGGGTGCGCCAATTGGTCTTGACACCTGGATTCGCCGGACTGCGCCTCCTCAAGACCCTCCTCAAGACCCGGCCCCGAGCACTGGTTCTCGTGGGGGATCCTATTCGGGGTCCTCCACGGACTCTGACGGGTCCTATACTGCCACAGACGGTCGCCGCTTCCACCACCAGATGGTGGAGTATCGTAACATCTATTCAGAGGCTACGAAGGAGAATGGCCGGTTGCAGGGCGTCAATGAAGCCCAAGCCGCTGCCCTTGCAGCCGTCGAGACCGAGGTGGCCAGGGTGCAGGCCCAGCTCACCGAGTCAGACGCCACGGTGACAGGTAATGCCTTGAAGTCGCTTCATGATGTGCTGATGATCATCTTCGTGCTGACCCTTCTTTCTTCTTGTAGCCCTGACCGCGCAGCTGGAAGAGTTGCGCGTAGCCGCCGAGACCGCCACCAATGTCGTCAATGCCCGTGGCAACACGCAGGCGGAGCGGCTCCTGGATGTTCACCACCGCGTCCTCCAGGTGGCCACAGCCGGCGTTCGTCACGGCGCCACCGGGGCTCTCACGGCCGCACGACTCCGCTCCGGCATAGCCCTGGAGGCCGTCGAGCCCGGGTTCCCGGAGGGCCAGGACATGGAGGAGGCCAGTGTCACCGACGCCCAAGACATCATAGATAGAGCCACCCATAATCCAAATTAGAATGTAACAGGGCTCCTGTAAATATGATCAGAAATAAAGACTTTGTTTATAATCACCAATCTGATCTCTATGTGTCTGTATACATATATTTTTTTATTCTTTGGGCTAAAGGCGATGCAATAACATTGGCTGTTACACTCCATCTGGGGTGTTTCATTTTTTGTGCTAAAGGCGATTTGTTAAAACGAAATCGGCTATTATAGACTCTTATTTTTGTCCTGAAGGCGATCCTCTACATAAAATCGGCTGTATGAGCCAGATCTTGCAACGATCGGCTATCATCCCCCAACTGGGATACTAGGAAGGTATTTATTCAGATATTTTCCATTGATCGCCCTGGCAAATCTCCTTCCTTCCATATCTTCGAGTATATAGGCATTGCCGGGAGCACATTCAACAACTCGATATGGGCCTTCCCAATTTGGAGACCACTTGCCGAATCGGCTATCCTTGGTTCCAATAGGTAAGATAGTTTTCCATACTAGCTCTGATTCGGCAAAGCTCTTGCCTCTTACTTTAGTGTTGTAATACTTGGCCACCCGTATCTTATTAGCTTCGATACACTCCAGGGCTTTGAGCCGATGACAATGTAAATCTTCAAGACTGTCCATCATGATATCCTTGTACTTATCATCTGTAAGCTCATTCTGTAACTTGACACGCCGTGTCTCGGACTGAACTTGCCAAGGCAGGACTGCAGCATGTCCATAGACCAACTCATACGGTGTAGCTTTAGTTGATCCATGCTGAGCCATCCGGTATGCCCACAGAGCTTCACTCAGCGTCAACTACCACCTCCTGGGAGTCTGGTCAATCTTCTTCTTGATAATCTTGATTAAAACTTGATTTGACGCTTCAGCCTGACCATTGGCTTGGGCATAATATGGAGATGAATTATACACTTTGATGCCCATGTCGTCAGCAAAGGTCAAAAACTCATCTGAAGTGAATATAGTCCCTTGATCTATCGTGATAGCCTGTGGTATACCAAATCTATAAATGATATGTTCCTTTATAAACTCGACTATATCTCCAGATGTGGCATTCTTCAAAGGAACAACTTCTACCCACTTAATAAAGTAGTCTGTTGCAACCAAAATCCATTTGTGACCTTTACTGGACGGTGGATAGATTTGGCCGATCAGATCGATTCCCCAACCTCTGAATGACCATGGCTTGATGATAGGATTTATAGCTGAGGCAGGAGACTTCTGCACATTTTCGAATCTCTGGCATTCTTGGCAGCCCTTGTAATACTTGAAACAATCTTCGAGCATTGTTGGCCAATAATAACTAGTCCTTTTGATAATCCATTTCATCTTATGAGCTGATTTGTGAGCACCACAGACTCCTTCATGAACCTCACTCATCAGCTTTATCGATTCTTCTGCCCGAGGCATCTCAACAGCACCCCTTCGGCAGTCTTATAATACAACTGACCATCTAGCAGCACGTACTTGATAGCTTTGTACCTCAACTTTCTACAAACTTTCTATGAAGGATTTGCAAGGTAACTTGCTATCTCGCCCCACCAGTCATCAGCTGATTGGTCGGTATTGAAGATTTCCTGCATCGATTTGTAACCCGAGGCGCTCTGCGCTAGCCGATTAGCTTCTTGATTCTGGACTCTGGGAATATGGCACAGTGAAACCGCCAAGAACCCTCTGATCAAAGCTTGGCACTGATCATAATAGCCTCTGAGTACATTGTCTTTACATTCAAATAGGCCGAGCAATTGGTTGATGACTAGTTGTGAATCTCCAAAAACCTCAACTACGTCGGCCTTTGCTTCATGCAGAAGTTGAAATCCTTTCCAAATCACCTCATATTCAGCCTCATTGTTTGTCACTGTTGGCCCAATCTAGAAAGCGTACTCAAATCATTGACCTTGAGGTGATATTAGTATTACTCCAGCACCTTCGCCTTTCTTGCTAGATGATCCATCAAAGAACATAGTCCACGGCACCATGTCAACTATACTGACAACGCCCTCATGATGCTGGGTGATGAAATCGGCTATTGCCTGACCCTTGACTGCCTTAGCCGATTCGAACCTCAAGTCAAACTCAGAGAGAGCCAAGATCCACTTTTCGATCCGTCCATTCAGGATAGGCATTGACAACATATGCTTGATCACATCGGCCTTGGAAACTACCACACACTCAGCCGATAGCAAATAATGCCTTAACTTGGTGCACGAATAGAATAGGCATAAGCACAGCTTCTCAGTCGGCGTGTATCTTGTCTCGGGATCCAAGAGCCTCCTACTCAGATAGAAAACTGCTCTTTCTTTCTCTTCAAATTCTTGAAAAAGGGCCGAGCCAATCGTATGGTCTTCGGCCATCACGTACAGCTTGAACGGGTTACCTGCTTGTGGTGGTACCAGAACAGGTGGAGACTTCATATATTCTTTGATTTCTTCAAAATCATTTTGCTGTACGTCACCCCATTTGAATTCCTGAGTGTCTTTAAGCTTCAATAGTGGCGAGAACTGTAGCACCATTTCTGATAGATTGGCAATGAATCTTCTGATGAAATTAATCTTGCCAAGTAAGGATTGCAATTCCTTCTTGTTAGTTGGTGGTACAAGCTGATCGATGGCCTTCCTGCTCTTGCTGCCAACCTCGATTCCCTTGCGATGCACCATGAAACCCAGAAACTCACTAGCCGATACCCCGAAAGCACATTTATTAGGATTCATCTTCAAGCCGTGTTTCCTAGTACATTCCAGGGTAGCTTTTAAATCGGCTAAGTGCTCCTTGTAGCTTTTGGACTTCACAACCACATCATCGATGTAAATTTCTACAATCTTGCCGATCAACTTATGAAAAATATAATTCATAGCCCTTTGATAAGTTGCACCGGCATTTCTCAAACCGAATGTCATTACAACTCACTCGAACAAACCAATTGCACAAGGACACCTGAAAGCAGTCTTAGGAATATCTTCATCAGCCATAAAAATTTGATTGTAACCGGCATTACCATCCATGAAGCTGATGACCTGATGCCCCACAGCCGAATTGACTAACATATCGGCTATCGGCATTGGGTAGCCATCCATCGGGGTAGCTCTATTCAAGTCCCTGAAACAGATGCAGACCCGCAACTTACCATTCTTTTTGTATACAGGGACAATATTCGATACCCACTCGGCGTATCGGCAAGCTCGAATGAACTTGGCTTCCAGCAACCTCTCGATCTCGGCCTTGATGTCAGGTAATGACTCCTGCTTGAATCGTCGTGGCGGCTGCTTGAATGGCCGAAATCCAGACTTGATAGGCAATCTGTGCTCGACAATCCATTTGTCGAAGCCAGGCATCTCGTAGTATTCCCAGGCAAAGCAGTCTTTGTATTCTTTCAATAAGTCGATCAACTCCCGCCTAAACTCAGGGTCAAGATTGGCGGCAATATACGTCGGCCTTGGTCTGTCACCAGATTCGATATCCACTTCTTCAAGTTTATCGGCCGACGTAAAACCCTGTCCAAGCTTGCCCTCGATGCCATCGATCGGGTTGTCCATTAGTAAAAAGACTCAGAGCCGATTGCTCGGACCAGCTGTTGACTCTCATCGTTGACCTTGATGGAGCCTTCCTCCCAAGTCTTGCCAGAGAAGCAATCATGATCCCTAGCTTCCCAGTAAGCAGCATATGCTGCGGCTATACTCACCGAGTCATCAGCTGGGACCACCTCAACCTTATCACCATGCCACTGCATCACACATTTGTGCATGGTTGACAGTACCCAGCAGTTAGCATGAATCCAATCATGCCCAAGCAGCAGACTGTAAGAACCCTTGCTGTCAATCACGAAGAAGGTGGTGAGCAGCGTCTTCTTCCCGACTGTTAGCTCGACATTCATTGCCCCCCGGGTATTTGAAGAGTTGCCCCCGAAGTCTTTAAGCATCATGTCGGTCTCGATCAAATCATCAGGGCCCTTGCCTAGCTTGTGAAAAGTGGTGTAGGGCATGAGATTAACAGTGGCACCACCATCAACTAGCATCTTAGTCATGGGCATCCCATCGACGTATCCTTTGAGGTACAGGGCCTTCAGGTGCCGGTGCTTGGGTGGCTTGTCAAAGGCAGCTTGCTGCGCGAAAACCAGTTTGGTGGTGACTTGCTCAGACTCCGATTCATCAGAATCAGAGAGAACTTCAATCTTCCTGGCTCAGGGCGCCCTGAACTCAGCCGGAAGCACAAACACCATCTGCGCATCGGCTGTCGCCTTCCCTTTGTCCTGAGGAAGCTTCTCCCGCCAGATTTGCTTCGGGCGGCCCTCTGCTTTGAGCTCCCTATTCCTGAGGCGCTGCACGCGGTGTCTCTGGCTCTTGGTCAAGTTCCCAGGGCACCACTGGTTCTCCTGCCAGACCGGCTCTTGGTGATCAACTACCGCCTCATTCAGCCGATCGCGCAGGTCTCTTTTTTCGCGCCGATCTTGCATGTTATGTGGGCGTCCGAGCCTCTCATGCATAGACCGGCGGTTGGTCTGAGAGTGCCTATACTCTCGGTACTGATCGCTGCACTCCGGGCAATTGCGCAGAGTTGGCAATCGCAGACCTTCATTCCAGCAATGCCTGAAGAATGGGCAATGCCAATGGCTTTCTTCTTCCTCCCGGCGGCGAGCCAGCTCTTCCTGGTAGCGGGCTTCTTCTTCATTACGAGCCCATCTCTGGTACTCTTCCTCTTCGAGTTGCCTCCGGTAGGTCTTCTCCTTCTCCCTTCACCATTTGTTTAGCAAATCGCGGGATGTAGGCCTGGTCTTCTTGGTGCCGCTAGACTCCCCCTTCTCATATTGACTCTAATTCTGCTCTCGGCTTCTCTTGATCATCGCCAGCTCCTCAGCCGATATCTGCATATCAGGATCGACTGATGCATTCCTTCTAGCTTGGTTGGAGGTCAGAACTTTCATCTTGTCTGTGGGGGCCGACACCTCGACCATATTCTGCCCCTTTGGAAACGGGAACTTATCAATCTTCATTTTCCCCTTAGCAGGACTGTCAAACTTTAATAAGCCACGGGAGATAGCCCTCTGTATCTGAGTTCTGAATGCGCGGCATCCGTTGGTGTCGTGTGAGGTGAGGCCATGGTACTGGCAGAACATCTTCCTCTTCAAGTCTTCAGGAGAGCGTCTTACATAATCGGCAGGGAAGGTAATCTGCCCAGCTGTTGACACTTCTTAGCGCAACCACCAGAGACAGGGTGTTAGGCTATCTCTGATAATGGCGCCAGAAGTGTCTGGAGGTATTTCTTATGTCTATTGGATAATTTCACAAGCACACAGAATATACCGCTGTAGCACTTCACCCGGGAGTATTCCAAGGTATCGTTATTTATTTTATCCCAAGGGAAAGCGATTGCTAAAAATATTAATAGAAGGAGATCCTGAAATCTATCTCAACTCAGCACAACTAATGCAGAGGGGGTAATTGAAGTATAATAGGAAGGTGATGATTCAAAGATAACAAATGAAATACTAAAAGATAACTAGTGTAGTGCAGCTAGGTGGGAGGACAACGAGTGAGAAGGTTCCTGTGATTCAAACTTTACTCCTGTGATCTATCCTATCAAATGGTCAAACTACACTAGGATTGCTACCTTACTACCGGTGCGCAGGGGGTAGTGCAAGACAATAGAGGACAAAACCTCTACCCGAAGCGCCTACACTCTTATAAGAGTCTACCTTTTAAGAACTTGCCTAAAACACGTGGAGGGATACTAAGACTAGACAGGGCTGTCAGCACCTGCTAGCACCCACAAACAATCCGTGCGACAAGCGGTAATCAAAGGCAAGATTTAACCTAAGCACCACGTTTATGCTAAGTCTCACTACTCTAGCTGTGATCAGAGCAACTAGAGCACCCTATGGCAGGCGATGAACTAACACACGTTGAGTTGGAACAGGATCACAAACTAATGCAAACCGACCAAGTAATATGATAACTCACAACAACACTATTAAAGTAATGCACTAAGGAAAAACTCAGTAAAGTAAAGAAAGAATAATATATTAAAGTAGATAAGTCTTACAGAAAGAGAAAGATACAAGAGTTATACCAGACTCTCCAGCAGACTTCTCCGGAGACCCCGAGCGCAGCTCGACTCAACTCTAACTCCCACACTAGACTACAACTACTACTAAGGTGGAACTATACTACTTATTCACTTGTCTCTTGAATGAATCATGTCTTGAGAGGGTGGAGGCAGCCTCTATTTATAGGGGAGAGCAAGGGGGCGCCACGTCAGCGAGCCGTGTGCCCTTCCACCTTAGCCCTTGGATGAACCGACCCTGAAACCGCCACAGATCAACGGTGCTGGTGATTTCCTCATGTGGACATCATGCAGGAAGGCGGTGGAAGCTAACCGTCGTGGCTGGGCACCAAGGGGGTTCGGCCGACCCCCCCTATGACTGGTGGGCCCAGCCAGGGTCTTTCAGAAGGAGCCCCCACTTGTCACTGAGTGTGTAGGTGGTTGGGGGCCACACCCCATGGTTCGACCGACCCTTATGATGGGTGGGGTCAGGCCAGGTGTGGTCCCCACAAATCATAGGCTCTTCCTATATGTTGGTTCTGTCTTGATTGCTTCGTTTCAAGCCTCAATCCGTGTGCCTTTGATCTCCACCATTGAATGGAAGCACAAGTTGATCAGATGGATGAAATGACTTGGTTGGAGTGTCACACAGATTCTTCCACGTCACCAAAGCTAGGTGGGCCCCATGAGTGGTTCGGGCGACCCCACTTTGGGCCCACCCTTGGCTCTCCCCTCTTCCATTTGATGTTGTATGCAAGGTGATGAAATGTGGTGGCCTAGGGCTGTAACATCTCAGCCCAGGGCTTAATAGGATTGATAGGATACTCATACCAACAAGTTGCAACTTCTTTTCCGGAAGCCCATCTGCAAAGAACTCCAAGGTTAAGCGAGCTTGGCCCTGGAGCGATGGGTGACCGACCGGGAAGTTCTTTCCGGGTGCGCATGAGTGAGGACAAAGTGCGCAGAAAAGACTGGTGTTGGTCTGTGAGGGCAGTCTATATCCTAGTTAAGCTGCCAAATGTAAGCGGGCTCGGCCTCGGGGAGGCGGGACGTTACAGAATGGTATCAGAGCCGACCCTTACGGTTTCACGGGCGCGTGTGTCGCAGTTGCGCAGGCATGGTGCGCATGGCTGGTGTGGATCCGGCGTGGTCACACAGCATGGCACATGCGCTGGCACTGGACACACGGACGTGGCCAAGAGGGGACGTTCCTGGCTTGGGATTGATCGACGAGGACGTCGATCTCTTAAGGGGGTGAGGATGTAACATCCCAGCCCAAGGCTTAATAGGATTGATAGGATACTCATACCAACAAGTTGCAACTTCTTTTCCGGAAGCCCATCTGCAAAGAACTCCAAGGTTAAGCGAGCTTGGCCCTGGAGCGATGGGTGACCGACCGGGAAGTTCTTTCCGGGTGCGCATGAGTGAGGACAAAGTGCGCAGAAAAGACTGGTGTTGGTCTGTGAGGGCAGTCTATATCCTAGTTAAGCTGCCAAATGTAAGCGGGCTCGGCCTCGGGGAGGCGGGACGTTACAAGGGCCACCAGATATGGTTCGGCCGAACCACATAGGTGACCCCTAGCTGCTCACTTTTGCATTGTTTTGGTCTTCCCTGCATTCACAAGCGTAAGAGTACAAGTGGAACCAGTTATTGATAAAATATGTTCATGTTATGTTTATTCTCCCTTTAATCCGAGGCCTGTTGACGGTGTTTGAATGTGGAATATTATGGTATATCCACCGTCAATACCGGTACTGACCAGTAGATCGAATAATTTGTCCAGCTTGTTTGTATCGAAATTGTACTGATCCTCTGCGCTCCAATTCTTGGGCACGGCGATGGGCTTCTTGCCCCACCTCAGCTCGACAGTGGTGATTTCATCTTCGTCTTCATCCTCAGAGTCTGAATTACTGATGAACGCCGTCTGTTTGTACTTCCCCTCCTTACGGAAGGTCTGAGCTTGCAGCTCCAGGGCCGTCACTCTCTGTAACACCTGGCTAACGTGTCAAAGTCAACGCCCACTAGCTTTTCCTGAATGTGCGGGAGCATTCCACCAACGACCAAGTGAGCGAGCTGCTTGTCAAATAGGTGCAGTGAATAGCACATGTTCCTCATTTCCCTGAAGTGCTTGATGAAGGTCGATCCAGTCTCGCTACTCTTCTGGCGCATGCTGGTCAAATCAATAATAGTTTTCTCCCTAGTGCCAGAGAAGAAATAGCTATGAAACTTGCCTTCCAGATCCGCCCAGTTTTGAATTGACCCGGGCTCCAGAGTGGTGAACCAACTGAAAGTCGGCCCTGTCAGTGACAGTGAGAAGAAACGGACCCTGTGAGCATCCTCATACGACGCCTCACCGAGCTGAGTTAGGTAACGGCTGATGTGCTCAATGGTGGATAGTCATCTTGACCGTTGAACTTGGTTAAATCCGGCATGCGATACCTTGGTGGTAATGCCACACGATCAAACCACTCAGGGTAGGGGCGCCTATATCTGATCGAAACCCCCACCTTCGGCTATTGTGACAGAACCTCCTAAGCTATATGGCCCACATGCACCTGTCGTCGTCCCAAAGACCTCCGACAGCCGTGCAGGTGACCCGTATAACCTAAAAGGGTCTGCCGGGTTTACGAATAAACCCGTTTCCTCCGAACAGGATCTTAATTGCGAAGAAATTGCAGAGTACAACATTTCATATAAATTTTACAACTCGGAGTACAAGAGCGGAAGACTTAAAATATTACATAGAATTACAAACCCGTGTTCTTAATTATACATTAAGTGCGATTATTACAAACCAAAATATGAGTAGTGGCAGTAGGTAAGTAGCTTATACAACACTTATATTACATAACATCCCTGCCCAGGGATCAAATACTCACTCACTATCACTATCTTCTTGGACCATTTCCTCGAACACTGTCATACAGCAAGGTCCAACACAGACCTTGGGTTGCTGATTGCCTGCAACATGGGGTTAACAAACCCTGAGTACGAGGGGTACTCCGCAAGACTTACCCGACTAAAAATTGGGAAGGAGACTCAGGAATGCAGGCTAAGGGGAATCAAGGAGAGGCTTTAGCAAGAATCAAAAAGTTTTGCAGAAAAGCTCTCTCTAATCAGCTTAACATTTAATCTCAAGCTAGATTGTTTCATTCAGTTACCTCGTCATCAATACCCTTTCCCTTATTTACATAGTTCTGAACCACTCTTCGCTGTAAGTCAGTGGATCAAGTCTCCATTGACCGAGGAGCAACGACGATTCGAATCGATTAAGTACCCAGCTGGGGATCCCTATCCACACTGCATATGTAGCACTTAAGCTTGCATATACCAACCCCGCCTACCACGGCTTTTCCAAAACTTGAACCGGTCCGGCGCCACCCGAGAGTACAGTACTCCTCTCCTCTCCAGGCACGCCGGCCACGAGGGTACACGCTACTCTCGCCATCTCTCCACTCCCAGTGCGTGGTTGTCGGTTCAAGTAGAGGAGCGACCGGAGTCAGAGGCTTTCCGTAGTATGTGGCTAGTTGCAAAGTCTCGATCCATCAGGCCGACAACGAATGGTCCCTAATGGATTCCATTTCGTTTTCTTAATAGATAGTCAGAGACACTACATTGAGATTCCTTTCTCAATGCAAGTCCACTGCCCTGTCAAACAATTATAATAGTTCATGGTAGTATACCCAAAGCATACAAAATGTCTTTTTCATAAAAGCTTAACTATTAAGCAAGGCTAAGCATTTTATAAACATTTTCCTTTAAATCAGGTTTCAAGGATAATATATCAAGGCAGGTAAATGCAGCAAGTAGGTGACAATCAACTCCTATCAACCTAATGCAGCAATTTAACTCAAGGTGATAAAGATTTATAAAACACAAGGAGGGGCTAATGCACCGGGGCTTGCCTTGTTGTTCGGCGAGGGACGGGTCAGGATCAGAACCGCAAATGTCAAAACCACCGATAACTCCGGAAGGTTCGTCAGCGGCGACTTGTTCGACTTTCACTTCCTCGCCTTCGGTCACTATACGTGATAATGATGCATGCTTAATGATAGTGCAAATATCATGATTAACAATAAGCATTAGATTAATAACCTTGAGTACAACTTTCCTTCACGGTAAAGTTGTAATCAAAATCTCACCTACAGTGTTATTGTTGCATAATTAATTTATTAATTATTTTTAACAGTCAAAGAAAGCCGCAACTAACACGACCTTCAACACTAAGAAAGGTGCTTAGGATCAATTAGGGTTTCTGATCCTAAGTCTTCACCCAATGCCAAAATAACACAAAAATCCTAGAGTGATTAACACTAATCATCATTTTAATTTAATTACTTAATTAAGAATAAATCATAAATAATAAAACTTTATCCAACTGAGCCAAGGATTTTTGTGGAGGTAGCTCACTGGTCAAAATAGCTACCCAATTAATTTCATAATTTTTGGATTTATATTTTGAGCCATAAAAATCATAACAGTGCTATTTATTAATTAAAATATGCATTTTTATAGTCTACAGAAAGTGCTCAAAATACAAATTTCATATTTTTTATAAATTCTTCATATCACAGAGAGGCTCCACAATTTATTTCAGAATTTTTGGAGCTATAAATTAATTCCTTCAAAATTAGCAAAATTGGTAACTATTCATTTCTTTTTAAAATTGAAAAGACCATTTACAGGGGGGTACTGGGCCGGCCCAGCCAGGCCCAGCAGAGCCCACTCGGCTTCTTCTTCCCTCTGCTCGAACAGAGCAGGGCGAACAGAGCAGAGGCGCGCGGGGAGGGGCCGCCCGCCGCGAGGCTCGCCGGCGGCGGCAACTCCGGCGAGCGCAAGGCCCAACATGAAACCCCCGCAAGCTCCCACACCTATCTAGCCGAATAGAGCAGGTTCCAGGGCCTCAACAAGAGCCATCAGGTGGCTACGGCGGCTCAGCGGCGGCGGTCACGGCGGCTTGCCGCGTTCCGGCCAGTCGGAACCTTCCCCGACCAAACCAACTACCCTAATGGCTTACAGAAGCACACCTAACCTTGCTGCTCGCCTTGGTTGGATCGAAAGATGGCCGGAGAATCGAGTTCGACGACGATGGCGTTCACGGCGGTGAGCTCCGGTTGCAACTCACTGTTCCGGCGATCTGTGAAAACCAACCAACCCAACGTCGAGCGCATGAGCTTCAAGACTACGAGGCGGATTCCAAACATACAACATACGGGCACGAAACTCACTGGACCGAGTCGGACACGTCGAAGTTGAGCTCGGCGGTGCCGCGGCCGGCAGCGAAGAAGAAGTAGTCGCGCCGGCGAAACTGACCACGAGAGGATGCCAAAACGGGTTCAAACGAATGGCAAGGAGGTGGCGAAGCTAACTGTAAAGCAGCATGGGTGAAGATGAACTGATGACTGCGAATTTGGCCGGCGACCGAGCATCGACGGCGGCGAACACGAACGAGAAAAAGGAAACGGCGAGCTCGGCTTCGGGCTTCTAAGAACGATAAGGATGCTCAGGACGTTTGCCACGACACCCGCTCGTGCCACGTCCCAGGGCAACGTGCCCACGCACGCTGCATCGCCGAGGGCGGCGGCGGCTCGTCGGCAAGCAGCTGCGTGGCAGCGAGTCGAACACCCTGTTCGAATCTTGATGCCAAATTTTTGCAATTAACCCCCTCCCGAGACTATTTCCTAAATTACTTTTGTTTTTATATAACAATCCGAAAATATCCCAAAATAAGATATGTGGGAAATTAAATTCTGAACAACTTTCGTATTTTAAGTATTTTTAGATTTCAAATATTTTTCAAATTATAGAAAAGGGGGTAAATGGCCCTTTTTCAATTCAGTTTAAATTTTAAATTTTTATTGAATAAGTTCAAAATCTATGAACATCAAAGTTGTTCAACTCAGAGAGCTTTACAACTTTTGTTTAAAGATCATCTTCATATTCCATATAATTTTTGAATTAAAGTTTTGAATTCAAATTTGAATATAGTAATTCGAGTTTAATTTGAATTTCCCAATGGAAACTTGAAAAAACTTTGAATACCAAAGTTGCTCTATTAAAAAAGAGCTACAAGCTTTGGGACCGATCACTTAGTTGTAGATTTAGTCCTAGGGTTTAAGAATTAATTGCTAGTAAAACCCTCATTGCCAGCCTTATCTTGTTATAAAACATACAATCAATGCTCATGATGACTGCTAATTTAAAGGTAACACAGAGTGACGCTATAAGCCGAATTGGTCCCTGAGCATTGCACTCATCTTGTCTACCAACTCGTCTTGAGGTGATTGAGCATAACCGGGATGTGGCGCCGATGTGAGCTTATCATAAGTGTGCCCGATGTGAAATTTGGAGTTGTTGGAGGCACGTTTCCAGTCGGCACGTTCCCAGTCAGCATGTTCCCAGTTGCACACATGTAAGCAGCAATCTGCTCGGGAAAGTAGTCTCTATATAGCTTGGGTTGCTGAGCTATTTTTGGAGCCGAATCCGTCGTCATATTGGGATTTTGAACAGACGACTTTGATGGTTTCGGCTGTTGTGGTGGAGGATTGGATGTTCCGGCCGCTGCATCTAAGTTGGAATCTTCTGGGCATATATTGAAGTACGTTGGGCCCAATGATTCCCAATCCTGCCTCTTGATGATGGTCTTCATGATGCTGTAGAATGTCTGTAGGAAAATATTATGATGATGCCTGACTACCTGATGCGAAGCATTCCAGATGACGCTCTAGATGAATTCCTTGAACTCTTGCTCCTCCCTGTCGGTGTGGCCAGGCATGACCCACCTTGGGTAGGGGTTCTTCTTGAACACGCGGCCATCGTGATTTTTAGCGAACGACAGCAGACAGGCATCAGTGAATTCTTCAATGATCTGCTCTAGCACCACAGCATCCTCGGGATCAATCTCCTCACGCTTGACTCTGATGACACCGTCGTCCCCGGGAGCCATGGTTTCCGGAGCCTTTCCCTTAGTCATGAGTGAAACGGTCCCACCAGGCGTGCCAAAAAGTGTGTTGGCATAAAATGTGGTTCCTCGCGCTCAACACACCAGCGAAGCCGGATATAATCTCAAGAGCATCGGAGCTTCCAAAATCCAGCTAGCTTCAAACCTGGTCAGAGAGTACCGATAACCCTCAGGCGTGCCAGTCAATTTGACCTGCAATTGACAAAAATAATAATAATCAGTAATCACAAGACGGAACTAACCGGTGGGTCCAGATAGTTCCAACTGTATGGTTCTGAGAGCCGATATAATTGGAAATCGACTAAAGAGTCGATTCCGGCATGTATGCATGTTTTGCCACAGGAAACAATTATTGAACTGATACATAATCGATTGATATATATAATCATACAGGACAATCTACATTAAATAGGTATATGCAGATAGTTATAACAGATCAAAGCATAATCAATTACTGTAAACATGTCAAATCATTCAATTTAGACTGTCTGAATGTCAAATAGACAGAAATCGGCTATTTAGCCGATTTGGAAGAACACGATCGGTTAACTAGTTTTCATGTGAAAGCATAGCTGCATCGGCTAATTAGCCGATCCAGGGTTTGTGAAACAGAAAACTTGGTGGTAGCAATAGCCACAAGTCGATCTATAAGAATGCGGAACTGGTCTAAAAGGCCGGCGGTTCTGTATCCGTACAAATCGGCTCTTGCCAAGCTCTCTCATCACGTACGAACAAGACTGTGATAGTACTGGCCGAATCAAACAGTATCATAACAAAGAATAAACATGAACGAAACATAAATGAACCTTTTTCATGTAGATCTAAGGCCAATACTATGCAATCTTGATCGGGCAAAGAGATGTTATAATAAATAAACAATAAATAACAGATAACATTTTGATAACTTAAAGAATCTAACTAAGATGCCAAATTAGTTAGAGTCGATAACTAATCCATGCACATAATCAAGCTTAACCTAAACCCTCGTCCACCGGATGACGCTAAACATAGATTAAACAAAAAAACAAACATGAATCGATAACTAATCCTTATTTGATCTAAACCCACGTCCACCGGATGACGCTAAACATAGATTAAACAAGAATCAACCCCGATCTACGATGCTCCCATGTCCACCGGATGACATTAAAGAGACAAAACTTAGCGAGGCATGACGGTACTTACAAGCAAACCTGCGTCCACCGGATGGCCCGATTGAAGAACTCGCCGAGATCTACGTTACTCCTACTCCTAAGGTTTTGGCCGGAGCCGAAAGGTGTGTTGTATTGATGTGTTTGTGTGTTTTACAATGGCCGGGGGCTTATATTTATACCCTGGACTCGACAAGATAGAGTCCTAATCGAATTACAACTCGAAATAGATATGGAAACTAACAAACTTTGCTAATCTAAATGTAACTTGGAGCCCAATCTTTCCTTTCTTTAATGGACTCCGAACTTGATCGCTTCCTAGCGCCGAAGATTCGCGCTGACGTCATCAATCGGCTATTTCCTTTAACTGCATCATCTACACTTTGGCCCAACAATCGATTCCGGGATCCGATCGACTATTCCTGTCTTGGCCTCTGTCCCGAAATCGGCTTTTCGGGAAAACATGGGCTATCTTTATTCTTTTCTTCTCTCTTTTTTTCTTTCTCTTTTTTTTCTCTTCTTTTTTTAGGGAGACAGGCATCTAAGTATCCATTGTTTTAATTGCCGTGACACTTGTCCATCTTTTACTCCCTTTTCATTTTTTCAATATTTTTGCATAGCCACATGCATCCTTAGAATACAAACAATTGGAGAGATAATGATAAGAACTTAGAGCAATTAAACAGGGGCTGTCCTATATGGTATATTTTTGGGTATTTACTCCTAGTGCAGGAGAAAAAATATTTTTAAGGTGGATCTGAGTGAAAGTAGAAAATGATTGCGCTTACTCCCAGAGTAGGAGTAATGCATATGTGGGTGGAGTGTGTAAGTGTCTTGATTTTAAAAGCATGACAAGACTCTCGTAAGGTATATAACAAAGGTTGACTAAACTCAATGCAAAGCAAGCAGCATAAATGTGCAAAGGTTTTCCTATCTCGAAATGTATCTTCTCTGGCTTTGGTAGGAATTCACACTTTGTCATACAAGAGCTCATCATATAAGATTTTAAGTTTTCAAAATAAATCTCCAGAACTTAGTATTGTTAGGAATAAGATAAATAGTAGCTCAAACTTCATGTATCATATCAATCAATCACCTAGACTTAGCTCAAACATATGCCATCATAAGTTTCAGGTTCAGAGTAAATTCTTATATCAAAGCAGTAATATCCAAAACTCGGGAGAATTTAAGGTTGAAAACTAGGTACTTGAAAGGAATTACGGCAGAGCAACTATTCATCATCTCCAAGATAAAATTTTAATATTCTCCAGTTTTTTATTAGACTCTAGCCTAGACTAACTATAGACACACTCTAAGACCACTCTAATATATAGCCAAGTTTTTATTTAGTTTTGATTGGTTATTCATCTTTTTATTTCTTTTAACTAATGGACTCACAAAAGACTATAGATATGGACCTTCATGTGCCCACATATTTTTTGCATTTTTAAATTTTTCTATGATACTATTGTGAACCTTTATGTGCTCACATATTTTTGGTATTTTATGTAACAGAACCGCCTAAATCACGTGGCCCACAGGCACCTGTCAACGTCACTAATGACATCTGACAGCCGGACCCGTGTTCCATATGACCTAGGCGGGCTCTGCCAGGCTACATAAGCACCCGTTATCTCCGACAGGATCCCATTGCGAAGCCATTACAGGGTTACAACATTTCATAACAAAATACATCAGAGTAGAATTTGCGGAAGAGTAAATAGTACTTAATATTACAGACCAGTGCTCGAATAAAATTAAGTGCAGTTATTACAGACCATAAATTTGAAAGAGTAGCAGTAGTGTTTGGAACAACAGTACGACAGATAGTTTAATATTACACGAACCCTGCCCAAGGGTTTAACCTTAGTCTTCTTCACTCTCCTGGACGATGGTGACGCAGCACGGAGCGAGACAAACTTCAGTCTCCTGCTGCCCTCCTGCAACGGGGTTAACAAACTCTGAGTACATGGGGTACTCCGCAAGACTTACCCGACTAAAAGTGTAAGATTAGACTCAGGAATGCAGGCTGAGGGGAATCAAGGTAAGGCTTTAGCAAGAGTTCAAGAATTTTGCGGAAAAGCATTACTATTCCTAAATCAATATTTTATTTCAATAATACTATTCATCATTATCCATTTCTCCAAGTTCTTTCTCATATATCAGCATTCTTTCATTTGTTTAATCCATTCAAAACAATCCTAGTTCCGAACCACTTTCCGATGTAGGGGTGAGGATCAAGTCTCCATATCCGAGGAGCAACGACGATTCGAATCGATTAATACCCGGCTGGGGATCCCTATCCACACTGCGTATGTAGCACTTAAGCTTGTATACGCTAACCCCGCCTACCACGGCTTTTCATACCCCGGAACCGGTCCTGCGCCACCCGAGAGCACAGTACTCCTCTCGTCTCCAGGCACGACGGCCACGAGGGTACACGCTACTCTCGCCATCTCTCCACTCCCAGTGCCTGGTTGTCGGTTCCAGCAGTAGAGCCACCGGAGTCAGAGGCTTTCCGTAGTATGTGGCTAGTTGCAAAGTCTTGATCACAGCAGGCCTGACAACGAATGGTCCCTAATATTTTTCCGTTAGAAACCATGCATTGGGACTCTAACCCAAGTACACTGGTAACTACCCGGTTTTCACATCCCTTTCCGATGGCGAGGATCGCTGGGACTCTAACCCAACAGATGGTCGACCAAACGGAACAACCCATCCATGTGGTTGACAATGAACTAGCTAGGCACACTGCCAACCAACAAGGACATAACCACTCCCATAAAGTGATTCATTTGTTTCATATTATCACAGTTTTCAAAATAGCATTTTTGCAATTCTATCATTAAGCATGACTAAGCATTTTTCAATACTTTTAAATAAATCAGGGTCTTAGGTATAATATGTCGTCAAGGAAAGGTAATGCATCAATAGGTTATCACTCAACTCCTAATAACCTAATGCAGTAGATTAACTCAAGTGATAAATATTTTTAAATAACAAGGAGGGGCTGAATGCACCGGGGCTTGCCTTGAATTGCGTAGAGTGTCGGATCCGGGTCAGTTCCACAAATATCAAATCCTTGTACAACTTCCTGAGTAGTCTCCTATGGACCCTCAGACTTTACCTCCGGATTCTCGGTCACTACACGTTTACAATGAATGAATGTATGAATGTGATGCACATGAAAAGACAGATGAAATTTAATAACAAATAAACCACACATGTGTATAAGACCCTACCTTAGCTAGACATGAATAACCTAATTCATACTGCCCTAGGTCATAAAGGTGATTGACCTAGAATCTCAATCAATGCAAAAATCCCACCAATCAACAATCATTCCATTAACTATTCCTAATATTTATCATTTAAACCAACATATAATTTAATAAATATTTAACTATTTCCATTTGATGCCAAAATGCGCCAACAGATAGATTTTAGTACCAAACAGTGACACAATAAATTTCATGATTTTTGGAACATCACAGAAATTATTAAAAATCATCAAAGTTCCTTTTATCATTTAATGTGCTGATTTTTAATTAATATAGAAAACACTCAAATCAAGCATTTAATATTTTTATTAAATTCTACACATCACAGAGAGTATCTAGAAATTTTTTCATAATTTTTGGTACAGTATATTAATCCACACAAAAAGATTAAAACTTAGCACTATTATTTTAATTAAAATGAAAAAGCAAATAGAAAATCGCTGGAAAAAGTGAAACGGCCTTTCGGCCCACCATGGCCCAGCATGGCCCAGACCACGGCCACGCGCGCGCGCCACCGAGCCGGCCCGCAATCGTGCACAGGCCCAGCACGGCCCGCACGCGCCCGCGCGCGCTCGCCCCCGCGCCGGGCCACTGACAGACCGACCCCAGCCGTCAGCCCCCGCGCGCGCCCTCTCCCTCACTCTCTCGACCGCTGACAGGCGGGCCACCCCTGTCAGGGTCGTCCCCTACCTCTGGTCGGGCGCTCACGCGCGCGCGCGTGAACGGCATGGCGTGGACTTCGCCGCCGGCGACCCCAACGGTGAACTCAACGACACTATGACTCCCCCTAGACCCTAGCCGGCCACCTCTACTAGCACATTTTACACCCTACCACCTCCGGCGAGCTCGCTCTCGCCAATGGCGGACCGTGGTGGCACGGCGGCACGGCGGTACCGTTCCACCAACCAAGACACGATCGGTTAGCAAGAAAATTGGCTAGGGAGGTTCGGGGTCTCACCAGAAGACCAAACCGGAGGCGGGTTGGGACTGGAGTGGCGTGAATCGACGAGCGTGACGGCGGCGGCGGGTCGGCGGCGTCCACCGGAAATAATCTTCCCGTTCCGACGACCCTATGGCACCAGAGCGGAAATCACCATACGCAAAAGGTTCAATAGGGGTTAAGGAATCCACAACACGGAACCTAAGGAGAAGAAACTCACCACGGAGAGCTAGACACGGCCGAAGACGCGCGGCGGCGCTCCGGTCGGACGCGGGGACGAAGACCGCGTTCCCGGTCGTTCGAGACACTACAGCCCACACCAAAGGCACCAGACGATGCGCAAGTGAACTAACAGGCTTGCTGCGAGATGGAGAAGGTAGTGGTGGCTTGGTCACGGCGAATTTTGCCGGACACCGACGAGCTCGAACGCGGCCGCGGTTGGGAGAAAAGAGGACGGGACGGTGCGGTGGTGGTTTATAGGCCGGACAAGGGAGAGGATAAGCTCGGCTGGGTCCGGGGCCCCCTCTCGGCTGCTTGACAACGGCTCTGCTCACCCAGCCGGCCGGACGGCGCCCGGCGCCGCGCGCGGCACGCGCGCGCGACGTGGAAGAGGAACAGGGGGACCCCCCTGTAGCTACAGTACTAGGCCATATAGGTCAAAAGCTATTTGATTCAAATTGGATCTGATCCAGCCCGAATCCGAGGAAGTGGTGAATACAAAAGTTGTAGAGAATTACGTGTAGATCATTTTTGCTTTTGACACCAATTTCAAATTCGGCCAAATTTTCAAATTACAGAAAACAGGGTAAAAGTAGGGTTTGAATTTCAAACTGAATTTTTAAAATTACTTTTGATTCTTCTCAACAACTTAAAAATTGGTAAACATGAAAGTTGTCCTACTCAGAGAGCTTGACAACTTCTATTTAGGAAGTTTTTGAAGATTCTTAATATTTTTGAAATTGAAGTTTCAATTGTAAATTTCAATATAGTAATTTGAGTTTAATTTGAATTTTTATAATATAACTTCAAAATCTCCAAAAATAAAAGTTGTTCCATTTTTAAAACTCTACAACTTTTATTAAGACACTTTTCCCATATTCCATATAGATTTTGAATTGGGTTTTTAGGTCAACTTTAGGGTTTAATTTGATTTCTATTTAATTTCATTTTTGATTTTTGATTAAGGACTTAATTACACAATCAATACTTAGCTGAAATCAAATCACTCTAGGCCCTAAGCACAATTATATGCAGATGCTTAAATTTAAATATGATGACATGGCAGATTAATTGAATTGTAACACCAGAGGTATTACATTTTATGACTATAAAATAGACTCGATAATCGCCTAGGTATCATTACCTGATAACTAGGGGATGCTCCTCCCCCAACCTAGATATTTGCAATACTTGGTGTTGATGATCTTCAAAGCAAGCTTGTCAGGAACAGTCCTAGTGGGCTCCACAGATGGACTCACTCCTCAGTCATAGTGTCATTCCTGCAGAATTATAATTCAACAAGAAAATCAAAACTCGAGTTCCTCCACTAAATTTGTACCTATCCTTTCGCCTAAGATGATCACGAACGAAGACAGAGAAATGCATATATAGGAGGAGGAAACAAACCGCGAGCTGTGCACTGATAGTAGAGGCAGGTTGAAGAATAGAACTTTCTCCGTGTTGATTTTAATTGACAGATTCTAGCAGGATTCTTTTTCTAGGTTTTCTGATTTTCTTATGCAGCAATTAAATATGTATGCATGATATATATTTTATTTTTATGTCACCACGGAGAATATTTATTCTCATGAGACTTAGGATTTTTATAATGCCATGATGAATTTTATTTTCTTTCCTATGCCACCATAGTAAATATTCCTACGGGGTTACCATAAGTTTATTCACGTGGGGCTTTAATTTTTTTGTAATGCAGTAAATAAGACAATAAAGATTTTTCTTTTTCTTTTGATATGCATAAAGATGAATATGATAAAGTAAAATTACTAATGTAAATTATGAATACTAGTTAATTAGATAACTACCATATTACCTTATGGCAAGGGTGCGGAATTTAAAGTCTACCGATAGGACTTTTTCTTCCACTCTTGTGTATCTCTCCGTCTTAAGATGGAGGTCATTGATGGTTTCACCTCTGGTGATGGTGATGTCACTTTTGTTCTTTGCTTGGCCAGCAGGTTGAAGTAGAGCATTAATAGTGGAAGCTGGCAACAACTTGCTCAGCGTGCATGTTTACAGAACTTTCACTTGTAGAATTTTGGGAATTAACTAATTTTGCTCGAAGTGTTGTCCTGTTTGCACAACCAAGGAAGAGATCAAGTGCATGGGCTCTGTTGGTGGAGAAACACCAACAAAACCAAATCTATCTCTTTATTTTCTCTATCCTTAGTCACATTGAACAAGATAAAGTTGATGTTGCATAATTTGTTTTCCTCATGACATGAGTGGTAAGATCAGACGATTAAGCATTTAATGTTGCATTTAAGTTCATATGATAGAAAATATTTAAATTGCTTAACCAATGGAAGGGTTGTCTATCTCTACATAATATATAATTTTTCACCTGAGTATGACTATCATCTTCCAAAGATAGAATACAATGTTTTAGCATATTTGGTTAAGATAGAGATCAATAAAATGGCGCTACAAACAATCTTAAAGGACAGAGCATGTTGAGTTAATTAGGTTAATCAATTAAAACTATAACTTTTATCTGCATTCCAAGATCAAAAGGAAAATAGTGACCACTTACCTTAAGATATTACCTTTATTATTAGAGCGTGATGGCACTAAGTAATGATGGGTAGATGACTGGTGGTCCTTTCCTTCTCTTGCATCTTGAGTTGTTCATGAGCATCTTGTCTCCTTTGTTGCTTATCCTCTTTGCCATCTTTTGCTTCTTTGATCTTATGACACCTTGTCACTCCATTCATTATTATGCCTGCAACAGATTAGTGGACAACACATACCCAAAGGAATGTACAACTTTGGAATATAGGTTGTTTGTCTAGAATTTTATCATGTTCCATCTATTCTACTAAGAAGATAGGATTGATATTATGTTAGCATAGATCATGTTCTATACCGGCATGGCTTGAGTCCAAGTAACTTGCAGCAGAAGATAAAGTGAATGAATCATTAATACTCATTGTTCTTCCATCCATAATGAATGAGCTATGTCTTCCTCTGCAAAGTTATTAAAGTTCAGCATGTGCCATGTCTCATCTCTGATTTGAATTCATCTCATGACTTACCCAGATTAATTCTTGAAACTTTCCTGTTGGGGTTAGTCCAACAAAATATCCAATGTCTACAACAACAATTTTTAGTTCAATAACCAAACCAAACTCCATGTCTAGTTTTAATTAAGGAAGGCGTTTTTAACCTGAACACCACGCTCAATTTAAATGCCAATGGAAGTGTTTGCAGTACTTCCAAACCAAATCTTACTATGGCAAACAAAGGTGACACGAAAGCACTTACAGAGATTTATTCATTTAGAGACGAAAAGGCAAACAATTGAACATGGATTAGAAAGGTAGAGACAATCAATATTAGCAACATAAGATTTTCTAATTGAAACCCATTCCCCCAAGCTAGAATTTTGCAAAGCAAAGTTAAGCTTGGATGGATATAATTCAATATTGCATGATAATTGGTTGGACATACCTTGCGTTGTCATTCTTCTACTTCAAACCAGAAATGGTTAGTGATAAAAATACCCAAGGGAATATTTTCATAATTATAATTCTATGCTCAATTCACAAGGATATTGCAGCAAAAGGTGCAAATTCATATTATCTTTCAAGGGTGGCAATTTAAGACACAAAGTCATTCTTGGGAAACTTTCTAATTATTGTACTTTAAGTTTATGGGGTGGTTTCCTCTAGAACACCAGTCTTTGTGCACCTATTTCGAGATTACAACGAGATCTACAATATTTATGATAAACATACGCATCTAAAACCGCCCTTTCAATAAATTCATGAACAGGTAGAATGAGGGGGTTGAAGATCTCGTGTGTGATAGTGTTAGAGAGACCAATTGATTCAGGAGATTTCTCATATGAGCATGGATTCGATGAGGTGTTAATGAAATAATTCCCATGCTCATCGATATGATCTCCCTTTTCAAACTCCAAGGGTGTTTCTTCATGGATGTCTATAGGCAACAAGTTTGTCTCTATTATTTCATGTCTACGACATTCATTGAATATTTTATTTTCTAGGATTTCGCATGGATTGGTGTCTCTAAGATTGGTTTTGTCTAAGGCTTTCTCTAAATATGAATGAGTTATGTTTATTACAGAAATTGATTTAAGCTCACCATTTGAATCTAGACCAAGTTTAGATGCTAGTACTAAGGCTTCGTCCTCTTCCATCCATTCTTTGACAATAGCATATGTATTTCTAGTATGTTCTATGCATTCCTGCCATTATCGTAGCTCTTCTTGGTCATTCCTAGTCTTTATGACTCCTATACTTTGAATGTCTTAACGGGTCTCTAGGGTTATTATGAGACTTAGGAGAGAGAGCATAAAAAAGATCTTCGGGGTCAAGGATGGGTTTAGATATGGGTTCAGATGAAACATTTAATTTGGGCATAGAAGGGAAGAAGATAGAATTAATTTCTAAGTGGCTTGGCTCTCCTTCTATGGCATCACTAGACATACCATTCCTGTGTTCTTCCCAATGTCTTTCAGGGGGAAAGGAAGTTGACGACATTTTTTCCAAGATGCTCTTCTGAGAAGGTCTGATGTACATTGATTTACGAGCATCTTAACTAATTGGAAGTCTAAATCATTAAAGTGGAGTTTCGATGGTTTACGATTGACAGCTAAATCTTAGGATTGGAGTGATTGTGTTTTAGCTACCAAAACTTCCTCTTCTTGTTCTGGAGATGATTTCTTCTCTTCCTCGGGGAGTTTAGAATTCGCTTTAGCAATCTTGTCGATCATGGCTCTTGCTTTACTTATAGGCAAATAAGGAAAGGCTCTTCCAGAGGATAAATCAAGGGATTCCCTAGAGTTCTTGGTAATACCCAAATAGAAATGTTGAATAAGCACAGGGTCTGGAAAACCAAGGTGAGGGCCAGATGTAACAAGTTCATTAAAATGATCCCATGATGTACTAAGAGATTCTTGTTCTAGTTGGCCTAAAAGTTAGAACCTCTTTTCGAAGGTTAACTACTTTATGGATGGGAAAGAAATATAAACAAAATTCAGAGCATAATATTTCCCAATCACCTCGCATACTTCCTACGGCTCGACTATACCAACGATTAGCTCTTTCGGTCAAAGAGAACGAAAAAAGCTTCCATCTTAATGTTTTATCAGACATGCCAGCAATGTGCAAGCATGCACAGGTCTGGTCGAATTCTCATAGGTGTAAGTATGGGATTTCGTTACCTTCTCCCGAGAAGGGTTTATCCCGAATCATATTAATTAGACATGGATGCAGCTCATAGCCAGGTGTTATGATAAGCACTATAGATTTTGGTTGCTCAGAGCTTTTGTGCATGTCATAAAGACAGATAGGTGTGAAATTTAAAGTATCCATGAACATAAAATGATGAAAAGGTCAGGGCTAGATGTAATAAGTTCATTAAAACGATCCCATGATGTACTAAGAGATTCTTGTTCTAGTTGCCTAAAAGTTAGAACCTCTTTTTGAAGGTTAACTACTTTATGGATGGGAAAGAAATATAAAGAAAATTCAGAGCATAATGTTTCCCAATCACCTCGCATACTTCATACGGCTTGATTATACCAACGTTTACCTCTTCCGGTCAAAGAGAACGAAAAAAAGCTTCCATCTTAATGTTTTATCAGACATGCCAGCAATGTGCAAGCATGCACAGGTCAGGTCAAATTCTCATGGGTGTAAATATAGGTTTTCGTTACCTTCTCCCGAGAAGGGTTTATCCCGAATCATAATAATTAGACATGGGCGCAGCTCATTGCCAGGTGTTATGATAGGCTCTATAGATTTTGGTTACTCAAAGCTTTTGCGCATGTCATAAAGACAGATAGGCGTGGAATTTAAAGTATCCATGAACATAAAATGATGAAAAGGTAGGGATAAAATAGAAAAGATAAAAGTATAATACAAGATTAAGCTAAACTAAGTCAAAATCAGCAAACCGTTCTCCGGTAACGGCGCCAGAGATGCTTGTTGGTATAAATTAACTGCACTCTATTAAATATTATTATTATCAAATTATCCGCAAGCGCACAGATATAATACCGATGTAGCACTTCACCCGGAGGTTTTAAATATCGTATCCACAGGGAACAGTAGGTGTTAATGACCAAGCCGATGAACTTAACCCTAGAATTAGGCTAGATAATATTAAGAAAGAGGAGATAGCTAATGACTATCTAGTTCTAACAACCGGTAAGCTTTGAATAATACCGTTCTAACTGGGCAGTAACCTGAATAAGAGCAGAAATCAGAGTTTTCTCCTACCAAGCACCTATACACCTACCAATCCTATCAAAGAGAAATGGACTACAGAGAAACTAACGTAGCTGTCACCTACGTGGACTACCACTATCCGGACTAATCAGGGGGCATTCACAAGTAAACCTAGCCTAAGCACCATGCCTACACTACGAAATACTACTTCAATCAAGCAATTACCAAGATCAAAGTACTCAATATAAGTTGCAAACTTAAGAACAACTGCTTACTTGAATTAGAATGTTGAATACAAAAGTATCTCAGAATGCAGCTCCGGGCGAGGGAGCTGAATCCAGACGAATACCGCTATGAAGAAGCGCCGACGGGCCGGAACTCCTCCAGAACTCTACTCCTCTACTCTATCTCTCTACTTCTCTAAACAAGACTAGATCTAGAAGAACTAGTCTCTCCTAATTGCTACATCTAACCCTAACTAGAGATATTGAACTAAAGCTTAGGAATAGGGATGCCTCCAGGGAGGGGGTCTACACCTTTATTTATAGCCCAGTGGGATGAATACGCGCCGTTGGATCAAACCGACTTAACCAAGGGTCGAGATGACATCTCATAAGCGGTGGAGGAAGACTCCGGAAGACGGGGGCCAAGCCCTAGCAGGGGGGCGCCAGCCGGCCCCACCCTGGCGCCAGCCGGCCCACTTTGTGGGGTCCGGGGCCCCGGTTGCTTCGGATGTTCTCTATACCCTTCTAGAAGTTGATTGCGAGGCTTTCCATCGGCGTTAAGTTTTGTGACTTTAAGCACTTTAATCCCTCTTTTAACCTTTTCTGGAATACTCCCTGGAAAATACAAAATATGCAAAACTCGTGGAAGTTGTCAGTGAAAACCCTAGACTAGTGTGTATTCATGTGTCCTTTGATGTCTAAAGTTCTAATAAAAGTTGACGTTATCCACCGTCAACAGTTAATCACATGTCCCAAAAAGCTCACTTCTGAAAGCCAGAATGCACACTTCTTCAACTTTGCATAAAACTTATTCTTCCGGAGAGCATCCAGGACAAGACTTGAATAGATCAAGATATCATCAATAAAAACCACCATAAAAATATCCAAGTACTCATGTAGCATCCTATTCAGTGGCCTCCATGAAAATAGCAGGAGCATTTGTTAGTCCAAAGGACATAACGACATACTCATAATGTCCATACCTTGTAGTGAAAGCCGTCTTCTCAATATCCTCATCTTTAATCCGAAGTTGATGGATAACCAGATTGTAAGTCAATTTTGGAGAACACCTTAGCACCTTTCAATTGATCAAAAAGGGCATCAATACGGGGTAAAGGATACTTGTTCTTGATTGTCACTTGATTAAGAGCCCTATAGTCCACACAAAGCCTTCTTATGCCATCTTTCATTTCCACAAACAACACAGGAGCAGCCCAAGGCGATGTGCTTGGACGGATAAAACCCTAGCAAGAAGGTCATCTAGCTGCTTTTTTAACTCCACTTGCTCAACGGGAGCCATCTTGTATGGTGTCTTGTAGATAGGTTGTGTACCAGGAATCAACTTGATCTCAAAAATTGGCTCCCTTTCTGGAGGCAAACCAGGGAGCTCATTAGGGAAAACATCAGGATAATGACACACCACTGGGATGTCCTCCACTCATAAGGAAACATCACGATCCTCAACCATGGAAAAAAGAATGCCAGACTTCCGTGTCCTACGATCAGGTAGCAAATGACAAAGAAGAGAGAGTGTGCACTTCAAACCGTTCCCTTGAAATATATACTACATCATGACCTGATGGTGCTCGTATGGAGACTGTCTTTGAGAAACAAGAGATAATAGCCTTATATTGATAAAGCCAATCCATTCCAAAAATCACATCAAACCCTTCTAACGGAATGATCACTAGGTTAGCAACAAAGTCCTCATTCGCAAGAAAAACTACACAACAAGGACAAACAAAAGAACTAGAAATAAGCCCTCTAGCAGAACCAACCACAATATAATAGCTTTCTCAATCTTTTGCATAGTTAGTCCTGTACGACCTATAAAAACCTCCGAGACAAACGAGAAGCTAGCTCCAGAATCAAAAAGAGCACGTGCGACAAAAGAATCGACTGAGATGATACCTGTCACCACGTCCCCACGGTCTCTATTGTCAGCTGAAGGCATAGCATAAACACCTGGCACACTAGTCAAATAAGAGGCTCCCATGGTAGGAGAAGTCGGTGTATGAACCCAAGGCACCATGAGGTTTGATGGAGTGGAAGCATTAGACATCTAGTAAGCACCAGACTGTGGTATAGGAACCGGTGGAGTAGCTGGAGGTGGTAGCAAGTACTTTGTGGTGGGAGCTGGCAAGTATTGTTGTGGAGGTGGCACAGGAATGTGAGTAGGAGGAGGCACTGCCTATCATCTAAACTCTACCACTAGAGGTTGAAGAAGAAGACACTAACTCCCATCGAAGCTAAGCATTAGGATTCTTTCTATAAACCACGTTCTTGTGGTCTTGACCACAAATAGAGCACTTGCCAGACTATTGGCACTCCTTGAAACGATGCGGATCACCACACTTAAAACACACCATCCCCATGCCAAGGTTTGGGAATGACACAGTACTGAGGTGTAGGTGTAGTTCCTGCTGAAGCACAAAACTGAGGAGAGGATTTGCCACGATATGGATGCTGACGTTGAAACTTCCCCTTTTTGTGAATTGGACCACTAGACTGGCCCTTCTTGTCATCCTGAGAGCGAGACTGATCAGCACCAGAAAGTTTCTGAATCTCATTAGTGTATTGTTGTTGCATCTCCACACCTAAGGCTTGCTCCACTGTGGTGTGGAAGTCCACCAACGGAAAGGCCCACAAAGTGTGCCTAATCGAAGGCTTCAAACCTTGACGAAACTGGCTTGCCTTCTCTACCTCATGATGGGCAACATGTGGAACAAAGCGGACTGATCTTATTGAATCCTGCCTCATACTCTATCACTGTCTTCTTATCTTGCTTATAGGTTTGCAAGTCAATCTTCATCTTCTCCAGGAAGGTGGCCGGGTAAAACCTCCTCTCAAACTGTGTGGCTAAGACTTGCCAAGTCAAAGAACTAGGTGTAGATGAATAAGATGTCTAAACACCTTTCCACCATATCTGTGCCTCACCCTTCAACAATTGTGTCCCATAGCGAACACGATCCCTATCCGCAACTTCAAAGACATTCAACTTATCATCCACATAATTCAACCAATCTACTGCCTTCAACTACAGACCCAGTGCCATCAAAGGTATCTGACTTCATACCAATCCACTTCACAAGAGAAACAGGACTGACTGGAAGTGCAGTCTGAGGAACACCAACGGGAATAGCACCCGTAGCAGGAACGATGCTAGCAGCGGCACCAGTGGTAGCAGCAGTAGCAATGCCTTGCATTGGCAGCTTGCCTCAACATTTCCGACTCCAGCTGCATTGCCTGCATTGCGGCTGCCATTGCCGCTTGATCTTGAGGTGGATTATTAGTTGTAGAACGTTTGGCCTTTGTGGCCTTTGCTCGAACCGGACGTCCTTTAGGCGGCATAGCTGCAACTACCATGGTAAACAAACAATAACCACATTAAACACAAGACATGCCCATGCCAACTTTGATTGAAACAAATGAAATATTTAACACATAATACCATAGCAATCAAGAATAACTACAACAATATTTACCCATCCTAAAGTGCAAGTGTGTCAAATTAAGCCTTAATTTGTTTTCCTAAAACCAAAACCTATGCTCTGATACCAACTGTAACACCCCAAAACACCCTTACCCAAAGATGCTACCAAACCACAAGGCACTAGGTCAACTAATGGAAAATTTTGGTAGCATTTCCCTTGTTTTTCGGTCAAAGCGGAAGCAAACACATATAGAGACAAAAGATAATATTTGCACACTAACAAGATATACAACCTAAAGAGCAAAAAAAACCATCATGTCTAGAGAACAATCCAACATTACCATAAGCTTACAAGTAAGTTTAACAAGCCTTAACACTGATTAATATACAGCACAAGTTAACATTATAGGAATTGCGTGGATGTGCGAGGTGTGCTGCTACTTTTCCCCACCCTCCAAGCAAAAGGCAGACTATGAACCTAGAAAGATAAAAGAAGGGTGAGATGCGAAATCTCAGCAAGTAAACTGCCTTAACAAGCTATTTAAACTATAACTTGATTAAGAATCAATTTAAACCCTTTGTATGTAAGCCAACAATAAACACTCGGGTATATCCATCAATAGGTATGACCTTATACATGATATAGGTTAATAACCACCAAAATGTGGAGAAGCATAGCTTCTCACCACACCATCCAAAACCCTAGTCCAGGGTCCCCAAGCCATAGTCCAAAATTGAAATGCATATGCAATGCAAATGCCATGTCTCCTGCCTTCATACCCAACAAGGTATGAAGCTGCATCGTTATGCCCAATAAACGATGTTACACCGGTACGGTCACGCCATAGGCAGTGACATAACTCCATATGTCAGTGCATGAGTGAAATGCAATGAAAAGTATATATAGTTATAAGGTATACCACAAGTAACATCATAAGCATCTCTCTATGGAGACAAAAAGGCTCCATTCCATTAAACCAATATGAGCATCATCAAGCCACATATAGATAGAGGAAGATAAGTATACACCTAGGAATCATAGATGACAAGTCCAAATGAAAGAAATATGGATTAAAGGACTATTGTTTATTAGTTATAGCTATGAAATTTTAGAGTGGAAGTAGTATAAATAACAAGTTAAAGCTCGTAGCAAACCACCGCAACGTTTACTTGCCTCCGGTGAAGGGATGACCGCCTTACACGTGATCCAGGAGCACTACCACTTGATTTGATAATTTAAAATCAGAAACAAACTTCTCCCTTTAAGTTTTTAACATGAAAAGGCGCTCCTACTGTTCCCCAAACCAAAACCGAGCCAAAACAGCGATCAAACACTAAGTGGGCTGCAGCACTGCTGCTTCACTTTTTCATATCTTTTAATCTATAAAAGACATGATAGCAAACAATTAAATTTCTGAAATCTACACAACAAGGCCTACAACTTTCATGAAGGGATCATATTTTTATCGTGCCTTTAAGATGGGCTAAACTGCTGTTGAAAACAGACTTTGAAATCTGTCCAAAAACAGAGACAGCAGGCTTTCTTTGATTATATCTCCATATCCTTATGGCAAAAAATTCTAAAATTTCACCAGCTATCAGAACATTTCATATCCTACAACTTTCATATTACCAATATGTGCATATAGGGCCAGCAAAAAGTCCTAATATATGGTCAAAGCTTAAACTGAAAATCTACAGAGGAAACAGTACCTCTGACTTTGAAAATCTATATCTAAAGTTGAGCTTATCCAAAATAAGTGAGGCTTACCAATTTGGAAAGCCAAGAGAAATCATTACAAGTCTCTAATAATTTGTTAAGTCACAAAATGCCTCTAAGGATCTCAAAACTCACTTAGATCCAGTTCTGTCCGAAAGCAGCAGCTAACTTCTAAAATTCATCTCTCTTAAACCACTGGGCCTAAAATCACAAATTTTCACAAGCTGATAGTTCTAAAGGTCCTCTAAAACTTTGCAGTTTACCAAAACACATAAATCAGCCTCTAAGTGGCCTTAAAAGCTCCACCAAACAAAACTACAGAATTTGTTCCTCTGAAATCCGAGGTACACCAATCAAATAACCTTTATCCCCCACTAATCCACTTACTCCTATGGCTAAACTCCACCCAAAACATCTGATTTGTGCAGGGAATGGAAAAAAACTTCTCACCTTGGTCTCCCCAAACCCTAGGGCAGCAAGAACGATGGGGAAAAATCGATCTCCACTCCAAGATGTAGCTCTATTAGATCCTCTCCACCTTCTCAATCCATCTTCCTCTTTCCCTTGAGCTTTTGTTGGTTGGGAGAGGTTCTAGAGAGGGTGAGGATGCAGAGAAGAGAGTGGGAGGTGTCCTGGAGGAAGGAGCTCGAGCAGGGGGAGCAGAGGGCTGGTGGAAAGGGAAGGGATGAGAGAGTTCTAGTGGGGCTTTGGCTGGTTTCGTCATGGGCTGGTTGGGCCTTGCCCCTTCTAATCCCTCCCCTTTAGTTTGTTTTTTTTCCATGTGTTACATTGGGGGACCAGACAGCTCCAAGGTGAAGCGTCACCTCTTCACTGCAGGCCCAGGCAGCTACTCCAAAATCCCCAATTGTTCCGCAGTTTCACTCGGTTCAGAGTTCGTTTGGAGGGCATTTTGTCGATTCAGGTCGGCTGTGATCTAGAGCTTGTTGTGTGGAATTGATGCATTTTCTGGTTCAGAACTTTGTGCGGACATTTCTAGTCCGTGGCTGTTCACTTGAAATACACAAAAGTGGAATGTTCGCTTGGCCCTATGTTGCAATTTGCATAGATAGGTTCGATGCCATGCCATAGTTGTAGTGTCGATATGCCGGAATTTCAGGCATAGAGTGTAGATTGTTATATAAAGTTTAGAGCTTGATTCTAGGATACGCATTGCAACACAGGCATGTGCCACCTAGCATATTGGCATTCTGGATTTTGCAGGGCTTCATTGGTTCTTTCACAGAGGAGCAGTCCATTAATCCTTTCGTCTCTGACAGGATTTTGTGGTCACTGTAAAGAGGCACACCAATCCATTTTGTTATACAGTTTGAACGACTTATTTTGGATTATTTTTGTCTTCCTGATGCAGTTTAGGAGCACCCCTTGTAGGTAGATTGACTACGTCGTCGACAGTGCCTGATCCTTCTTGCCAGTGCTCTGGCATCAGTGGCTGTGTCCTACATTGTGGTGCTGAGGATCAAGGTGCAGGAAGCACTAATGCCCAGCACATTGCTTGACACCATGATGGCATTGTCAGTCTTGCATCTGCTGTTCGTGCTTCTGCTGCTCTAGTCCAACCACATCCTCGTCTGTACCCCACTGTGATGGGTGCCCTTGGCTTCACTAAGGAGCATTTGCTAGGAATAATTAATAAAAGAGAGAGATCCTTAAGTCTATAGCAACTTAGTATCAACTAGTGATAGGGGGTAAATCGGTATATAGAGAAAAGGGTAATGACATAAAGACACGACAAGGTTTAGGATAATTAAGGAGAACTAGTAGAGTATAGCTAGGTGGGAGGACAACGAGTGAGTATAAGACTCCTATGACTCTTACTTTACTCTTGTGAACTATCTTATCAAATGGATGAAGTACACTAAGACAGCTAGCTTACTTCCGGTGTGTAGGAGATAGTGCGAAACAATAGAGGATATAACCTCTACCTGAAGTGCTTATGCTCTTATGGGAGCCTACCTTTTAAGAACTTGCCTAAAACACGCGGAGGGATACTAAGACTAGACAGGGCTGTCACCACCTGCTAGCACCCACTAACAATCCGTGCGACAAGCGGCATTCAAAGGTAAGATCTAGTCTAAGCACCACGCTTACACTAATTCTGACTACTCTAGCTGGGTACCAAACAACTAGAGCACCCTATGACAGGCAATGAACTACACAGGTGAGCTGGTTACAGGATCACAATCTAGTGTAAGTCAACTATAAGGTAAGACAAAACACAACAATGCTATAATAAATAGTAAAGCACTAAGTAAAGATTTAGTAATGTAAAGCAAAGATAATATATTGATAAAAGTAAAGTCTTACAGAAGGAAAGGTACAAGAGCTATACCAGACTCTCCAGCAGACGACTTCAGAGACCCCGAGCGTAGCTCGACTCGACTCTAACTCCCACACTAGACTAATACTACTACTAAAGAGTGGAACTCTAGCTTCTCTTGCCTCTTGTGCATCTTGTGTGTCTTGAAGAGGGTGATGGCAGCCTCTATTTATAGGGGAGAGTGGAGGGATGCCACGTCAGCGATCCGTGTGCTCCTTGCCTCTCCACCCTTGGATGAACCGACCTTGAACCGCCTCAAGACGGACGGCTTTGGTGAATCCAGCACGTGGGAAGCATGCAAGAAGGCGGTGGAGGCCAACCGACCTGGCTAGGCACCAGGGGGGTCGCCCGACCCCCCTATGACAGGTGGGCCCAGCCAGGTCCTTCTAGAAGTTGTCCCCATCTATCACAGAGAGTGGTTCCACCTTTGCTGAGTGTTTGTCACGTTGATTTATCCCTTGATCCTTGTGCTTTGCTTCTCCACCATTGAATGGAAACACATGTTGATCTGAGGGTTGAAATGAGCTGAGTGGAGTGTCACGAGAATCATGCCATGTCAACAGAGCCAGGTGGGCCCCATACATGGGTCGGCCAACCCATGCATGGGCCCACCTTGAGCTCTGTTCTCTTCTGTGTGATATTGTGCACCATATCTTGATGTTTCATGGCCTGTTTGATCTTTCCTGCATTCACTAGCTAAGAGTACAAGTGGAACTAGTTATTGATAAAATATGTTCATGTCATGTTTATTTTTCCTTGAATCCGAGGCCTGTTGACGATGTTTGAGTGTGGATTTTTATGGTATATCTACCGTCAACAGTAGGTCAAGCAGATCCTTGTCATGCTGCACTAGTTGGTGGGTTTAGATGGATTGGAACTAGCAGGTAACCATGGCAGTTGCCACTCCCTTTTTGGTTATGATGTTGAGATTGGCTAACAGTAGTCGTGTTGATAATGGATGGTAGCATGGCAGTGTAAATGCAGCAGTGATATTTTGTGAATCGAACTGCTTTATGATATTGGTAACTGTGGCGATTTGACAATCTTCGGTTCTCAATTCGTACCATCATTGTTTTCCTTTGGATCTCAGAATAAGATCGACATTTTGCCATCGAGCAAAGCCATGCCATAGAGTAATTAATGGCTAAAGGTCTCTTTTGCATGGCTTTTATCAGCATTAACTTCAACATTATTGGGTTATTGTAGTAGAAGCCAGATGAAGCAAAACGCTAGTTTTGGGCCTATTTGGTAGGACTTCTTAACATCCTTAGATTCAACTCCTATACAGCTTTAGGTGAAATGGCTTTTGCGATGAAGTACTAGATAGTTGACTCCTTTTTTAACTTGCGTAGGTGAAGTGGAGTAGATACTTAAAACCTTTAGGTATTGTGGATAACAGGATATCAAGTAGTCGTTTGGAGCAACACAATACCTGATATTCCACATCTTTAGTATTGAGGATGGATATACGTAATCTGTTGCAGATGCTCTCAGTGTACAATATAGTAATACCATCTACACGCCGGACAAGAAAAGGGTTGAGGTGTGATATTCACTTTCACATTGTTTACTATTTCTTCTATTCTTAAGAGAACACATCTTTGGCATGATTTATTTGGAGCTTTCACATTAACAATTACACGTTGCATCCATATCTTCATACAACATGTAGGCATACGCACATTTCATTATACAACAAGCATACAAGAACACACAAGTATGCATACATAGAACTGGTACATAAAGACACATCAATTTAATTATGAATTAGGAGCCTGCTTCACAAGCTCGGCAACAATCTTAACCATAAACGTCTAAAATCAGACGTGTAAGATTGATGCCATGCTAAGGGTGAAACTAAAACAGGCCCTAGATGCTAGGCAACTGACGTCTCTTGTAGCTAACCATTACCTTCCCTTTAGCTTCCATCATTATTGTGCTTCCGTCCTTTTCAGGAAAAGGAGACTCCAATTTGATCTCAAAATTCCTTAGTAAGTGGCTCCATATCGCCTTAATTTGGAGATAAGCATAAGCCTCACCAAGGCAAGCATATTTTCCGGCACCAAACCCTGTGTAAGAGAACTTGCCACCAACTATGTCCTCCTCTCTTCCAGGACCAAACCGATCCGGGTCATATACATTAGGATTCTTATAGATACGAGGTATGCTACCATTGAGGAGTGTAGGGCTAACTATGGTGTGTCCTCCCAGAATCTCATACTCAGTTCCATCCCTGGTCTGTACAGTAAATGCTTTATGTGCCTTCCGTATAGTCACTGATTGAACAGGGTGCAAACGCACTGTCTCCTTAATGCAGTTGTGTAGGATGGCCATTTCAAGGAACACGTTGTAGTCCAAGTAGGAACCGTGTTTCTGAATGATCAATTTTTGCTCCTCGACAACAGCCATAAAGCACCTTTCGTTGCTGAGTAGGTGAGCTCCGGTCCACGTGCTAGTATTGTAGCTCGAGTGTTCTCCAATCAAGACCATAAGAATGATCAGCCCCACAACCTCTTCTTCGGTCGTTGGCTGGCCATTTTTGTATCTAGAATCTATCAAGCTTTGCAGCACATCATCCTCAACATGGTTTGAGCCTCTTCGTGACTGCACAATCTTGGTTAGTATTTTGGATAGCTTGGCACGTGCCTTGTCACGTCGTCTATTGGTGGGAATTATTGAGGCATATGGGAATAGAACGCTACTTAGGCGCAATCCATTATCAAAAAGTTGATGAAGCAAAGGCCAAGTCTCTTCGAACATCTTCTCCCGAAACTCCTTTCCTACCAGGCTTCTAGCTGTGATTGCCATTATTACATGCAAGATCTCTTGTTTTAGATCAATAATGCCTTGTTGTCCCCAATTCGCAAAGTAGTGCTGATGATGAAAACAAAGTACAATGTAATTAGGTGTTGATTCCATGCCCAAAATCATATCCCATTAGAATCGCAATGGGCCTTTAGGGTAAAAGCCTATACATAGGGGCAATGGGCCACGGAAGGTATGTGACACCTCCCATAACCTAGCCAAAGCTGTCTCCTTTCTTCGTAGGGGTGCGGGCACCTAAGTTGCCGCTGCCCTTCTTCCATGTTCACTGTGCAGGCACATTAGCGCCATGGTGTTCCATCCCTGCACGTGTGCATACCGTGGATATGCTATTGTTGTTGTGGCGGTGTTGATCGGTGACAAACATAAGGAATACAGGCAAACATGTCGCTGTTATCGGCATGTGAGGACATAGGACTACTTCAACTACGATGATGTGCATGACGTTGTGTTGCTCCCATTCTTCTTTCGTTTCACTACATGTCTAATGCTAACGATCCATGATGCTCTACTCGCATGCTTATCTTGGTTAAACGTGGTAGATCTGCTAGTTTAGTGTACACATTTTCCTATATTAAGTTAGGTGTTTCTCATCATAGAAAACATGTGTGAAAAATTGGTGCTAGAAAAAATTACTACCTACATTTTCTTGGGAACAACTGTGAAAGCCCTCACGTAGTTTGAGAATAATTGTGAAGAAAAAGTACTTTCTTCCTCCATAAAGGTAAATCTTGCTTCTCGAGAAATTGGTCAAATTTAAGTGACATGATGATCTATGGAAAACAATATCAACATTTATATTTTAAAATAGATTTGCTACAATATATTTTAGTTGGGCTGAAAGAGAAGCTATGTTGGCCTCTTTTTTCCATTTTACTTTCATGTCTCTCCTAAACTATATATTTCATGGATAATTACATGGTTTTGTACCAAACAATTTATATGTATATCCACATTATCAGTAAATGTTATCCATAGCCCAAGTCCACCAACTCTGTACTATTGTCTTTTCATCGCCAAAAGGCTCTATAGTCTCATCATTAGAATGAGTGCCACATAGTCCAGTCACAATTACTAATCGTTATGACCAGACATGTATCCAGGTGTTCAAATGATTATAACCACCGGAAAATTATATTAAAATCTGCTGCTTCCACTAAGGTGTATAATATTGATTGCATCCAAGTTATGACAAAAGATGAGGAGTATAAAAAATATAGGCATTACCTCAA
The DNA here is from genome assembly GCA_038502445.1 of Eremochloa ophiuroides. Taxonomy (NCBI): domain Eukaryota; kingdom Viridiplantae; phylum Streptophyta; class Magnoliopsida; order Poales; family Poaceae; genus Eremochloa; species Eremochloa ophiuroides. The sequence goes on along the minus strand of JAHLJS010000007.1, from coordinate 34,702,185 downwards.
TTTCTTGAATCATGAGACTAACGATGCTCCTCAACTTTCCTGGTCTTAGTGCATCCTTTATGAGCCGAGTAGTCACATAATGTGTTGTCGCATCGATGCCATAGATCTCTTTCCCCAATATTGGCTCCAGAAATTTGATAGCAGGACTAAGACCAACCTCCGAAGGCATCCCTTCAAAAAAATGACCCGAGACTTCTGGTCCGACCAGAAAAGTTGCCTTCAGTCCAAAGACCCCTATTGTGAACACGCTTCCTAACTTCCTATATTGATCTTGAATCATTGTGTGCAAACCCTTAGTTAGAAGTGCATGCAAAAGTTTAATGATAGAACCGTTATGAGCCATAGGTGGAGGCAATCTGTCGCTCACTGGAACGGGCATATTTCTTCCGATTACAACCTTGGTGATTACTCCAATTATCAGAATAATAGCTAATGTGAGCCACACATCACCGTTTGTGATATCCATACTGCAATAGTACAGCAAGAACATGGAAATGAATGGGACGTTATCTTATTAAACATACTTCAGCAGTAAATAATAGCCTTACACGCGAAACAACGGTTGCTATACAGAGAATTTAGACATGCGACAAAAATCAATCTGTAGAGGCAGCTACATCGTCCACCATTATTTGTGTCTTTTTAAGTTAATCATCGAGTTTTAGAGGCCACTGGCCATCGAGCTGCCTCTAGAAATAGATCTTGCGATGCTCGGCAGGTTTCTCGTGGACCCAAGAAATCAAATTTTAGAGATTTGCCAAAACCCATGGCCATCTGGTACTAGAAAGAATTCTCCAAGCACCAAAAAAAAAACAAAAAAAAATTTTTTAGCCATGGAAGAAGACTTGGGGAGGCTGGGACAATCAAACTCAATCTAAGGTCCCACACAAGGCTCCGCAACCACTACACTCTAAAGTCATTAGACACTAGGTCAATAATACTATTTTTCTGCATTAACTTTTGGCACTAAATCAATTTTGTAATAATTAACTATTAATAGAGGTGGACATTCTAAGGCTATCGTCTCTATTAATCAATGAATAGTGTCTCTGAAAATGACTATTAATTGGGACAGAGATTCTAAAGATTTGTCATAGAAATAGATTGACAGAAGTGAGCATTTTAAGGACCTGCCTCTTGAATATCTTGGGTGGATAGACATTCTTTATCGAAACTGTAGAGCTTCATAAGATTTAAAAATTCATAGTTGAAACTTTTTATTAAAAATCATTAGGTGCTTCAAACTTTGTAAAAGCTTTATAGGGGTCAATAATATTCAAAACAAGGTAATGAAATGTTGATAAAAATTAATGTTCTACATATATTAACAAATCGATGTGTAGTAAAATGGTAGAGAGCTGTTCAGTTTCTTTGAAGTTTGTGTGTTCAAAATCTTAAAACCCTTTTTTTTTTTTTGTCTTTTCAAACCTGCTGCTCTGCGCTCGCAGCCATGTATTGCCGATGGTCGACTCCACTGCAGCTACTACCGGTGTGGTTTCGCTCTGCTGCATGGGCCACATGGAGCGGCGGCCGTTGTGATTAGGGTGCGTACACGACAGTAGAGAGGGGTTACAAGCTCTAGATCCATATTTTTGAATTATAACAAATTTTGTGAGGCAAAGAAACGCAAATGGATCCGTATTTTTGCTCGGCTAGTTACTGGTGAGTGTTGTGTTCCGTGTTAGGAGGTTGCTTGTTCCAACTTGATTTAAATATCTTGTAGTGGTTGGGGCTCCCAAATAATGAGTACTTCTAGTTCGTTGAGAAGTTCAAGAACAAATGAATTTCAAATGTCAAGATTTAAAATTTAATTTTTGGGCTCTAAGCGATTTCAAATTATGAATAGATCTATTTGAGCTAAGAAACATAGATATAAAGTTAGTTTTCAACCAACTTGATTTAAATATCTTTTCCTACTGTATCTATTTTTCGAGGCAGACGTGTGCACACACACACTACTATTCTATAACTGGCCACACAATGACCGATTATATGGCCAATTACTATACTCATTTATGAGTTTACAATAACCCTTAATTTACTATAACGTTATAGTAAATATCGCCATGAGTTAGTAACATAAGTACCGAAAATATGTATTCACTTAGTTGTAAATTTGATAAAAAAATATCATAAATAGAGATGGCTATAGAATAAGTTATTATAGGGCTGCCACAGATTAGCCTGACATGATATTTTTCCAACCGCTTGTGAAAATAGACGACATTTTCTAAAGTTGGACCATCTCTAGGACCACTTTTAGAGAGTATTTTAAGAGTTACTGTGTCTATAAGGTCAGTCTCAGTGGGGGTTTCAACTGAGTTTCATTTACATTAAATATGTTGCCACGTAAGCGTATTTGATGACATGGCAGTGTATGTAAGAAGAGAGAGAAGAAATGGGTTTCATCTAGATAAAACTCTCTTGACACGATTACCAACTCTCTATGAGTCATGAAATTTAATGTGAATGAAACTCTAAAATGAAATACCCACTTTTAATGTAAAGTTTCATTCAAGTTTCATTTCATTCTATATGACATAACAATCTTAGAAACAACGTAATGAAACTCTCCACTGAGACTGGCCTAAAGTTGTATCTTTTGGTAGTAAATGTTTATGTGGAATTAATAGTTTATAGTTTAGTATTCAATGACCATAAAACTCATATTTGCGTCTGTTTTACATATCCACAGCAGCACCAGTCCCGAGGATGGACTTATATGTGCTTATTAAGACTAATCTAGGTGCTGAGTTCCATAGCATTATGTGGTTTTTCCATGACTATATATCATGTGATGATATAGAATGAAATAAAAACATGAAAGGATGATCCACTCTTAATGCAAAGTTTAGTTCTATAATTTTATAGATATCTAAGTTTATGACTGAAGGAGAGTTGGTAGCCCTGCTAAGAGAAGTGAGGCTAGTCTAGATGAAACTCTCTTTCCCTCTCTTCGTAATATCTGAGCTCTAAAGATGGGCTGGCACAAAAGTGCAGCAAAAGATGCCACGATGTATGCCAGTCAACTTGTATTTTTGTTTTTTTATTGCTCAAAACTAATTTTTTGGACAGAAAGCCTATCCACCCTAAATATATGTTTTCAGGAATTATCCGTTTAACGTGACCGTTCCTAGAGATTTTTTTTTTAGAAGTCTGATGGGGGATTGGTTGTTGGCCTGCGCTTTGGATTTTAAAACACCCCTAGAAATAGAATTTAACCATGTCTAAAAATCACTTGTATAGTAGTGAAAGCAATTTGAGCAATTTAATCAAACATCATTTTTAGACGTTAAGTAATGTATATAATGCAGGAATCATGTTACATAATCAAACAACCAAATAGCAAGGATAAGTTTTGCCAGGGAACCTATTCATTCTATGATAGGGCAACATTTGACTACTGCAGATCAATCTCATTTTTGCAACTAACTAATGGAAGTGAATACTTAACTCTTTGCCATTTATTAGTATAAGAACAAGGGGAGTTTTGGTTACCTTCGGATCCAACACGAAGCTTTCCTTGCTCTAAACTATATGGCAGCTGCGTGCAGTGTAGGCATCAGCCCCAGATGTGTGTATGTTTTAATCTCCCTTTAGCACAGGTTTTTATAGATGCTGCCCATATGCCACCCATTTATTATATAATGTAATAGGATTGGCCCCTAGCCCATGAAAGCATCGACGCATTCGCAGACCAAGGGCTGGATGCTGGTGCTCCAGCTGTCGTACGTAGCACGTCACACTCAGGTACTAGGTTGCCCAGGACATCACCACCTTCATCATCTACACGAACATGATCGTCAGCTGAAGTATAATCTACTCCAAACAGGGCACAATCAACAAAGACCGGGTAAAATTATATCGCTGTTGCTGTTAGAGTCCAACAAGAACAATATATGCGAGTATCACTTAGCCGGCTGCCGGCTGGCCTCTACCTACATGTACGTCTGAATACTAAGGTTCAGTTAACAAAATCGTGATCCCGGAGCAACACACGGGTATATATCCACTAAATTACATATACATCATCTGAGTGAATCAAAATTAATTACAAACTTTACAAGATACGAAAATGATAACTCAAGTATAATAAATAACAGCATGACCCGAACGCAAACGATTAGAAAACACTATGAAACAATAACCACGAGCCAAACACAATCCATTTATACTACGTAAAAAGATAAAAAGATAGAAAAAATATATTTTTTAAAATTAAAATCGAGATCTCCATATTCACATTCCCTTGAGCGCATATAGTTGCTGACCTACACTATTTATGACTATACAGCTGACATTATCCTTTGAACTACACAATTTCAAATTTTACACGTTGTATATTTAATAGTCAAAATAATCTCTAATGAAAAAGTTCTTTTCTCTTAGGAAATAAAAAAAAATTAACTGCAAAGTTGTGTAGATCTCTTTGTTGTTGACTTAGTCTTCATTCAATATTGCTAATCATGTCAAGTTTGGTCCAAGAAATTATATTAAACTCTACTACATATCTGACATTAAGTGCCTGCTCATCATCATCAGTTCTTAAAAATCAACGGTGATAGAGCCAACCGACACTGATATTCGGTTCATCACTACCAGTTTCAGCTAAGAATCGGTAGTGATGTTGGGTCATCACTTTCGACTTTTCGTTAAAACTGATAGTGATATGTTTCATTAAAAAAATTTCATAACTTTCTCATATGATGTTCAATGAAGACGAACTATATATCAAAGTTTTAGTATTCGGCGAGATCTACAATTTTGTAGTTCAAACCTTTTTTTATTTGAGATAATTTGGATGTCTAAATATACACCATAAGATTTTATAAAGTTAACACCAACTGGTGTTCATGCTCTGTAGTTACAAGTCAGAGTGTAGTGGTATATAGTTAAGGATATCGAATGAAGAATATCAAAATAAAAGTTGTGTAGTTCTTAAAAAAGATATGCAACTTTGTTGTTCACAACTTTTTTATTTGAACTCGTTACAATGTCTCTCTACTTGATTCGCAAGATTTCATAGAAGTTAATAACAAAGAAATCCTTATGTTTTATTGTCATTAGTTAGTGTATAATGGTAGTTAAGGATCTTGGATAAAGTTTCCAAAACAAACTTTGCAGATCTCAAAGAGTTATATGACTTCATAGTTGATAACTCTTTATCATTTAAAATTATCTACCCCACAAAAAAGGTTTGATTTAACAATATTAAAATTCAAATATTTCAAATGACCTTGGATCAAAAACGCCCAAAACAAAAGTTGTAGATTTTGAAAAGTTGTATAACTTTGTAGTTGACAACTATTTCATTTGAAAGCATCTGTCCAAGTAAAGTTATGGTTGAATTTCCTCACATTTGAAATTCAAATTCTTCAAATGACTACGGATGGAGAAATGACCAAAACGAAGTTTGTAGATCTCGAAAAGTTAGAAGACTTTATAGTTAACAACTTTTCATTTGATTTTGTTTAGGATTCTAAATACTCTATTCGAAACCAAATTGACTTAAAATTGTGAGGACAAGTATCCTAAATGGACACAAATGTCTTAAAGGTGGAGTGGTTAGGACATGAACACGCGAAGCCAATGGTACGGGCTTCGAGTGCTAGTAGCCATGAAGCACATGTTTTTTTCGAATAAAAAAAAGCATGACTTGTAAATGCCCGCTGGCATTTCTTCTAGTATTAAAAAAAAATCTTATTTTTCAGTCCATTTTTGGTATTTCTGGTAACCACATCATAGCCGATTCTAGAATCGACACTGATGTGCTCTCGGCAATGCCACTTTGACTATGCTGGTTCACAAAACCAGCTTTGAGGAGATTTTTGAACCAGCACTGATTTTTCAATTTTGCAGTAATGTAAATATCTCAACTTTGTAAACTATCTCAAATTAAATTGTTAACCACTACTCTGTCCATCCCAAATTGTAAGTCATTCCAAAAATCTTAGAGAGTCAAAACATCTCAACTTTGACCAAAATTATTGAAAGAAATACAAATATTTATGACACCAAATAAGTATGCTTTAAAAATATATTTGGTGAAGAATCCAATGATACTTAGTTGATATTATAAATATTATTATCTTATCATATAAATTTGGTCAAAATTGAGATGGTTTGACTCTCCAAGATTTTTGGAATGACTTATAATTTAGGATGAAGGGAGTGCATATATAGTTTTAGATCTGTTTAAACTCTATAATTTTTTATATAAACTTTATCTTAATTCCATCTGATACAAAAAAATTAATGATTTTCATGCGAAAAAATGTGACTTGTGATTAAGTGGGGTGCCTTTTTGCTACCTGCTTATGGTGGAGACAGCGGAAAATCGGTTGCAGGAACCATTGTGATTGTACCCTGGCAACTTTGTGAATCAGATTTGATTAGCTAGAAAACTCATGAATATATAGCCAAACCTAATAAAACTTAATCAATGCTAATAAAACTCAATGAATAGTAGAACTGCTCCATCGAAATCCATAATCCCATGACTTCGAGCAATCTCACAAATCCTGAAGTGAACAGGTTTGATTTTCTCCTGAATCTGAAGTCTTTCATGTTTCTTTCTGTTCGTATTATTTTACAGAACTAGGGACGCAGACACAATTGAATTACACATTCATATGGCTGAGGAAGGACGAGGAGCCAAGAAATAAATTACCATGGCAGCAATTTTTGCATTTTCCACACTGCATCTAAAACGACGAATCAAATGAAAACGCAGGAAGCGACACGCAGCAAAGGCTTCCAAAGAGGAGAGGAGAAGAATGTCTGGTGGTCGAGTAGCATATCAAGAAACCTGCTGCTAAGCTAGTGCACTACCGTATACGTCAACGCAATAAGTAGTTAGCTAGCTAGCAGAGTACGTAGTTTTGCTTTGGTCGATGTGCGTTCATTAGTCATCAAAAGATATATGAATGGAATGTTTTAATTTACGATACGAGAGAAGCTAAGTAATAAAAGCTAGTATGATCGATCGATTAGGACAACAGATAGATATATGATGCTTGTCATCACGCATACATTATATATGTTGGTGGCTTGGTCTTCGAGAAGTGGACACCAAAGTACTAATTAACATAGAACAATTGTATAATATGGCCTGGGGCAGGGGCTCAGGGCCAGGTCCTGGCCCAACTCGGCCGGCTAAAAATTTGATGTGGGTAGCCATGTATCCCAGTCCCAGCCCGTATGATGGTATCTTCAATTTGGCGTGCAGCAGGATGTGTGTTCGGCCGGCCAGCAGGCAAAATGTCCCGTTGTCGTCGTCGTCTATACTCTCTCTCTCTCTCCCGTTAAAAACTTTGAACTTCGTGTCATCTGGTTAAACGTACTAATACACAGATCTTTTCTATTGACACCAACCTTTTATTTTAGTGACGGTTTCTCTTGACATTTTGACCAGTAGAAATTAACGGTTCCCTAACGCCACTAGAATTCTAGTGGCGGTTTTCTTTACAAGCCGCCTATAAAAATTATGTATTTCTAGTGGCGGTTCTCTTAAGAAATCGCAATTAAAAATCGATTTCTACTGCAGATTCTCTTAAGGAACTGCCATTAAAAATAATTTGAAATTTATTTTTTGAGTTTTTCAAATGACCCTATGACAAAACTGTCAAAATAAAGGTTGTAGATCTTCAAAAGTTATAAAACTTTGTAGTTAACGACCTTTTCATTTGAAATCGTCTTGTCAACGAAAATTTCGTTTGAATTTGCAAACGACCTCGAATGAAGAAACTACCAAAATAAAAGTTGTAGATCTTGAAAAGTTTTGCAACTTTGTAGTTGACAATTTTTTCATTTGAATTCGCTTAGACCCTTAAATAGTTAATTTTTTATCGGTTTGTTATTATATATAGGGAAAATAGTTAGAGGAGCTCATGACCGCGTAGCCAAAGAAGGAGCTTCCAATTCCAAGACACAAGGGGCTTGCAATTCCAAGGCAGAGAAGTAGCGTTCGAGCTTCAAATTTTGGTGTAAAGTTCGTCGTCCCATTTGGCTTCGCTGCAGCTGAAAAGAAGAGCTAATTTTGGCTTATGCTGATTTGTTGTGAGAGGAAAACACTATTTTTGAGCTGAAAAATAAGCACTGTTCAGATGAAGCGAAATGGGTTTTCTTTGTGCTCCTCTTATTTTTGAAACGAATTATCACCTATGGCTAAAATCAGTTTCTAGAGGCGATCACCTACCATCATGAATAATAGTTGATACTGATGTGTTGTAAGAGAAGAATACAGTTATGTGACTAAAAATAAGCGTTAATTGGTTGTGGGAGAAAAATACTGTTTCGTGACTAGTTTTTCTCTCACAACCAATCGGCGCTTATTTTCAGTCAGGAAATAATATTTTTCTCTCGCGATAAATCAGCATCAGACAAAATCAACACTTATTTTTAGCTCAAGCGAATAGGGCTGTGAAGGTGGCTCGAAACAACATGCTCTTAATTTTTGAAATCATTTTTAGAATTGTATTATGGCTATTGCTACACTTGATCCTCCTATATATCTTTTTGAGCGCTCAGATCATAAGTCGATATCATTCTTGAATGCATTTTTGGAGGCCCCTAGGACCATGAGGCGCTTCAGGACCGGCGTCCGGCGGTGTCGCCGGACCAACACTTACACCCCCCCCCCCCAGAGGAAAGGCCTCACGCCGTCAGCTGAGGGGTGCGGGGAGGATGACCTGAGCGTGGAGCTCCTCGACTGGGGCTCCATTGACGACGAGGATGGCGCTTTCGCCCATCTTTCGGCGTGCAAGATCCACGAATCAGATCTGGTGATTTAGAGCTGTCAAAAACCATCAGTAAGACAACAATCTCAGACGTTGGATTTTTGAGATCTAGAGTGTGGAGATGGATGTATATGACAAGTTGCTTAGTACGAGGGCTTGAGCCAAACGGACCCAACGCAATGATGTGCGCATGTGTGATGTGGGCTGCGTGTCTCTGGTTGCGATAAGCTTTAATTTCTTCTTGTCACGCATCCATGCGTGTGCTGGCCGTAGCTACACTTCGTCTTGTTCCATCCATGATCCATCCTGTGCCTATGGCTCTGTTCGCTGAAGCTAAAAAGCCGAGCTGATTTTGGTTAAAACTGATTTGTTGTGGAAGGAAATACTGTTACAGAGCTGAAAAATAGGTGCTATTTAGCTGAAGCCGAACATGGCTATAGCTGCTGGCCGCATCTATCCATCCGTGAATTTGTGCCAGGATGTACGTGGTACTTATGACAGGCCATGAAAGAGCATGTACCTGGATGTAGCATGCCTGACGCTGAAATCACAGACCGCTGGTAATACATGAATGGGAATTAACAATTCTGATGAGTACTTCTCAACAGAGTTTCTTCTAGGTAATAATTTCTGTAGATTTTATCGGTTTGCTAGGAGGCTGAGACAGCCTCCTCTTCTAAAATCAAAATGCGAAAACACCTGCTCCATCCCATCGGTCTGTTTTATTGGTGACCTACACGGCTGCACGCGCGCAGTGGATGCGATTCCCTCAGCGAGATGGGACTACGGGTAACGCTCGTGGGCCTCTCTCCTGCCTTTTGCGCATGGGCCAACAGGGCCTGCTAGCTAGCACACAGCGTATGCGTCTGTGGTCGGCCTATCACCTGTACAGGTCACATCGGCCACGGCCTGCTAGCTAGCTGTAGTGTACTGCCTATTTAGGGGGCTGCTCTTTCATCTAGATTTTAGATTTTTTTTCAGTGCTTTTTCAAACAACAAATCAGTATGAATCGAAATCAGCGTTTCTCTCTGAATAAGCAAACATCAACTTATTAATTATAATCCGAGGTGAAGTTAGAACACGGTGCATACACATGTCATTATGTCATAGGGGTTATGGTGGAATTTTAGCTAAAATTAGCTCTCTTTTTTTCATTATTTTGGGGATTACATTTGTGCTCCCTAAGTAAAATATATCTCTGCCCCTGGTTGTAACACAAACTTGCGACCAATCTCTGTATTATATAGAGGGCACTGAGTCGAATCACGATTGTTATGCTTGCAAACTTGTGGAAAAAGATTCTAGATTTTGGCTCATTTAGCTCGGAATGAGTATAAATAAATAAAATGATTCCGGCTGATCAATACTAGACTGTCGTTTGGTTCTCAAAACAATACTACAATACAGTGTAATACTGCCGTTGCAAGCGACTAACACGCGCAGATACTAGAGTTAATAACGTGATGATGAAAGAATTAAAAAGGATCATACTGTAAAATCGTAACCTAGCTAGCTTGTACGATAAACTTTTCCTTCTCTCTTACCGTAATGCACGGCTCAATTGCTCGGCTTTTGTCAGTTGGATCGGTAACACACAAAGAAAGTAACGCAGGCAGGCAAGAAAGACGGTGTGAAAGGAAAGGGCAGGAGAAGAAAGGAGGCAAAAGTTGGCAAAAGATGAGAAAGAAAATAAAGCGATCACCATCATCATCGTGTTCTCTCTCGTACGCATGTCACCTCGTGACTAGCCTCGCCTCGCTACTCCCTATAGTAGCTTAAAGCAGCCGATAAACTAATCCTTTTTTTCAGCTCATAATTGTTCTCCAAATTACTGTAACGACTTCTGAACTAGTGATGTGTCCATCTACATAAGATGCATGCATATGATAGCGAAGATCTGGCATAATCGTCGTCGTTATCAGGGCGTGATTATTAGGGGCACCTTTGTCGTAATAATGGACTACTAGTACTAGTAATAAGGTGTACGCTCTCGTAATGATTCAGTCAGACTGTGAGCACGAGTGTAGGATTAAGTGACCCAAACAAAGCGTACTATATCCGTGTATAGTTCATGTTTCTACACCCATTATTTTTTTAAGAAAAACACTTGCTCATGCCAAAAAAAAAATCCCTCGTAAATATAGACTATCTCAATCGATTAAAATTAAAGTGATTTTTTTTTATTTTGTTCAATTAAGTTCTATCGGATGTCTCCGAAGAGACTTGTTCAATTAAGTTCTATATGTACGGCATATTACGATGTTATTGTGAAATGATATATTATCCCAGGCCCTGCATGTAAGTAAAATAAAGCAATAACCATACATTGAGGGGCCGGCCTTATTTTGGAACTATTGAAAACACGTACCGGATTACAGCTTAACGTAACCATGACAGAAATCATCGTCTCTATATATCCCTGCCACGTTCGACAAGTAGTGTAATATACGAGCCTAAATGCTTGTTGACATCAAAGGTACGCTTGAACTTACCAGCTAACATCAGCCAGTCATTCAGAAGTATTCTTCTCTCACAACAATCAGCCAGTCAGCCGTACAATCCTTTGACGCACATGTATTATATATTACATATACGGATATGAGCGTATTCCTATCGGTGTTTACAAACATAATATTGGCACGTTATTACCATAGCCACAACCATTAAATTTAAAAATTATCTACAAACAACATATATAGCCTAAGGACATGTAATCCAATGCTCAGGCTTGTAGCACAAAGGAAATCATTTTTGTGTTCGCTTCTGTATTTTGTTTTCTAACATTTGCCTAATTGGAAGCATGAAACCTTGGGTATTCATAACTGGCACGTACATCACCACAGGAAACCCATACTTCGCCGAGTGCTGAACAAGTTTGCCTGAGTGCCAAATATCGGGCACTCGGCAAACGCACTCTTTGCCGAGTGCCGCACTCGGTAAAATAAGGCACTTGGCAAAGACTTCTTTGCCTAGTGTCAGGCACTCGGCAAAGCCTAGCACTCGGCAAAGATTTGCAGGAGGCTGACGTCAACCAGTGGCGTCATCTGTGCCGAGTGTCCAACCCTAGGCACTCGGCAAAGTTTTTTTGTTTTTTTTTCCACAAATTTTTTTTGAAACTTCGCTATAATAACACAAGCAACATATTTAAATTTGGGATATTTTCATTGCCTTTTGACATATTTTTTAGTTTATTTTGTTTTATTGAATTTTTTCGGAAAATGTTAGTTTGAACTGCAGGTGCACCAAATAATAAATTTCATTCATTCAAAAAATATTATCCTTGTTTGTTAGTATAAATTTAGGCTAAATCCAGGAACTGTATCAAAATTTTGATGAATGTGCTCACGAGGCAACGTCGCCAACTAGCGTGTGGGTGCATTTTTAATTATATAAAATGCAAACGAATTTCGAAAATCATGAAACTTATCGAGATGTAATGATATCACATGCGTGTGCCGTGGTAAAAATTTTAAAAAAAATTCGAGCACGTTGTTAGGTACGATGTTAACAAACCAGCACGTCTCTCTATGTGATATCATGTGATAACCTATGGAGATGTCTGGGTTTTGGACATTCAACGTCGCTACTTGCTCGAAAACTTTTTAATTTTTGATCATAGTCTCTACATGCGATAACATGACATCTCGATAGGTTTCGTGATTTTCGGATTTCATTTGCATTTTATATAATTTAAAAACACTCCGACCACAAGCGGGTGGCCATGTTTGGTGAACGAGGCGCTCAAAATTTTCGGTGAGTTCCTGAATACGGCCTCAAAATACACTCCACACCATTAATACCATCTTTTGAATGGCTAGATTTTATTATTTTATGCAGCTACAAGTCAAATTTACTTTTTAGAAAAAATACAAGTAAACAAAATAAATTCATGAAATATAGGAAAAAGTAATAAAAAGGTCCCAAATTCATATTTGTGCTTGTATACAATATTAAAAAACTATAGAAAAAATTTGAAATTAAAATTCAAAAAATAAAATAAAATTTGCCGAGTGCCACTTCCTGGCACTCGACAAAGCTATGTCCTTTGCCGAGTGCCAGGCAAAGAGGTTTTTTTTAAAGAAAAAGAAAAATAAAAACATAAGTCTCTCGGCCGACTCCCCCCAACCCTAATCTACCTGAGCCCCCAACAGGCCACCCACACCCGTGCCCCCAGCCCTCCCCGCCGCCGCCGCCACCCCACCCCACCCCACCCCCGCTGGAGCGCCGCCGCCACCCCGGCTGCCCCCGGCCACGTCCGCTGTTGACACTTCTTAGTACAACCACCAGAGACAGGGTGTTAGGCTATCTCTGATAACGGCGGCAGAAGTGCCTGGAGGTATTTTTTATGTCTATTGGATAATTCCGCAAGTGCACAGAATATACCGTTGTAGCACTTCACCTAAGAGTATTTTAAGATATCGTTATTTATTTTATCTCAAGGGAAAGCGATTGCTAGAAATATTAATAGAAGGATATCCTTAAATCTATCTCAACTTAGCACAACTAGTGCAGAGGGGATAATCGAAGTATGATAGGAAGGTGATGATTCAAAGATAACAAATGAAATACTTAAAGATGACTAGTGTAGTGTCTACCTTCTCAGGATTTAATTTGAAAATAGATACATTACATACCTGATTCTATTGATGCTTAGAAGCATAGTATCAACTGGCCTCTTGGTCTTTTTCAAAATTAGCACGTTCTTCCATTTTTCTTAAGAGGAGATCCATCTTCTCAGAGATTACATCTACTTCAATGGATGTATGTGTGTTCTTCTTCTTGGATTGGAGTCGATCTTCATTCCACCCTTGGTTTGTCACCATCTTTTCTATCAGATTCTTAGCTTGTGTGATATTGAGTGAAGTGAATGCTCCTCTAGCAGCGACATCAAGGTGACTACGAGCTATTGGGGTTAGCCCATGATATAAACCTTGAATCAGGAGCCATTCTTGAATTCCATGGTGAGGACATTCCCGAACGTATTCCTGGAGATGTTCCCATGCTTCGGGAATTGTCTCATCCACTTGCTGTGTAAAGCCTGAGATCTTTCCTCGAAAAGCAGTAGTTTTGACCATCGGGAAGAACTTCTTAAAGAATGCATTGGCGCAGCTTGTCCAATTGTCAATGTCTTCAGGATAAGCATAGAACCATTGTTTTACCTTTCCGATCAAGGAGAACGGAAAAAGGCGAAGACAGATGGCATCCATCTTGACTCCTTTTGTGGCAATCGTGCCACACAACTCCAGGAAAATTCTAGAGATGTGCATTTGCATCCTCATGGGGCTTTCCGCTGAATGGGTTGGCTTGCACCATATTGATAAGAGATGGCTTGACCTCAAAAGTGGTATCCCCCAAAGCTAAACTGCGGACTAGTGGCGAAATTGTCGGCCGATGGTGCAGAGTGCTCGAAGATGGTCTTTTAAGCCATAGCTCTCTTAGGTGCCAGTGCTGAGCCTCCTTCCTTGAGTGGTTCCAATACCAAATCGGACCTCCGATCGGAGACTGAACGGTGTCGAGAACTCCTGGCGGATGCCTCTGGATTTTCTATTGCTGTGGCTTGAAACTGAAAACCACTCATGTATGCCTTGCTTCACGATAAAGAGAAGCAGAGACAAGGGTAAGCCCTACTACAACTAATTGATACTAATTTGATGATAGGTTCCGGATTCGATCTTATTAAAATTTTTAGGCTATGCTTTCCCCGGCAACGGTGCCAGAAATGCTTGTTGACACTTTTTAGCGCAACCATCAGAGACAGGGTGTTAGGCTATCTCTGATAATGGCGTCAGAAGTATCCTGGGGGTATTTCTTATGTCTATTGGATAATTCCACAAGCGCACAGAATATACCGCTGTAGCACTTCATCCGGGAGTATTGTAAGGTATCGTTATTTATTTTATCCTAAGGGAAAGCAATTGCTAGAAATATTAATAGAAGGAGATCCTTAAATCTATCTCAACTTAGCACAACTAGTGCAGAGGGGGTAACCGAAGTATGATGGGAAGGTGATGATTCAAAGATAACAAATGAAATACTAAAAGATGACTACTGTAGTGTAGTTAGGTGGGAGGACAACGAGTGAGAAAGGTTCCTGTGATTCAAACTTTACTCCTGTGATCTATCCTATCAAATGGACGAAGTACACTAAGACTGCTACCTTACTCCCGGTGTGTAGGGGTAGTGTGAGACAATAGAGGATATAACCTCTACCCGAAGCGCCTACTCTCTTATGGGAGCCTATCTTTTAAGAACTTGCCTAAAACACGTGGAGGGATACTAAGACTAGACAGGGATGTCACCACATGCTAGCACCCACAAACAATACGTGCGACAAGTGTTGGTATAAATTAACTACACTCTATTAAAGATTAATAATATCAAGGTATCCGCAAGCGCACAGATAAAACAACCGATGTAGCATTTCACCAGACAATCCCGGTTTTAATATCGAACCCAAAGGAACAGTAGGTGATACTGACTAAGTCTATTGGCTCTTAACCCGATAATACAATCAATCCAGAGAATATCAAGAATGAGGAGATAACAAATGATTATCTAGATCCGAGAACCGGTAAACTTTAAATAATATCGTTCTAATCGGGCAGTGACATGAATAAGAGGCGAAATCAGAGTTCCCTCCTACCAGACACTTATACAGCTATCGATCCTATCAACGGAAATTGGACTACAGAGGACTCAACGCAGCTGTCACCTACGCGAGGTATTTCCATAATCATCAAAATGTTCATCCTCAAATTCAAGCATAAAATCGGAAATATGAGTTATCTCGTTCTCATTAGATAGTTCAGATAAAGGTTGAGATAAATCAGACAAAAGTTTAGAATCAAATGACAAAAATTTATCTTCTAACAACTTTTCTTTTTCTTCAGGAAGATCAATTAAGATCTTAGTAAGAATAGTTTTAGCACTGTGAAGCAGTAATATGCATAAATGCTTCCTCCTGCGGCCAAATTAAGGTATTTTTATTTTTATCATCAAGGCCTAAAAAGAAATGTTGCAAGAGCATAAGTTCTGGCAAAGCAAGATGAGGTCCAGAATTTATAAATCCATCAAAGCGTTCTCAATCCTTGCCTAATGATTCGTTATCTAATTGTTTAAATCCAATAATTTCAAAACGAACTTTAGCGACCTTTTCGATAGGGAAAAATTTAAGACAAAAATTAGCACGCAATACTTCCCAATCTCCTTGGCTACTCCCAACATGGCGATTATACCATTTCTTTGCTTTTCCCGTTAATGAAATCGGAAAGAGTTTCCATCTTAAAGTTTCATCTGCCATGCCCTTAATGTGCAAACATGAACATATCTGCTCAAAATCGGCTAAATGGGAATAGGGGTTTCCGCTAGAACTACCAGAAAAAATGTGATCCTAAACTAACTTAATTAATCCCAGGCGTAACTTCATAGCCAGATGATGTGATAGGTAAAGATGATTCTTTTGACTGGAGATACGATCCCGATGGTGCTCCATATTGATATAAAAGTTGGGACGTGGGTTCCATACTTTAAAAGATAAAAGATAAAAGATAAAAGTATAATACAAGATTAAAATAGACTAAGCCAAAATCAGCAAACCGTTCTCCGGCAACGGCTCCAGAAATGCTTGTTGATATAAATTAACTGCACTCTATTAAAGATTAATAATATCAAGGTATCCGCAAGCGCACAGATAAAACAACCGATGTAGCACTTCACCAGACAATTCCGGTTTTAATATCGAACCCAGAGGAACAGTAGGTGATACTGACTAATTCTATTGGCTCTTAACCCGATAATACAATCAATCCAGAGAATATCAAGAACGAGGAGATAACAAATGATTATTTAGATCCGAAAACCGGTAAACTTTGAATAATATCGTTCTAATCGGGCAGTGACATGAATAAGAGGCGAAATCAGAGTTCCCTCCTACCAGACACTTATACACCTATCGATCCTATCAACGGGAAGTGGACTACAGAGAACTCAACGCAGCTATCACTTACGTGATCTACTACTATCCGGCCAATCAGGGGACATTCACAAGTAATTATAGCCTAGACACCACGTCTACACTACAAACTACTACTTTAACCAAGGAGCTAACAAGATCAAAGTACTCAAATAGAGTTGTAAACTTAAGAACGAATAAGAACAAATGGTTACTTGAATCAGGATGTTGAATACAAAAGGACCTCAGAACGTAACTCCGGGCGAGGGAGCTGAATCCAGACGAACACAGTTACGAAGAAGCTACGACAGGCCGGGACTCCTCCGAATCTCTACTCATCTACTCTATCTCAGTGACAAATAAATTAAAAATCTGAATGTGCCATGGGCTAGTTAGAAAAGTATCACTGTATATCTTGGTATAATCTTTGTTTTACATCTTTTGATGTGTTTATTTGCCTGAGGAAGTGCCAGTGAGATAGTTTCAGCGTATAAGTATCTATTCAATTCTTTTGGTAATACTGACCTACTTAATTGCACTATTTTTCATGTAAGTAGCTCTTTTCTCTGTGAAGACGTTTGCATAAAAGTTGGTTGGATAAATACTTGTTTGAACTGTACTTTTGGACTGCTTCTAAATGTGGACCTTTTCAGCCGCCATATGGAATTTGAAGTTAAGGTAGTGCTGAGCTTCCCAAGAATTAGCTAGTTCATTGATTTTGTAAGTACAGTTGATATGTGGTAACACGGGAAAACTTTTTTTAGCTACTCCACCCAAATTGTTTTCCCATGGGATTGAGGGGCCTTCCATATGGATATGGCCGTTTTTGTGTCTTGACCTTTGATTCAAAAACAATTATCAAGTGAAAACAATTATCATGTGTCTTTATTTGATGTCAGTTGGACTGAATATCACCTTTTTCTTAGTGGCGCATGTTATTGTTTATTTACTGTTTTCTTAGCGATTCTTAATTCTGACATTTTTTTTCATATTCTCTGTTCTTTACCGAGTGCCAAGGCAGTGGCATTCGGCAAAGAATTTTTTTAAAAAAATAAAAGAATTTCTTTGCCGAGTGCCTAGGCTCTGACACTCGGCAAAGATTTTTTTAAAAATAAAACATTTTTTTGCCGAGTGCCGCACTCGGCAAAGAATTTTTTTAAAAGAATTAAAAAAATCTTTGCCGAGTGCCTCCTCGGTCAGCACTCGGCAAAGAAACCGCCAAAGTTGACGGTTGAATTTTCTTTGCCGAGTGCTGACGTGGCACTCGACAAAGGCTTTGCTGAGTGCCCGATATTTGGCACTCGGCAAAGAAACCTTTGCCGACAGGTTCTTTGCGAGTGCTCTTTGCCGAGTGCGACACTCGGCAAAAGCTTTGCCGAGTGCGACACTCGGCAAATTCTTTGCTGAGTGCAGTAAGGTCTTTGCCGAGTGCCCCGAGCACTCGGCAAAGAACCCGAGTCCTGTAGTGCATCTAGGGT
Source organism: Eremochloa ophiuroides (assembly GCA_038502445.1). NCBI lineage: Eukaryota > Viridiplantae > Streptophyta > Magnoliopsida > Poales > Poaceae > Eremochloa > Eremochloa ophiuroides. The sequence goes on along the minus strand of JAHLJS010000007.1, from coordinate 34,684,017 downwards.
GGGTACGGTATTCATGTTACCTAAAATTTCAGGCTGAGCAGTTCATGTTTTTTTTAACATTTCCATGTGTCCAAAAATTTAACTTTATTAGAAAAACGACCCAACAATTTGGGGACCCAAAGTATCAACTTGCTTGAAATACTCAATGATATCGAGTTCACAATCATAAAACTTCCAATAACTCCCCTCTCACATCCCTTACCTTCTTCTCCATGTACATGACAAGTGTTGGACGGAGTCCCATAGCGGACACTAGCGAGGAGCTATAGGCCCAGGGATGATGGTGATGGCACAAATCTAGGGTTGAGAAAGGTGGTGATTAGTGGGTTTGGTCTTGGTATCTAGGTTAGAGATGACAATGAGACAAGGAGGGTGTACTTGGATGCAACTGCTCTTGTGGATCTTGGCAACATGGAAAAGGGCAAAGAGTTGGAGTTCAAGGAGGATGAGCAATGTCGGTCCTACTAGCTTTGGTGTATGAGAATGGGTAAGCAAAAGAGAAACAGAGCTTGGATAGCCAAAATATTTTGCAACCTATATGTTTGTGTTGTATGCAATGGTAGACCATCCAGCTATGGCCACCAAATGGTTTCTCATCTACTATGCCAACCGAAGTTCATTATAGTCATCTCTAGACGAACAATCCTATAGAGATATCGGGTAGTATGCCAGAACACGAAAACCTGCAGAGTTGAGCCATCCATCTCTCCCCAATCTTGGACCCACTTATCAGCCTAATGTGGCCATACAACACACCACCACCACGTCACTCACTCTTAGCTTCTTACCATTGGCGGGAGGAGCAACATGGCAAGGCGTGGCGGCTGCCATACCTTGTTTTTTCCATGTTACTCTTAACGGTTTGGTTCTTTGTTCACTTCTATAGTATTATCATTGTCATGAATACACATTAATCATCATACATCGACATGCTTAAAATGAGAAACGGATTTGTTTGAAGGTCAATCAACTTCGCCACACCTTATTTTTTCTCCATCCTCCGCCACTGTTCTTACCACTCTCATCCCTTTCCTGGTCTCTATAACAAGAACCAAGAACACTTTAGGAAAGAAAAAGAAGAGGAAATAAGGAGATCCAAAGGAGAATGGAGTAAAGATGATTGAAAGGATGACACACCCAAGCAGTCGATGCACTTAGAGCTACCTCTTATTGTTTGTCCTTGGATTGGAAGAGTGTAAGGAAGGAATGAGAAAGAAAGGTTCCAATCAACATGCGTACCAACCTTGGTCACCCACCACTTGTGTTCTTGATTGAGCCTTTGTATGTTGCTGATTTGTCTTAGCATTAGAACCACTAGAAACCATCCAAGAAGAATCCACATGTGTAACCTAGCCTTGGATGACTTAGAGCTTCACACGAACACTCTCTCTCGAATGCGCCTTGGTAGATGAGGAACACAGACCCATAGAAACAACCTTCAACAAACTCATCATGAAACCACACCTTGATCCATCCTTGGCAAACCCAACATTGTTATTTGGAGTTCATTGTGGATAGTCCGGGAGTGGCAGAACATGTGTGGACTGTCTACCAAGAAAGTTTTGCCAAATAGAAGCAAATTGTCTTTATGTACCACACGGGTAGTTCGCAAGTCTAGCACTTAGGTAGCTTGGCCTTAGGAAACTTTAAGTACACACTGATTGTCTAGTAACACCATCAGATGGTGTGAGGACACATTCTCTCTTCAGTCTAGAGATGGTGTTTTTGACACATCTGGACAGATGGTTTGCATGTCTATACAGATAGTCCACTATTGTTTCCCCCTCCATCAAAGATCTACATTCTTAACACATGTCAGGGCAGCCAATGTCCTAGAGTCTTGACAAACCACCAACACTTAGTGACTTCTATAGAACTAACATCTTCCATGAATGATTAGACAGACGATTCAACCCGCACAGTAGACAATTTAGTGGGACATAGTCAGGCCACATTGACATAAGTCCTTATTTGATCAACCGGATGAAATGTACAGTCGGACAAATAGTCCATGAAACCATTATGGAGGCACACCTTCTTTGTCTCTAAGCCATTGTTATCGAGCCAAATGATGAGGCAGATCAGAAGGATAGCTTGACCAATTTACCCAAATTGTACAAACACTCATACAGTCTGTACAGGTTGACAAGCACCCTATATGTGTTCCATGTTAGATCTAATTAAAGCATTTCTATTTTATCCATGCATAACATTGCAACTAACGAGCATCATGTTTACTATTGGTTGAAACCCTATGTGCCGTGAGATTTGTTGGGAGGTATTGTTTGAGTGCTCAAGCTGATATACCTGACATGACGTGATTACAGGAACACAAAAAATATATGCAAGTTGAGACAATACAATTGCTAAATCTGGTATCATGCTTATTGCAAGAGGCATTTAAGTAAAACACATCGCTACGATACATCACACATTGAGCTTGCCTCAGTTATTTCTTTTCTTTTGTGTGTTGTCTTGCCTAAAACCTCTCTTCTGTATAGTTTTCTCCAATGTTTATTTTTTAATATAAATTCTACAGTGGGGGGTTTCCCCTGCTGTATTTTACTGTAAAAAAAATACATCACACAACCATGATGGTATGTGCGCTACTCGTTATATATTAAAATAAAAGATATTATAATTATCCTAAAACATATAATGTAGGTATAGAAAACATTTTTAGAAGCAGTTTTTTTATTTTTAGAGGCGGGCAAGCTGTTGGCCTCTATAATAAAAGATTAGCTAGTGTTAATCAACGATTAATAGATGTAGGAACCTTATGATGTTTGCCTCAATTAATGGTTCTTATAAAACCCCAAAAAACTAAAAAAAATCACTGAGACTCGAACCTACAACCTATTGCTGGGCAATAATACCACTATACTATTGCACCACACACTCATTTGTGAGTATATATAGGTTTTTTGCAATTCATTTATTATTTTTTATCAAATATTTTTGCTATTAAATGAACTCAAATAAAAAAATGTTTCAACTAAAACGTTCCAAGTCTTGTCAAGTCCTGAAACTATGACGTGTCTCCATACGAGATTGTTTGAAAAAAATGAATATCAAATATGTGTATTTAAAACAATTATTATAGAGTAAACAACTTCAAATTAGAAAAATGTCTACAACAAACATATATACTAGACCGGTGACTACAGCTTTAGTATTTTAACTATGTGAATTTCCAAGGTTGTTTAGAAATCCGATGTTTTACATTTTAAAATATATGTACACAAAACACCTATTCGGGGCTCTAAACGATTTTAATCAGAAACAATTCAATAAAAACGTTTTAGACTGTATTAAGAAGAGTTAAATACAATGGCCGTCCTTAAACTTGCAGCCTTGTGCCACTTAGCTCCACGAACTCTTAAAACCGAAATCCTCGTTCCTAAACTTGCTAAGTTGTGCACTGGAGGTCCATACCCCTTCAAAAGAGATAAAACTTTACAAAAACCACCCTGTGAAGTCATCCTTTTGCCTCCAGAACTCTTTTCGCAGGCCTTGCGGTGCCAGCGTCGCCCGAGCCAACCTCGGCGCAGCAGCCACCTTGTCAACCAGTTCCGGCATGACGGGCACCGAGTAGGACAGCGGACGGCGGGTCGTCATACACCACACCGTCCAACGCGCCATCGAAGCCGAGGAAGATGGCCGTGGTGCAGAGGAGGCTGGGGTACATGGCGGCATGCACGAGGCCCTGCGCATGATGTGTGCCGCCTCCTGGTGGTGGTGATATGGGTCCTGCTACTGAACGACATGCGGTTCGGCGAGCTACTGGTCGCGGCGGCACCGCGCGAACGAGGCAAGAAACCAAGCTCAAGCCACGTTTGAAACCTCTAGCGTGAAGGGCCATAGGAAGGTTGGCTCAGGCGACGCCGGCACCACAAGGCTGGGAAACGAGTTCTAGATGCAGAAGACAACTATATAGGATGGTTTTTGTCAAGTTTTATCTCTTATCAAGGGACATACCTCTAGTGCACAACTTAGCAAGTTTAGGGATGAGGATTTTGGTTTTGAGAATTCATGGATCGGACGTAAGTGGCACAGAGCTACAAGTTTACGGGCCGCCAGTGTATTTAACTCTATTAAGAGGTAGGATTTTAAATAGTTTCAAATTTGAAATTTAAACTACAAAGTAATATGTGTCAAAGAGCTATAATTTTAAAATAAAGTTTGTCTTCATCTGAGTTATATGGAAAAGTTATGACTTATTTTGGATGAAACAAGTTTTAGAGATAGACACTTAAGATCTCTGTCTCCATTATTCGATTTTTAGTGACGGATACTTAGAATGACCACCTCTATTAATAGCGATTTTTAGAGACATATATCTTAATTTACTTGCCTCTGATTAATTTATAGAGACGGATGTCTATCGATGTTCATCCATATTAATCGATGATTAACAACGACGAACACCTTAGGTTGTCTGCCTCTGTTAACAATTTAATTCTGAGGCGCCATTTAATACACAGAACTTCGTCACTGGTGGTTGTAGATGTATTTTTAATGGCGTTTTTTCACATCCACCAGTTTTTCATAGGCAGTTTCGTCATGGGTGGTTGTAGATGTATTTTTAATGGCGTTTTTTCACGTCCACCAGTTTTTCAGAGATGATTGTTTGAGAACCGCCTGTACAAATCAAGTCCATTCCACTGAAGTCGCAATTCACAACAGTTTTCACATAAAATTCGGGCGATACACAACCGCGGGGTTTCGAAGCTCTGACCTCGGCCTCACGCATGAGCGGCTCTAACACTCCACCCATCCACTCACTTGTGTGTAAAAGAGTGTCTGGTTCCCCACATCTTATAACAAACCGATGGAAAATTAACTATTTGAGGCCCTAAACGAATTCAAATGGAAAAGTTATCAACTACAATTTGTATAACTTTTCTAGATTTACATGTTTTATGTTTGTAGTTTCTTCATATGAGGTCGTTTACAAAATTTGAATTTCAAATTTGACAAATGCAAACGTATTTTTTGCTGACAAGATGATTTCAAATAAAAAAATACCAACTACAAAGTTTCATAACTTTTCGAGTTCTACAACTTTTGTTTTGATAGTTTTTTCATACGAGGTCATTTGAAAAACTTAAAAAAAATAATTTCTCATTATTTCTACTGGTGGTTTCTTGAGAAAACCACCAGTTAAAATTGATTTCTACAGACGGTTTCTTAAAAAAACTGCCTCTAGAAACGACCGTTTGATTTCTACTGATGAAGGTCAGGCGAAACCGCCTATAAAAAAATCGCAACGCCAAGACAAATCATCTCGATACTATGGTCTCTATGTTTTTTTGGTAATGCTCCTTTAATCGTGAGGAGATATTGTACATATCATATTTTATTTTAAGCCTAGTGGTTGGGTAAACTATAGACATTAATTGTATGTGTAAATATATGATTAGGGTCCGAGGAAGCTTTTAATTTATATAGAATCCGTTGAAATTTGGAGAATACTTTGAGTGTCTAGATTTCTTACGTTTGATGAGTACTGAGGGAGTGACACTTAGACCTATATATGCCAATGAATGACAGCACGTCAACTACCTAGCTGGCCTATGTGTGGTGGACTACATGTGGCTGCTATAGGTGTGTACCGATTATCAGGTCATTTCAACCGTTGATCGACACGATGCACGCCGAATCAGAGGTCACAGAGTCACAATTGCGCGTTGGCCGTGGATCTTCCGAACCAATCGATGGGATTGCTTGCTTGATGCTTCATTGTTTTGTCGCATCAATCTACATGTAAAGGGTCATCAGAATATGTGTGCGCCATCATGGATCCATGAGACAACATACCCTCGATAGCGAGACTGAGGTCTTCGATCGATCATTATTCTTTGTTTGTTGGGACGTGTGGAATGAAAGAAATGCAAAAATTCGAGCACTAAAGAATCCGCAACAACATGGCTCCTCCAGAGAATTAAGGATGAGGCGAGTCTATGGGCAATGGCGGGAGTAAAACATATTTCCAACTTATTTATGTATAGGTGATGTGAGTCCCTCCAAAGATGGGGTTTTGGAGCTTTTGGCTCATTTGTATATTTCTGTAATTGTCTGTACAATGCCTTTCTAGGCTCTCTTCTTTTTAGTACAATAGGCAGCTCTCCTGCCAGTTCCGTTTCAAAAAAAAAAATCATGGATCCATGAAGGCCGGGCTAGCATGGTGGCGCTGTGGACCATGGACCATGGACCATAAGACATAGGCCAGGCGAACATGCTCGCGAACACAAGGTGGGTAATACCTTGTGGTTTGAGTGTGTGATGAGCAATTGTCAATAGAATTCACTTAGCATGTCTCTTGGCTCGTGAAGTGCAGGTGTGGAGCTCGGAAGCAGTGGTCAATGGTGAGGTGAAGGTCAAATAGAGCAGGCCGTGTCGATGGACTGGGAGTGGTGAAGGATGGACCTGAGGCTTGGACTGAGGGACCTGAGCGTCGGAGGACCAAATGTGGTGGTTGACATCTGGGGCATCGGCGAGAGGTAGAGTACGTGTGGTGATTCTTGGGCAGACGCAGTCGAGGACCGGCCGGACACACTCCAGTCAGTTTACTGGTTTGGGCCTTGAAACCAGTGATGGAGTGTTTTCGGTTTGGGCCTCAAAACCTGAGCGGAGCTTTCGAGGAAGTGTGGTGGCATGTAGCGGAATCCTGGAGCTTGCGTCGAGGCGATGGCAAGTCAGGGCAGGAAGCGGGGTCGTCCGATTATATCAGCAGTCACAAGCTATTCCAAAGTGCTCTAGGGCTAGCTGGTTCACCTAATTAGGAGTAGAGACCGAGTAGGGGCTAAACAGAAAAAGTGTAATAAGTGGTTATGTGAGGATGACAGCCACCCCTCTTTCCTTACCTCTTTCATTCTCTCCTCCCTCCTTTTGCTCTTTAGGGTTAGTGCTCCATTAGTGAGAGAGGTCCACAATCAAGGTACATGGTTGTGTAATCGACATTTATGAGTGTGGGAATCATGGCCCTAACCACATAAGTCATCAGGGATTCATCATATGTTCTTGTGATTTTTGTTCTCTCACGTTCTTCGTCCCCCCCCTGTTCTTGCTACGATTCGTGATTTTGCGAGCATTTTGATCCGTTCCTTTTGCGTAGACATGATCTTTGGCATGTATTGAATTTTTTTTGACCGTGGGAAATCACTTGATTCCTTCCCAAAACGTAGATCAGGTTGATTCTTCACCATGACCTAGTTCATGAGCTATTTTTAGGACTTTTGATTCGCCGTTGACTGAGTTCAAATTTGGCTATATCTTTTGGGAGCAGCTTCTAAGCCCTCTTGTGACCTTATGGCCGAAATTTGGTGGCAATTCTTTCGGATTTGATCAGGTTCTCTTCAATTTTTGTTTTAGGCGATTTCTATCATGCGCGTTTTGTACAGATACGGACAGTCTGGGCCCTAGTGCCGGACAGTCCGGTCATCAGGGCCGAGTCTAGAGGGCTGCACAGCCTGCTCAGTTTCTAGTCGCGGACAGTCCACCGGCCAACGGCGGACAGTCCGGGACTATACACCTGACTGAGAACAGAACTGTTTTCTCTCGGTGTGGTTTCTAGATTTTCAACGCCGAATAGTCCGCAACCTCCACCAGACAGTCCGAGCTTGAGTATCCAAGAGTAAGCAGCAAATGATCAGAACACTATTGCTCGTCTATTTGTGCCGCCGGATAGTCCGGAACCTGACCACGGACAGTCCATGGCCTGTCCACCGGACAATCCGCAACAGACAGCAGACAGTCCGGGTCTGTGCAGTGTACGTGTACTTGTTTGTGCTTTGCTTGCACGTCTTCTCCGCATTTGAGTATCCCTCTATGTCTCTCTAGGCACCCAATCAGTAGTTGATTCGTGGATATCTCATTGGTGTTTTATTTGCTTCTTAGGTTCGTGATTTGGGACAGTGGCCACTTAATGTTACAAGAAATTTTTGAGGCTCCCATTCAACCCTCTCCCCCTCTGAGTTGCCTCTCGGTCCTTCAATGCTTATATTGACATTCTCTGGTAAGGATTCAGACAAAGATAAAGGGACAGAGGGAGGTGTCAAGATGCCGATGTTAGGCTGTCTGCAACGCGTACTGCATCGCCTCCGCTACGCACCCCTGCAGTACCAAACTCGTTGCAGCATCGTCAGCAATCCCATACGCTAGCGTCCCGCGTACGCTATTCCTAGTGTGTTCCCGGGCGTCCGCCATGCACGCGCGGGGCCAGCAGTGCCTCCCTCTGTTCGCGTGGGACGGGAGAGGGAGAAGCGAGGCTGGCGAGCCCACCGCCGAGCCCGAGGCCACCACCAAGGCTCGGTCACCCAGCCACTCGTGGCGCGTCGGCCGCAGCCCGACGGAGGCGAGGCCGCCGGGGCGCGCAACCACCCGACGACGCGTCGGCCGCAGGCCGCCGGAGTCAGAGAGCGAGGTGGAGAGAGAGAGCCGGAGATGGAGAGGAGGCAGCAGCCGGAGTCGCGCTCGCCCGCCGGATCCGCGCCGCTCGCTGAGCCAACCGCCACGAGCCGCCCGCCGCGCCCGCGACCGAGGGAGAAGGGTGCCACCTTGCCGGATCTGTGCCGCAGCGGGGAGACAGAGAGAGTGGGGAGGGAGGAAGGGCGCCGGGAGAGCTCGTGGGCGTCGGGGCCACAACGGTGGTGGGAGAAGGGGGAGGGAGGAGGAGGAGGGAGAAGAGGAAGGAGGTTGATTTTAAAAAAAGCTGACAAGTGGGCCCCACGGTGGTACAGAGGATGATATAGAGTATGGATGGGTGCGGGAGAATTGAGTATAAGGAGAGAATCTCGATGACCAGGATTGAATATTTCTTTTAGAGAATGAATATAGAGTATAACGAGTGCGGATAGCCTTAAATACTAGCCGCTGAGAAAGGACAAATTGAGGAACTGAAGGAAACAATTATAATAAAATCTCCACATACGCAAAGATTGATGTAACTTCCGCTCAGTTGGTCTCACTACTAATTTTTGACCCTAATGTCGCGCTTTTATGTCGCGACGACAAGATTTGGTTGCAATAGTGGGCGTTATCGCAACCATTTGCACTATACGTTGCGTTTACGTGGCCTAAATATGGAGGACGTTGCAAAAAGTAAGTTATATCGCAACCAATTGTAGAACGGTTGCAATAAGTAATCATTGTTGCCACGGTTTATTTTGCGTTGCGATCATTATTATTGTCGTTGCAATACAGATATTATGTTGCAAGCTTTTAGTTGATGGTTACAATAGCGCATCTATATTGCAACAAATATGTTTCGTTGTATGTAAAGTGGTTCACGTTGCAATAAGTTTCTACTCATAGAAACAAAATTTGAATCATTGTAATAGGGTTCTTCATATTGTAATGATAATTTAATTGTTGCAATAAGTTTGTACAAATCAGAATAAAAATTTAATCATTGCAATAGAAAAGCTAGCAGAGAAAAAAAAAGTAAAAGTTGCGGTATGAGGATTCAAACCTGGGATACCAGAGTCCAGAACATAGGTCCTTATCACTAAGCTATGCACGTGTTTGTATCACTAGTAATAGCTGATTGAGTCTATATAAATAAACATTAGGCGTGTCACATGAAGAAACTAATTAATCTGATACTAGTATAGTGCCCCTGCATTACAACGGGTTTTTTAGAGATGCGCGTGAAAACCTAACAACTATGTTTATCGGTAGTTTATGTCTTAAAAAATTGTATTTGTACATATATATAATCTTTTGGATACTGATGTATAACAAGCCATTTCTCACATACTACAAATATATATTTGCCCGTGCTAACAATACGGGCCACATTAAGCCCAAAGTTAATTCTATCAAATATGAAATACAAGCCACATTAAGATATATAAAAAATAGACAGTTTAAAGATGTCGATAGGGATGGCCCGGCAATCTCAAAATTTTCTTTTATATTATCTAACATTTTGATAGAAAAGAAAATAAAAAAGAAGTATATTGCAATCCTAACGCTATGGTAAAATACAAAATAAAATAAAACTTATAATTCTTGAGGCTACAAAACAAATATTTTTGTCACATGAAGAAATACGAAACACAAGACCATATATTTATAGTATAATACCTGCGCTAATGCTACTGGAATATTTTTTTAATGTAAATCAAACCACAAAAAATACATTTGATTCGGTAATCAATATGCCGATGAGATACATTTACGATTCAAACAAAAAGGAACAGTACAAAGAGTTATTATATTGTTATTTACAGATCAAAATTTGCCTTCCTAAAAAGAACAAGATTAGATTGACCCATGCCAGATTGCTAATCCATCATCACACATATCGAACGAAACATTTGCCTAAGCTAAGGGAATAAATTCAACACCAAGAAAATCATTTGCCTAAGCTAAGGGCTATAGGGTTAAAGGGTTGCAGTACATCAGCAGAAAAACTAACGTGTTGTTTGGTTGTATCAAAGGTAACATAAACATAAACGAAACAAAACTAACAGTGTTGTCATGATAATGTTGACAATTCCTAACGCAATCACCAAGGCTAAAGTTATCCCCGGCAATGGCGTTAGAAAACTTGTTGACACTGAATATAGCACCCAGGGAAATCTGCAAGCCTACGGATGTCAAGGTAGTTTTCACCAAGGAATATTCCTAGGTATCAAATTTGCACAGGGAACGTGAAGTAGACTAGTTAAGAACTAAGTGTATCCAAAGATAGGTGATAAATAGGGTAGAGAGGATCAATGTGGTTTCTTTATATAAGGCAAAACTAAGGAAGACTTTAATTGCCACTACGGGGCGAATGCGTAGGTCTCAAAAGATTGGGATTACTCACATCCAGGAAAACCCTACGCTGATTAAACCAGGCCGAACGTGGTGAAATCCAGAGGATCTTAGGGCTGTCACCACCTAAGACCTACCACTACTATCCGTGGGCCTAGCCAGCCGCATTCACTGGTAAGATATAGCCTAAGCACCTCGCTTAATCTATAATCTTACTACTCTAATTGAACGTTACTAACTAGAGCACCTTAACCAGATGGTGAACTAATAGTAAAGCAATAAAGTAATACTTAAGTAATGTGAAAGAATAAAGTTATCACACTGAAGAAGATTTTACTACAAAAAGAGCTTCATCCTCCGAGCTACAAGTGGAGAGGTCGCCGACAGGCCCAACTCCTCCTCCAGCTTCTCCTCACTATCTCCCTCTCTTCTACTCCTCACTAGGAGAGCTCTAAGGCTATGACTTTCATGTGGAGAGTGTGTATCTAGTGATTGTTCTTTACAAGTGAGGTAGAGGGTCCTATTTATAGTGAGAGGTGGAGTAGGGGCTACTCTATCGCCATGTCATCGATCCGCGTGATGTCCATCGGCCTTCGTTGGATCAAACTGACCTTCAATCGCCATGAGATCAATGGTGGGGGTAATTGTGTCACATGGGGAAGTGAACCGGCTTGAGTAGGGCAGGCGGGCGCCGTGTGATGTAGGGCCTTGTTTTGAGTTAACGCCTCAGATGCACTCCTGGAGGTCGGTAGAAGTTGGTCCCGATCGGTTTGGACACCGAATCCACTGTAGAGGGTTGGTAGCCCCACTTGATAGGGCCACCGGACCGTAGATCTTGCACCAACCTTGGATCGATGGAGGACAAACTTGATTTGGCATCTCCCACGGATTGTTGATGTGGAACGTGGCAGGGACAGGGCGGGCGCCCTGCAACTTGGGCCAAATTGGCTTATCTTTTGTGAGTGTGTAGGCCTCTCAGTTAGCTTTCCAACGCCTGGTCATTTGCCTGATTCCGAGTCCAGATGCATTCTGGGTGCTCATTTTACCCGGGACTACTTCTGTGGCCCGTTCTCCAATCTCCAGAAAGCGTAACCTTATCGTCCGGACCTCCGATTTGGGTGAACCAAAACTCCATTTGAAACTCCTTGACTTGGTGTTGTCACAAGAAGCATGGATGAAGCCTTTTCTCCTTATATATCACTGTTTTGTACTTACTTTGCACCTACACTCATATAGCCATCACAACTTGTGGAAATGATTAGAAATAAAAACTTATGACTATGGTTTGTATCATTTTTATGACGAATTGGGCACTGTTGACGGTATAAAATAGGGTGTTAAGGACCGTCGACAAACAACACGAAATTTACCCCCGCAACGAATAAAATAGCATGGCCAATGGATAGTGTTGCCACGGCAAGAATGTTGTGGCAATAACAACGAATGAAACAACGTGGCAAATGGGTACTGTTGCCATGACATGACGCTTGTGGCTATAACATTAACTCCCGCAACGAATAAAATAGCATGGCAAATGGTAATATTGCAATGACAAGACGGTTGTGGCAATAACCTATAATGCTCGCAACGAATAAAATAGCATGGCAAATAGCACTATTGCCACGGCAAGACGGACGTGGCAACAACACATTTTGCAATAAAATTATAGCGTTAAAACATGTCTTTCTTGCCACGTGATCGATGGTTGCATGTACCACCATTTGCAACGGAGACACACGTGGCAATACAACGTGGCAATTCCTTGTATTGCCACGACCATGTAGGTTGCAGCAATGTCCTACTGCCATACTTAGCAACGAACCACTATGGTTACAAAAAAGACTAGTAGTTGCAACGACAAACTAGTAACGGTTGCAATACCTTATTGTAACGCAACTTATTGTAACGATTGGCGATGAACGTGATTTGCTTGTAACGTGCATCTTTTGCAACCAAATTGAACCTATTTTCACGTTTTCTCATCGTTGCCCAAGGGTCAAAAGTTAGCAGTGACTGGTCGCCTGCCTACCATGACTCAGACAGAGGGAGGCGAACAGACGCTGACATTAAAAGCCAACCACCAAGGAAGGAGAAATGGAGAAGGAAACAGTTGTCAATAATCTCTATTTCACAGAAACTTTTCTCTTTCCCCATCACATCGATTGTCTTTTACACATGTATGGAGCATTAAATAAAGTAGCAGCTGTTGCATGTTTATATTTTTAGCCTGACCATCTTGAGATAAATCTTTTGAGTCTAATTGGGTCATTATTGGACACTTATTGAAAAAGATTCCTTACATACTACAGTGACTTTTCATCCTATTTCTCTCAAGTAAACAGGGCCTTAAGCAAAAATAGAGGTAACTCCCGCCCGTTCGCCTGCCATGCCATGCCTCGGCCCACGATGCGCGTGTGGCACACCTACCACCTTTTCTGAATTTCTTAATATAAACGGATAAAATCTAAGCATATAAGAAGTCAAGTTACACGCTAATCAAAATATCGTATGATATTCAATCATATCCCTTACTACTGAAAAAATTAAAATTTGCCGAGTGCTAGATGGTTTGTCAAGTGCAATTGTTCGGGAACTCGGCAAAAAAGCTCTTTGCCAAGTGTTTTTTTTTTGGCATATGGCAAACTTGCTTGTTTGCCGAGTGTTTTTGTTTTACACTCGGTAAATAAGATCTATAAAGTACATTTTGTGGCGCTAAACGAATTTAAATTAAAAAGTGTTAAACTGCAAAGTTGTATAACTTATCAAGATCTACAACTTTTGTTTTCGCCATTTCTTCATTTGACAAGGCGATAGTAAAGTTATTCACAAAATCTACATCTCCATATATAGTTTCGTGAAAACTAAAAGAGATATCTAAATTTTGTAAACAATGTTACTACCACTATGTCGGATGAACAAATAACAAAATAAAAGTTGTAGATTGTTATACAACTTTATAGTTGAACACTTTCAATTTGAATTAATTTTGCCAGCGAAAAGTACGTCTAAATTTCTTAAACTTGATATTTGAATTTTTCAAATGACCATAGATGGAAAACGAGCAAAATGAAAGTTTTTTATTTTTTTCAAACTTTGTAGTGGACAACCTTTTAATTTGAAATCATGTCAACAAAATTTACGCTTGAATTTCAGAAAAGCAAAATTCAAATTTTGTAAATGACCTCAGATGCAGAATCTACTAAAATGAAAGTTGTAGATCTTGCAAAGTTATGAAACTTTGTAGTTAACAGTGTTTTGATTTTAAATTGTTTAGGGCTTCAAACAAATAATTACACTAGGTTAGTATAATATAGAGAACCAAAATAGAATCTAGACACAAGTCACAGTGTGGTGCAATGGTAGAGGGTTACACGTGAGGAAGAGATCACGAGTTTGAATCACACTGGCAGCATAGCAAGTGAATTTTGTGTGAAAAATGCCCCGATAAAAAATTGCTATTTTTTCAACGTCTTTTTTGTTCATTCTTTGCCGAGTGCTCATTTTTGCTAAGTGTTTTGTAGCAATCGGCATAGCCTTTGTCGAGTGCCCGGACAGAAGCACTCGACAAAGACCTCTTTGCCAATCAAAATTTTACCATGTGTGCTATGCCAAGTATGACACTTGTGCAAAGGCTTTGCCGAATGTATTTATACCTTTGTCGAGTGCCAGGGACACTAGACAAATTAGCTGTTTCTAGTAGTGCCTCACACCATTTATTATATAGGCTATAGAGTTTTATTTAATGTATTAATTGTTATATGGGCCAAGTGCATAATGTATCCAACAGATTGATATGCTCTGCTTGCTGGCCATATCTCTCGTGTTATTCTCATATCATATTAGCAATAATTTTAACAAGTGCCGACTGCGTATCGACCGCTGCATACCTGCGTTCACTCATCACAAACACGTGCAAATGCGAAAACCACAGCACCGTATCTAGAAACAAGGATGACAAAAGGACAAGTCGATCTCTAGGAACCTGGAACAATAATTTTCAAAAGATTGACAATCAGATTAAGCAACACTGCCTCCATGCCGCGTGAGCATTACAAACAACGCAAACATGCATGCATTGTTAAGAACAGAATATGAAGCACTATTATTAATGAGATACTGCAAATGTGAAAGAAAAAGATAAATCTTATTACGAATTAGATACTATTTTTTGAGCATCCATATTAATCCCAACCAACACTAGTACATTGATCATGTGTAGAGGCGGCTATAGAGCTATTTCTACTAGCGTTTTTCGCGTCCGTCAATGCGAGAAGCCAATGAAAAGAATTTTTTTTCACGGACGGTGGTATAAAACCGCCAGTACATAACATTTATACAAGCGGTTCTTTTAATAAACAGCTAGTATAAGTCGGGTTTGTACTGACGGTTTTCTTAACAAACCGTCCGTATATTGTTTTTCCAAAAAAAAAAAGAGTTTTAAAATAGCAGAAAAATATTTAAATCCCGGAAAAGACCCACTGGTCAGCCACCCGTGCACTTTAAGTATTTAAGTTGTGGCATTTTTCGCATGAAAATCGGCAGGGGCTCGAACCCTTGACCTCAGCTTCACATGTTATCTCCTTTAACCACTCCACTAATCAATCAATTATGTCCAAATCAGAGTTTAGTTCGACACATATTATAAGGAACCAATGGAAAATTTACTATTTGAGGCCCTAAACGATTTCAAATGAAAATGTTGTCAACTACAAAGTTTCGTAACTTTTCAAGATCTACAACTTTTATTTTGGTAGTTTCTTCATCTGAGATAGTTTACAAAATCAAATATATTTTTCGTTACCAAGATGATTTCAAATAAAAAAGTTGTCAACTACAAAGTTTCATAACTTTTCAAGATCTACAACATTTTTTGATAGTTTTTTTCATATGGTTCATTTGGAGAACATAAAAAAAATCAATTTCAAATTATTTGTCACTAGAAATCGATTTCTACTGCCGGTTCGGTAAGAGAACTGCTAGTAAAAATACATGATTTTTACAGGTAGTTTGTAAAAAAAACTGTAAGTATCGATTTCTAGTGCGGTTCGGAGCTGTTTGATTTTTACTGGCCAATATCATGGGAAACCGTCACTAAAAATAAAAGGTTGTTGTCAAGAAAAATGATCTGTGTACTAGTAAAAATTGCAAGAAAAAAGTAAATGTTAACTCTTCTTATAGATAGAAGAGATATCCAGCCATCGATTCAGTACACTCTAATCCTCAGAAAATAATAGCCATCAAATCCATTTTGCTTGGTTGAAAAAAACATACCCACATATTCACTATAAATCTAGTCTCAATAGTTATCCCCCTTTTTTTTTTGCGACACATCTCAATAGTTATCCCCGTTCTGAACCTTTATCTACATACTCAACTCTATCATTATAAGGTATTATCTAAAATAACCCCTAAACTTCAATGAAATCATCCACCACTGTAAAGTACTAAAAGTTTGCATATAAATTACCCTCCTCGCTCCCCTGGTACTTAAAAACTAAAGAACACATAAATCTATATCTAAATTAGTCATCCACACCATTATAATAAAAAATGATCTAAATTAACCTCGAAATTTGCATGCAATGGAAAATATATAAAATAATGGATTAATAATGTTTATACATATATGGGGTATAAAGTTAGAATGTGCAGAAAAAAAAATCAAAGACAAAGGGAGTAAAATAGATATTTTACTTGTGGTCTTCATATTTATTCATGGATTTGTAGTAGTTACATCTCCTGGAATTACTAGCCCGCGTATATATAAGACCATATATATGGATGGTTTCATAGACTACTAATTAGTTAACCTCACTTAAAAAATGTGCAATAGTTCTTTTATATGAAGAATCGGATACGATTGATGCGTTTGTGACTCGACGATGGTAATTTGTTTCAAATTAGCATATACAAATAGGTAGATAGACAGATAAGAATTTGGGGAGCTGGCTAAGGTTGGTCTCCCTTTAGGAAATTCCGGGTACAAAAGTAGGGTTCCAAGCAATAATTAAAGGGAATGGACACAGACAAGAAGTACTGCACCGTGGTGGAGGGGATGATGGTCACTTCCCCACCACGTACGACGACACAGCCGGCACATCATCCATGACAATGCAAAAGGGGCACCTCACTATATATGCTTATATACAGTGCAAGGGCGCATCTGTTTTAAGCCCGGCCTATTTATTTCAAACATAGCTTCTCAGTTTGATTCCCTTCAAAAACTAAATATTTGTGGCCAAGTTCTTGTGTTACTTAACCTGCACAAAATGCATGGGTAGTACTTACCGAAGAAAGCCTTTTTACCGTGGTCCTTACCAAGAGGTACCCAAATTATATCCAGGGTACCGTTATAATTTTGATACCATTAAGATATACCAAAGTTTTATACTTTCATTATATATAGCTAGTTACCAAATTAAAATCTAAAAAGTTATTACTTTGATACATCGTGGTACCTCATGAAAGACCATATTCCCTGTGGGCATGAACTTCTGATTTCATATTTTGCTTGTTTCTCACTGTCAGAATGTTGATTGTGCTTTGTCAATCAGTAACAATCATAGTATGTGATAAAACAACAGATACAGGAGAAATAATTCCTGATTCTTAACAATCATGCAGTTATCCATCTTACCCACAGGACAATTATATTCCCATTTCCAGTAGTGTTTGCGAGTAGAATGAAACAATTAATAGAGAATTATTTCCAACATCAAGAGCCAGCCCATCAGGAAAATAACTATAGATTGGCACAAAGAAACAAAGGTGCAACGTCTAGTATTCTTTGGTATTTTTACTTTCAAAAAAATTATATTATATCCACCATATATTTAGAAGTAAAAAAATCCTCCCGTGTCTTAAACAGATAAAAAAATGATGTGTCTTGGTACAGAAAACAACATGATGGAACTAGTAACCTAGCTAGAATGGGCACACATGTGGCTCTCTTGCACATCATATTTCCATCTTTTTACAGAATCTTGTTTGAAATCATTGCTCCCCCGATCCTTTCTCCATCTCTTTCAGTTTCACCCTAATGCTATCTACTATGTATCTTGGTGATACATGTGTACAGGTTATATCCATCCATCAACCACTGTAGCCCTGCACCATCTTATATTCTGCCGACATACTTATTCTCCAACCATAAACCCCTCATCAACCCTCACCAACACTGACTCTCTCACTCCCTGTGCAGCACACACCTCACTCTTCTCCTTGCTAGCTCCCTTCCACTTCCACTTGCACTTCCACTCTCAGCTAGCTAGCTCATCTCCATAGTCCTTATGCTGAATCTAGTATCATTTGAGACCCCGTCTATTGGTAGGCAGGAGAGATCAGCGAATACTACCATCACCACTACCGCAACATGTACAGCCGCAATCAGGGGAACCGAAGCAGAAAGCTCCAGCAATACTTGTTTCCATGGACATCTGGACCTCAGTCTTGGCATATCCTTGTCTAATTGCGGCGGCAGCTGCGACGTGTTGAGCTGTGGCGGAAACAAGCAGGAGAGCTATGGGGGTGGACAGGGCAGCCGCGATGACAAGCACGACGTTCGTCGCATGACCAGCATCAGCACTACCACTGCAAACGTGATTACCGCAGGGCACGGCCTTGCTGGTGATTTGACAGCATCAGGAGGAGGTGGTTGGGCAGCGGCGTTCATGCCAAGCCCGACCGGCTTCATGCATCCATGGAGCCTCGCCGCACGACAGCAGAAGGCTGCTGCCGAGCAAGACCGGACGCCGCTTACCAGTTACATGCCAAGGTGAGCTAATCAAAATGTTACGCTGAAATAGTGAATTATTTCTGCATGGCTACGTACGTAAATCAGTTTCCACAAGGCAAATTAGAGCACTGCTTATGTTTATGATCCATGTTTGAGCTTGAATTTCATATAATCAGATAAGTTTTTGCTGATTAGCTAGGTCATATTGATGTACTTCGTTCAAAAATGTGAGACCTCATTTTGTTTTCAAAGTACAGAAAATGCATGATGGATTTGATTTCGGAATTGCGTCGTCTATATAGTTAGGGGGGTTCAGAACTTGTGATTTGGGCACTTCTTAGTAATGAAAATTAAGGCATATATATAGTTCCTCGAGTGTATTCATTCTCATTTTAGCATGTAACATGATTTCATATGGGGTTATAGACACGCATATATGGCCATATGGGGATACCAAGGGCCATAGTCCATAGATTTGCAATCATGACGCTTAGAATGTATGCAGTGTAATGGAAAAAAGGAGGATCAAAGTCATCTACGTACAAATGATTGCAATCATTAACATTTTGAACCACTCATCGATGATTAGTATATTCTGCAAGCTAGTCGTCGTGTGCCTTAGAAATAGATTCCTATCCAAGTGCTCAAGATCGACAGCTATGTAAATTTACTAAATATACATATAACAGCGATGCAGGTTCTGAACTTCACCAAGTCTATATAAAAAACAGTAATAATATTTATGATACATGCCGGATGAGCATGAGATCCATTGTGAGCAAACTTAGAACAAACACAGAAATCCTAAGTGTTGTGGTCGATTTGTATGAAATACTAAACTTTAGAGTGTGTGGTTATTAGTATCAAGTTGAATGGAAATATTATAGTAGAAATGAGAGACATTTTGTTCATTTGAGATTGTAAATATTATTTTTAGAAATTTTGGCCAAAACTTATTATACTTGAACTTAGACAAACTTAAATCTCTTATATTTTAGGATGGGTGATATAGTTGACTATAACTGGATTCGACTGTCTTATTTCTCACCAATAACATCCATCGTCAATTAATTTTTACATATTTCCAAAGTCTAAATTGCACCCAATTTATTTGAATTGTATGGAATACGAAGAAGTATTCATTTTTTGTTTTCTCTTTAGAGCGAGGAATACATACCAAGCTAAAATTTTTCAATTTGTTGGCAAAGTTTCGATAGTAAAAGGAATAATGGATTTTTTTTTTCACTTGGATGGATGGAACTTCAATGTCACCAAATGCAAGCAAAAGGGAAACATTGTTTTAGCTTTACCTCCACAAAGCATACAGGAGTGACCACTAATGAGGGGTATGCAAATAGAAAAGAACACGCACATGTCGATAATTTCATACACAAACATTTGCATTTTTGAATACATAATTTACAATGCATATATAGTACATAATAATGGAGGCAGCCTACATACGAAGACAAGGCAGCTGCACCTTGAACCTAAAAATAGTCAGTCTAGTCATTAAGTAAGCTATAGTATAGCCCCGTTTGGATATGTCTAGATTATGACCTCCAAACAGCACGTACCTGCTTATAAACCAGATTCGATAATCTACGGGTCTTCAGATTCTGCAATCGAGTAAGCTGGTTGAACCTAGCTTCTTCCGGCTTCTAAATGTTAAAAGACGAATCTTCCCCTCCCTATCTCTCACCTTCATCACCCGAGTGTAAGGGCATTTTAGTAATTTTACTCTATAGCGTAACTTGTCGTAGTTTTTTAAAATTGTGAGTCCAAACCGCCTATTATTCTAGCTTTTAAAATCTAGCTTATAGTAATCCAGGTTTCAAAAGCTAGGCTTCTGGAATTTGAATGGGTTCCAAACACAGCACATCAGCACGCATATCTATGGGGGCAAACTGAATAGTGCATAGAATGGATGGCTCTCTTGTTCTGAAACCGTTATAGAGTAGCAGAGGATGCAGAGGGCGACTTGGAGAGACGAGAGCCAGCAGCACGTACAGTACGGAGGAGTCGACGAGATCTTTGGGGAAGGGAATATCCATCGCAGTTGCAGCCGCAGGGGTGGTGTGTGCATTGTGGGGCTACAGCCGTGCAGGCAGCAATGATGGCGAGCGCAGCAGGCGTGCCATGGCTGGTAGCTGCTAGCCCTCGCACTGGTAGCTGCTAGCTGCAGTGCAGTGCAGTCTTTTCCATAAAATCCACCTTTTGGGTCCCCGTCCTGTCGCCGTGCCTATGCCCTGTGGATGCGTCGTATCGATCCATAATCGAACAGCTTACAGCTGTGCTTTGTGGCCATGCATGTGATGGGCTCATGATGTGCTTCTCATTTTTTAATTCCTTAATAATACTACTAGGATCCGAGTGTCTAATCTTAATAACCTTTGAAAGGTGTGCTTTGCAGCTGTCGCGCGCGTGAAATTTTCACTGAAATTTGTTCATATTTGATCCAGTTCTCCATATGTACTAGTGCTCAATTTTTGACATAATAATTACCATTGCCCATGTCATGTCAAACAGTGATGACCGTGTTGTCACATCGCCGTCGACCGTCGGCTGGCCGCCGGTGCACACCTCCCGGCGTAACATCGTCACCGCCATGCAAGTAACCAAGCCTGCTGGCGCCGCCACTGCCGACGGACATGATAGCACGACGACGACGCACGCCTGCGACGAGAAGAATGCGGCGGCGCCACCGACAGACAGCACGGTGGTGGCGAAGACACGGCCGCCGCCGGCGAACATGTTCGCCAAGGTACACATGGAGGGCTACGCGATTGGCAGGAAGATCAACCTGAGGGCCCAAGGTGGCTACGACTCCCTCTCGAGGGTGCTCACCAACATGACAACAAACTTCTTCTGCCGTAAGTACAAGCAAAATAACCCCACCCTACCGCCCCAAACCCGCCCCCCCCCCTCCCACCCCCCACCCCCCACCCCCCGCGCAAAATTAAAACGTGTTTTGGAAGTCCATGAAAAAAAATATGATATATAAATGTGGCTCATCAGAAGTTTTTCAGGATTAAATTATGAAACGATTAATTCTTATCATACTTTAGGAAACAAAATAAAATAGTTTTTCTTTCAAATTAGCCAATTATTTTTGGAAAAAGTGCACTTTTCCTCCCTCAACTTTTGTGAAAGTCTGTTTTCCCTTCCTAAACTGCAAAACCAGATAAATAACCTCCCTTAACTTTTGAAACCGTGTATTTTACCTCCTTGGTTCGATTATAGGCGGTTTTATCATTTTATTCTTATTTATATTGGCTAAATAACTGAAAAAACATAGTAAATCACAAAAAATTCATAGTTTTTCTGTAGATTTAGATCTATCCTTTTATGTAATTAATTAGAATAATTTATAGCTGTATTTTCTATGGTCCAATTATGGTGAAATTTTTCTTCAACTTGCCAATCAGCCCAAGACCACAAGCTGAGTGCTCCGGTTTAGACTATCCCCACCAGCCCATGTCCAAGCTAATTAAGGACATCCTGGAACTGAGTGGCCCAGTTGTGTCAATACTAGCCCAATCAGCCCATAGTCTATGCATTTACTGTATTTACTCAAGCCCACTTTGTCACGGGAAAGTCAGGAACCAAAGTTTATACGTCCCTGGGAAAGGAAATACATACTCAAAGTTCGTCATAAAAAAAAATCCAGTGTCTAATTTGGTCACATACCTAATTCCCAATAGAAGCGTTCTATCAATTGTTAGAGGTACTGATTCAAAAAAAAATATTCAAGCCAGTAGTTTTGCAGAAAGAAAAAGGTTAGCGATAGTGATTGCTCTGAGAACAACTCTCCTTTCTAAATTATAAGTAACTTTGATATTATTTTATTACATCAGTTTTGTTATGTATTTGAATATAACTTGTGTCTAGATACATTACAAAATCTATGTATTGAAAAGTCAAAGCGACTTAAAATTAATAAGGAGTGGACTATTAATTAATGTATCTAGTAGATTTCTGTTGTGGTATTTATTGCTTCAAAGTTGGATTCCAATTTCTCTACCATGGTGTCATTGATTGTTTTTTTTTAAAAAAATGGATTTGATTGTATAAATGCAGCCGCAGACTGTTCAGGAGCAGGCACGGGAGAAAAGGATCTTCCTAACAGTGACAAGTTCATCTTTCTCTATGAAGACTTCGAGGGTGACCGAATGCTGGTCGGTGACGTTCCATGGGAGTAAGTACTGCAGCTGATTGCTTGCTATCTGCCAACTACTTAATCCATCCCAAATTACAAGTCATTTGACTTTTTCAACTCTAAGTTTGACCAGTTGTCTTATTCAAAAAATTTACGTAAAAAGTTAAATTTAACTTATTCTTAGGAACTTTTATTAATAAAACAGGTCATAACAAAAAATATCATATTTTGCACAAATTTTTGAATCAGACGAGTAGTCAAATTTAGGGTCAAAAAAGTTAAACGACGTATAAATTGAAATCGGAGGGAGTATTTTATATCCAGGCAAGCGGAAATAAACAGTACAAAATCCGGTGAACCGCATTGGAAAATTATTTTATTTTGGATGTCCAGTTTTTCCTGACGGGCGAACAGGATTTGTCTTGGTAACAATGTTTTCACTATGGCAACAGTAACCGCTGCACGGTAGATGACGCGCGGACAGGGCGAGGGCTGCTGTCCAGCGTTTCATTCTAAGAATAATACTATCTATCATGGTTCAATATAATATTAATTAATATTGTGTATAGATATACTGCAATAGATTCTTGGCTTGCAGTGATGTTGCTGTAAAATGACGACTCACCATATGCTGT
The DNA here is from genome assembly GCA_038502445.1 of Eremochloa ophiuroides. Taxonomy (NCBI): domain Eukaryota; kingdom Viridiplantae; phylum Streptophyta; class Magnoliopsida; order Poales; family Poaceae; genus Eremochloa; species Eremochloa ophiuroides. The sequence goes on along the minus strand of JAHLJS010000007.1, from coordinate 34,660,724 downwards.
AATTCATAATAATGTGCTGAGTCCACCAAAATTTTTGACTACTGAAAATATAGTATACTTTGCCTGTGACAAAAAATTATATTAAAAAATCAAGATTATGTTCATCTTAAAATTATTTCCATGTATTATATTTTAAATACACTAGAACATACATATATAATATGGAAATCTGAGGACATATACCAAAGTGGGAAAAATAATGTTGCTATGATTTTTCTGCAGATTATTCCTAGCTTCTGCTAAAAGATTGTACATCGTCCGAAACCCAGCATCAAGTGACAAAGGTAATTGCAAAACAGTGCTGCTTTGTTACATGTCCTCCTAGATTGACTACCATTCATGAATAAACGTTGCTTATACACGAAATGGTTAATTGTTACACGACTTCTTTTCAGGTCAGGATGAAGGTGACAGAAAATATAAAACCGAAGAAACAACAAATGACTGAAGGCACTCTTCAAGCAAGTGGTCACAAGGACATGAGCATATATATGCATATGCTTGCACATCTGATTTGGCATATATAGCTCCAAGTGTACTAATTAAGTAAGGTAGCTAGTATCAACCGTTGGTGTTTCCTATTCAATGTGCATATAATTTTGATCGTTATGTAAGGGGAATTAAATCTAGAAAAGAAGGTCTCATCATCAGTGATAAATAAGGCAGATATATGACTTCTTCACTACATTGTGTTTATCATGTTTCTCCCCTTTTTTTTAGCTATCATCTTGTATGCCAACTCAGTATTATGTGACACCGAACCCTAAAAACTGAAATCCCAGTTAGGTTTTGATCCTGGATTTTCATTAATTTGGTCAGCATCCTCAGTTAACTGAGCAGCCTGAACAGCTTCGAACAGCATTTGATAAGGCCAATGCAAGGTTCACCATGGCACCCGAGAGCTTGCCTAATGTCGCGGGTTCGTAATCGCAACAAACATCATGGTTATTCGTCACAAGTAGATGTGTGGGTCCTTGGTAACACGGGTACTCGAAAACACAAGGAGACACGGCGATATATCCTGGTTTAGGCTTCTGAGCTTTACATGCAACAATGTAGTGTTCTTCGTGTTGGGTAGCACCCAAATCAGAATGGAGATCGAGAGTTTGTTGTGGGGATCCCTCAGTGCTATCCTACAGCTCGTCGGAGTCCTTCCCAGTGAGTAAGGAGCTGGCCTTCTCAAGCTCAGTTGTTGGGTGGAGGCAGTTTTGGTCCTACAATTTTGTGAGCCCTCTAGAGAACTCGTCGCGATGGTGAGCACATGTAAAATCTTATAATATATAGCATTAATTATACCTGCGAAGCGAAAGCAAATCAATGAGAAACAATGTAGATCAAAAAAGAAATATTTGTAACTTCTAAAACTAATATGATTAACTTAAGGAAGAATAGAACCCCATATCCATTGCTTCTTATAAAAAGATATCTCTTCAGGCATTTCTTGATGCAGAATCATTAAGGACGGTATTGAGATCAATAGTGTTCAAGGTGTCCTTCTTGATGGTGCACATCGCCAAGCCATGTAACTTTTATTGTGACAGTTGGTCTCAAAAGTTCTTCAACAACTTCAATTTTGAGAAACTTCTTTTAGCCAAAGCTACCGTCACAGTTATAGTTCAATAGACAACTAAAACATTTGGATAGCAACATGTGGCCATATCAAACTGCAGAATCACAGGCCTTGACATCAAAGAATATGGCAAAGTCACATGCAACACTTTTAATTCCTAAAAAAAGCATTGATCTCAACATTAGATAAGTTATCATGAGAAAATGTTTGCACAAAATTCTTTCAGCACAACTGAAGATCATTCCTCCAAGGAAACTAGTCATTTTCTATCAACCACCTCACCATTGCTTAACTTTCTAAAGTAGTAAACATATATGAAAAATGTCTATTATAAGAATCTCCAAGGAGCTCAAGATTCAATTCTCTCGCCGGCCCTTTTTCAATAAAAATATTTCTACCCTTATTATCAAGATTCCCCCACGTTCTAGATCAAAGACACCATGAATAGTTGTTGACACCAAAGGTGGCAAACGGATATACCGCAAGCGTACGGTAGTCAATGTAGCTTTCACCGGGAGTATTCCAGGTATCGTATTTTCCACGGGGAGCGTGAAGTGTACTAACTAGATTCAAGGCTGTCAATAGGAATCAAAGAGGTTGGTGATCAAGGATAAAAGCTTGTAGGTATAGAGAGGCTCCTATGCAGCAAAAGATATCTGGTCTCGGCTTTCTAAGTATAAAGAGCTTAGTCAGCTCCTCCCTTCACAAGAGGCGACAGGCGAAACAGTAGGAGACAAAACTCCTACCCGAGGCGGCTGTACTATTGTCTTGATGCCTTGCCGTTTTAATAACTTGTCTTACACACGTGGTGGACTACGAGGACCAAACAAGGCTGTCACAACTTGCTGGCTACTACAAACAATCCGTGCGACAAGCGGCCCACACTGATAAGATATAGCCTAGACACCACGTCTACACTATACTTATTACTCTAATCTTAGCTAGAGACTAGAGCACTCCACAAAGTAAAGCAATGTGCAGGTGAAGACAGTATATGCTCAAAGTACCAGAACCAGAATATTAAATGCTGGAAGAACTCGGATAGAAAACTTACTAGAAGCTTGAATCCGCTGAGGTACACCTTGAAGAAGACTCCTGACAGGCCTGAAGCTTTCTCCAAAGACTTCCCTCACTCTCTTCCCTCTTTACACTAACACTAATCTATATTGTACACTTGATACTTGATCCTTGATAGTTCTAAAGTGAAGGACTAGGGGGTATTTATAGGGGGGTGAAGGGCAGCGCCACGTCAGCGATCCGCGTGCTTCTCCACCTCCACCCTTGGATCCACCGTCCTTGAAACTGCCTTGGATGGACGGCAGAGATGAAATGAGCATGTGGGAGGCATGCTGGAAGTCGATGGAGTGAGGCAGGTGGTCTGGGCCCACCACCCCTGGTTTCGGCCGACCTAGCCTATGGCAGGTGGGCCCGGTCGGGGCTTCTAGAAGGCGTCCCCACCTACCTGGGAATGTGTTGGTGACTTGGGTCCATTATGCCTGGTTCGGCCGACCCACATGGAGCAAGGTAGGTCCACCTCAGTGGCCCCCACCTATCATGGACTATGACCATGTGCTTGTCCGGCTTATATCTTGTCGGTTGGGGCCTTGATCTATGTACTTTGCTCTCTAGCCTTTGATTGACGATATACTTGTGATCCAAAGGTGGAGATGGACTCCAGGGAGTGTGCCATGGATCGTGACACGTCAACATGGCCACGAGAGCTCCCTACCTGGTTCGGCCAAACCATAGGGTGGGGCCACGTGGCCTCTGCTCTCTTGCATATCGCTCCATTACGTGATTCGTTGAACTTGGAGTGCCAGGACCACTATTCATGGTTCGGCTGAACCATGAATAGTGTCCTATCCAGCGCCCACTGGATCCTGAAGTGAAGTCCTTAAAGATTGTGACATTGTCTTGCCATTTCGTCATAATTGGATTTGCATTATATCTTCATCTTGGGCTTCTAAACTTTGAAATCACCTGTTTTGAGTACCTGCAAGCAAATACTAACATGTACATGTGAAACCAAGTTATTTGTACCTATGTTACTATGAGTTTGCTTATTTCTTCCCAAAAAGAGTATTTTGTTGACGGTTATGATGGAAGAAAACATGGTATAAATGCCGTCAACAAGACCCCCCCACACTTGAGTCTTTGCTCGTCCTCGAGTAAAGTTTAGAAAAAGAGGTAGAAATGACATATTCCAAGATAGTGGTGATCAAAGTTTTCATTTAGCACATAGGCTTATACTAGTGGGTTATGTGGCATTGGCTAGCATATATCCTTGAGACTGTTGAAAAATGGAATAACTCTCAAGGACAAAATCATCCCACTTTTTACCTTCTTAAGTACTTAGAATTTTTGATATTGGTTTCAAAAAGAAAGCACATAGTTCATTCTTACTCCTCAAATAGTACTCTCTAGTCACTCAATTGTGTTTGATTCCTTACCAAGTCATATCTTAAAGATGCCTTCTTTGTTTTATCCTACATCTATTAGGCTTATGTGTAGTTCAGGTAGGGATAAACATGGCAGGCATACTTGCAGTGCATATATTGTAAAATCAAAACAAGGATCCAAGGAGAAAAATATCATAGACCTAGATCAAGATGTGCAAGTGTGTGGAAAATGGTAAACTATAATGTTTCTTGATATGATCACTCTCTACTTTATTTTTGGGACATGGCTATTATTTTTTTCTTTTCTTTTTATTCATGAGCCTGAACTTGCTCAAATATATAATTTCTTTTTCTTGGACTTTCACTTGTCCATCTTTCTTTCTTTTTCATTTTGCATAGCCATTGTCCTTTTTTCTATATCAACTAAGAGAGATATTCATTGACCTTTAAAACATGGAGCAATTATTCAATAGAAATGGATGGCATGTTGTTGTGTACTTCCAGTGTAGAAGCAGCATATATGTGTGGTGTGTATGTGATCTTGATCTTTGGACTATGACATACTTCTCAACAAGGGTCAACAAGTTTTGATCGAACTCAAAGCAATTGCAAGTAGCATGATTAGAAGGGTTTTCCAAACATGATGATCATATATGGCTTTAGGTAGGAATTTTCTCACTATTGAGGAGTAAGTGACACTATGGTTTTATGACGTTTTTAAAAATAAACTTCTAAGTGCTTTGAATGGAAAAGGTATTATTCATGAGCCAAGAGTGATCTCACATTTATCAACATCATAGTCAATATGATTTCCTATCAAGATATTTACCCACAAGCATAGGCATATGCATAAATTTGAACTTTGTGTCACCTCTACTCTTCAAATGTTATAAACTTTATTTGTTTAATTTTGGGATGCAAGATTTCTAGTTTTTATTTTATTTTTATCTAAAACAAAGAAAGGAATTGAATAAATGCGAAATTTGAGAGGGGGAAAGGGTGCAAACCTGCCAAGGAGCATACCTTCGCTGCAGGGAGCCTGGCTGGTGGGTCCAGGCCACATAGGGTGGTTCGGCCGAACCACCAAATATGCCGTTGTTCCACTGTTTGAATCTCCTCATCTCAAGTTACACCTCTGCAAAGTTGTTCTGCCACCGGACCTTATTTTGTGGTTCGCCCAAACCATGTCTTGTAAGTTTTCAGGTCCTTGTTTGATCCAGCAAACATGTTGTCCATCGTGCCATGTTCAAAATTACCAATGGAGCTGTTGAGGGGGTCGTCCGAACCCCCCCACACTTGTTTCTTTTTATCTGATGACATAAACAGCGAACAACATCAAGTGCAGGTGTTCTGCTGGTGGCAACACACCAGCAGAACATAACGGCATTTTATTCAACTTCTTAAAATTGAATGTAGGCATGATTACAATTGTAAAGATCAAAATTTGGAAAAAGGAAATCTAACTAATGCCTACTTTATTCTAAAGGAGTGCTAATCTAAGGAGAATGTGGGTTTAGGATGTCCTGTTGCCCAATGGCTTTGGCTATACGGTTGAGCTTCGCATTATTGCTAATGCGAAGTGCACGGAACTTGTCCTCCATATCTAGGTTTGCCATCCTAAGTTCCGACACCGTCTCCTCTAATTCATTGTTCCTCTTCCTAAGACTTGTTACAATTTTCAGCATCTTCTCCATATCACTTTTCTCCTTTCGATCATCCTCAAATTGGCCTGGTGGACCATTGATCGGTGGTGGATTCATCCTCCTTCAGATGTCAGAAGGCGAGTTGGAGTTGGAATCAAGTGATTCCCTCAATTGCTTATTTTCATCCGAATTGAGAGGGGGGACGAACACCTTCCCTACACCCAGCCCACCACCAATGATCTTGCGGCCTTTGAACATGGTGGTAGTGGACGGGGTGTAGGAGCTGATGCTCCTTGATGAGTCCGTGTAGAGCGAGCTGGGGTGCCATTCTGGTACCTCCGGAGCCTTCCCTTCAGCGCCAATTGGCCTGTGGTAGGCCTAATCGGCGTAACAGACCGAACAGTGGGCTTCCAGAGATCCCATCGCGGAGAGAGGGACCTGGGCGACGAAGTGGACTGAGGAGATGGCCGGGGGGGTGGTCGGCCGAACCCCCCTAGGGTCGGTGAAAGGTCCTAGTATAGCTAGAGAGGGGGTGAATAGCCTAATAAAATTTCTACAGAGAACTTAGGCTAAGAGGTTAGTAACAAATATGGCTAAATGTGCAATGCTAGTGCAACTACTAACCTAGGCAAGCCACCTACAAAATTCTAGTTAATTCTTAGTTCTAAGCCACACAAGCAAGCTAGTAAAAGCTAAAAGACTACACAACTACACAAGACAAGAAAACAAGCTACTTTGCACAAGAATAAGAAAGGAATGATCGTCGATTAAACATTTGCCTTGTGAGAAAGCCAATCACCGGGACAATCAATAAGACACTCACTCGAAGGTGAGGAAATCAATAGAGACACCAAGATTTATCCCCGAGGTTCACGTGCTTGCCGGCACGCTACGTCCTCGTTGTGTCGACTTCAACCGGTGGTTCGGTGACTAATCGGTATCACACACCGAGCCTACACTAGGCGCCACAAGAACCTACCACGGAGGAAGTAACTCAAAGACATGAGCAATCCACTAGAGTTACCTTTGAGCACTCCGCTCGGGGAAGGCACAAGAACCCCTCACAATTGCCGCGTGTGGGCAAGCACAATCACCAAGCTCCTCTACACCTTCTTCTCCTCCAAGCCGTCTAGGGACACGGCAATGTACCAAGAGAATAAGAACTGAACCAAGGCTTGCTCTCAAGTGCTCTAGAATGCAAACCACAAGCAATGATGCACTTGAGGTTCACTCAATCTCACTAAGGATGATCAAGATGATGAACTAGTGAGAGAGTGGGAGGTTAGAATGCAACAAAGTGTATGACAATGATCCAAGTGTGCAAAGGTGTCACCAAGTGACCAGGGAGGGAGTATAAATACCCCCAAGTGCAAATCTAGCCGTTACCCACTTCAAAACAGCCGTTAACACACTTTTTCTACCGACGGACGCAACCGTCGGACTAAACGCCAGCGTCCGACGCTCGGATGCGCACCACGTGTCAACAGGTTTAAACGCCATTCGTCCGATCTCAACGGTCGACTTCGCGCCAGTTTTTACACCGTCGGACTGGGGGCGTCGGACTAAACAACAGAGTCCGACGCCCTCTCACAGTTCACTGTACGTGTACCATCGGACCAAGCGAGTTAGTGCGTCGGACTAAAGATTCTCAGCGTCCGACGCTTCCAGAGAGGTTCAGAAACGCTAAAACACCGTCGGACGTAGTCCGACACTCGCCGTCGGATGATTCATGAACGTCCGACGCTCTCAGAAAGTGCCATGCATCACGCCTCGCTACTCTCCACCGTCGGACTGAAGAAGGTAATGGTCCGATGCTCGTAAAACGAGCGTCCGACGCTCGCCATTGGCCAGAACTAGGGTTAGGCGTCGGACTCTAGTCAATGGTCTGACGCTGCCCCTCTGCATAGTCCGACGCTCACTTCTCAGGGTTTTTCAAGTCTATTTCTCACCCCTTGCTTCTATGTGCTAACACTCAAGGTCTTCAACACTTGTGCACAGTGTGTTACCATTTTGCAAACATTTTTCAAGGGTTTTCAAAGAGGTTCTCTAGGTTGGTTAGATCAATGCACATGAGATGCAACCTAGAGCACTTGAAAGTAATCCAATAGTCTAGTTCTCCCCTTGATAGTCGGCTATCTATCCTAAATGTGATCACTCCCACTTGGAGTCTTGATCACTGAAAGAAAATCCTTATTTGGATATACCTTAGCCTCTAACTTTCCTTCTTTAAGTCCTTTTCTTTCTCCTTGATCATTTCATCTTGATCTTCACTTGAGCTCATGTCATCTTCCTCCTTATCACTAATCTACTCTTGGCTACACATACTTAGCACTTAGATTAGTAACTTGGTTTCATCAATTACCAAAACCAAACTAGGGTCTTTCAGTCGGCCGAACCATGTGAAAGGTCCTAAATGGCTAGAGGGGGGTGAATAGCCTATAAAAATCTACAAACAACACTTCACAAGCCGATTAGTAACAATAGCAAGCTTTGCAAAGCACTAGCTCTAAACTACACTATGCAAGCCAACTAGACAAGTATACTACACTATGATCTCTAGTTCACACTCAAAGACTATGTTACTACTTTACACTACTCTTAAGTGAGCAACTAACTAACAAGCTACACAAGAGAGAAATACACAAATGTAAAGAGTAAAGGTGATTTCAATACCGCCGGTGAAGAGATGACATGAAGTCCAATATAACCAATCAATCACATATAAGGGAAATCCTCGGTAGAGAGATGACACAAGATTTTTTACCGAGGTTCACTTGCTTGCCGGCAAGCTAGTCCTCGTTGTAGCGATACACCCACTTGGAGGTTCACGCGCTAATTGGCATCACACGCCAAACCCTTCTCAAGGGTGCCGCACAACCAACACAAGATGGGGATCCACCAAGCTACGAGCAATCCACTAAAGATGCCTTTCGCGATCTCCCGCGGGGATAGGCTCAAGAACCCCTCACAACTTCACCGATCGGAGGCGGAGACAATCACCAACTCCCCTCAACGATCCTCGCAGCTCCAAGCCGTCTAGGAGTCGGCAAACTCCAAGAGTAACAAGAGAAACCGCTGCGAATCACCACTACCAAGTGCCTCTAGATGATCTCTATCAATGCAATGCACTTGATGCTATCCAAACTCACCAAATGATGATCACAATCAAGTAGGATGAGTGAGAGTGGAGTGGGAAGGCTCACAAGTATGTTATGATGTTTAGGAGTGCCAAGAGATACTCCCCAAACCGGCCAAGTGACTATTTATAAGCCACACACAAAGAACTAGCCGTTTAGAGTTCACTGCGTACCGTCGGACTGTCCGACGGCCAGAGCGTCGGACTAATCCGCACGGTCCGACGCCTCGGATAAACGCCACATGTCACTAGCCGTTTGAAGTCGAACGTTGGATCACAACGGCTATTTCCTCGCGCCAAAACGACCGTCGGACGGACGAACGTCGGACTAAATCAACCGGTCCGACACCCTCTGCCGACCACCGTCGGACTCAGTCAGACGGAGCCGTCGGACTAACGAACGCGGCCGTCCGACGTTTCCAGAGAGCTCCCCGAGCCCTGAAAACCGTCGGACGATGGTCCGACGCTCACCGTCGGACTAACGCCGAGAGTCCGACGCTCTCAGAGCTCGCCACGTGTCGACCTGCTGCGGCTCTGTACCGTCGGACCCTAAGGACAATGGTCCGACGCTCCGAAATCAAGCGTCCGACGCTTGCTGAAGGGGTTAGCCGTCGGACCGAAAACAATGGTCCGACGCTCAGACAAGTTAGAGTCCGACGCTACTTTTTCTATTGTAACGTTTCCGAAATTCGCCGAATCCTGCCTCGCAAGCTCGGCAGGAGGAAGAGAGGACCAAACCCTCTCTAACCCTCGAACTTCACCCCGTTTCTTAAGTCACTAACACTCCAAAGTGTCTCTCACTTAGGTGCACGTGTGTTAGCCTTTTTCAAAGAGTTTTCCACGGGTCAAGTTAGTGTCACTAGCATCTATATGCATATGCAATGATCATGAACACCTAGTGGCACTTGATAACCATATTTCAACAACGATTTCGCCCCTCTTGATAGTACGGCTATCTATCCTAAATGTGATCACTCCCTCTATGGAGTCTTGATCACCAAAACCAAAAGAACTCCTATTGGTTATACCTTTGCCTTGAGCTCCCGGTTTCTTATCAACTTCCTTCTCATCTCTTGATGGACCTTGTGGACACCTATGATGATGGACTTATACCATTTGCATGGATGCCGTCAATAGGGCTTTCTCCTTTGTTGATGGACTTACACCATTTTCATGGACGCCGTCATTGCCCTTCACTTGTGACCTCCACCGACCCGGTCCTTTGCTCCATCTTGCCATTTGCTAATCAACTCTCATGAAACACTTGGAGCAATCGTTAGCAAACTAGGTTTCATCAATTATCCAAAACCAAACATGGGCTTTCACCATGCCTTCCCCCCAGTGACCCTCCAGTCAGCGGCAGTGAGTTCATCGGCTCCACCTCCAGCACGTCGACAGCCATTGCTCTCTCTAAGCTCTCGGTTAGGGATCTTTGAGGCTTGGAAGGGCCCTCTCCCATGGGGATGATGGCGTTTTTGCTAGTGGGCGCCATGGTTGGGTTCTCTGGTGCCTCAAGGTCGAAGAAGGGATGCAGGAAGAAGAAGGAATGCAGGTGGAAAGAGGAAGAAGAAGAAGGAGAGGTTAAGAAGACGAGTGCCAATGTTCACCTTTTCCAATCCGCGGGAGAACGCCGGGGGAACGTTGGCACAATGTTCTGGACCGGATGGGTCACAACAGGTCGCATAGGGTGGTTCGGGCGAACTAGGGTTTGGCCCTATTTGCCGTCGTAACAACTCTACACGCTCCCCTGAGGCTTCCCGAGACGTGACATGGTTGATCGGTTGCAAAACATGGTTCGGCCGAACCACCAGACTTCTGTCTAGTTTCCTACAACGTCTCCTGAGTGCCCCTGAAGCATGAAAGGTTCGAGAGTTGGCCCATAGTGGTTCGGCCGAACCATAGGGTTGCCCCGAACTCCAGTCACGTCTCCTGCAGGGGTACCTGAATACTGCCCACTATGTAGATTTTCAAATTCTTACAAAGTGAGGGTCATTCAACCTGGGTTTGTGTTGCCCAGTTTGACCAAGATGTGAATTTTGAAATTTAAATTACTTGAATTGGTCCCAAGTGGTCACCGAGCTTTGGCTATCCACTTCTAAATGGGTGTTTTGGGGACCCAGAAAATATTTGAAACCTATCTAGTGATCAAGCTATACAAACAAAAGAAGTAAGACATGTAGATTTTAGTTATGTTGGTTCATTATCAGGAATGAATTCTATCATGTCAATTTCTTCTTCTATTGGTACATGTTCATGAAAAACTTTGAGACGATGACCATTTACCTTAAAGATGTCGTCGTCGTCGTCTTGAAGCGTGACGGCTCCATGCATTGCTGCATTGATTACTAGGTACGGTCCTTCCCATTTCCTCCTTAGCTTTCCATGCCCAAATAGCTTGACCCTTGAATTGAACATTAGGACCTTGTCTCCAGGGTGAAATTCCTTGGGCTTGATCCTCTTGTCATGCCATCTTTTGGTTCTTTCTTTATAGATTCTGGCATTGTGATAGGCTTTCTCTCTCCATTCCTCAAGCTCTGAGATTTGCAATCTTTTTGTTCCTTCCAGCAGAGGGCAAATCCATATTCCATTGTTTGATTGCCCAATGTGCTCTGTGCTCTAACTCTACCGGCAGATGGCATGTCTTCCCATATACAAGTTGGTATGGTGACATACCAATTGGGGTCTTGTATGCGGTCCTATATGCCCAAAGTGCATCTGGTAGTTTGTTCTTCCAAGCTATTCCCATTTCATTAACAGTCTTTTGCAGGATGTTCTTGATTTGCTTATTGGAGGTCTCCGCTTGGCCACTTGTTTGGGGATGGTATGGAGTTGCAACATTATGCTTTATCCCCATATCTGCCAAGAAGCGTCGGAAGCCTTTGTTTATGAAGTGTGATCCTCCATCACTTATGACTAGTCTTGGTGTGCTAAATCTTGGGAAATAGTTTCCCTGAACATCTTCTTTGAATGTAAGACATCTGCAGTTGCACAAGGCATAGCTTCCACCCACTTAGACACATAGTCCACTGCCACCAAGATGTACTCACAACCTTATGATTTGGGGAACGGACCCATGTAGTCAATTCCCCATGCATCAAATAGCTCCACTTGAATGTTGTTTGTAAGTGGCATTGCATCTTGGGTGTTGATATTTCCATGTTTCTGGCATCTTACACACTTCTTCACATAGTCTTGTGCGTCTTTGTACATGGTAGGCCAAAAGAATCCACTTTGCCATATTTTTGCGTGGGTTCTGAATACCCCATAATGGCCTCCATATTCTGCTCCATGGCATTTCTCAATGATCTTGATTGCTTCATTCATTGGGACGCATCTCCTCAACATTCCATCATTGCAGACTCTGTACAGATATGGCTCATCCCAGAGGTGCACCTTACTGTCTTGGATGAGTTCTCTTTGTCCGGTCTTGGTGGCACATATCCTGTGACCATGAAGTTGACAATGTTTGCATACCAGGGGTTGGAGTCCGTGACCTTGAGGAGCGTGTCGTCTCGCAGGAAGTCATCGATGGGCAGATCCTGTTTGTCTTTGAATTGCATTTTAGACAAATGATCGGCTACAGAGTTTTATACTCCTTTTTTATCTTTAATTTCAAGATCAAATTCTTGGAGCAGTAATATCCATCTTATTAATTTTGGTTTAGCATCTTTCTTAGTGATCAAGTACTTTAATGCAGCATGGTCAGTATAAACGATGACTTTAGCTCCAACTAAGTAAGATCTAAATTTGTCTATAGCAAAAACCACGGCCAACAATTCTTTTTCAGTTGTTGCATAATTTAGTTGTGGCCCAGTTAAGGTCTTGCTAGCATATGAGATTGCATGATGTTTCTTATCTTTGGTTTGTTCTAAGATAGCACCTACAGCATAATCACTAGTATCACACATTATCTCAAAAGGAAGCGTCCATTCAGGGGGTTGTATGATTGGCGCAGAGACAAGTGCTTTCTCAAGGTAATAAAAGGAGTCTAAGCACTCATCATCAAAATTAAAGGGTGCATCTTTAGCAAGCAGATTTGTTAAAGGTCTAGCAATTTGAGAGAAATCTTTTATGAACCTTCTATAAAAACCTGCATGACCAAGAAAGTTACGAACACCCTTAACATTCGTGGGCGGTGGAAGTTGCTATATGACCTCTATTTTAGCTCTATGCACCTCTATCCCACGCTCGGATACTCTATGTCCTAGCACTATTCCTTCTCGAACCATGAAATGGCATTTCTCCCAGTTCAAGACTAAGTGCTTTTCCTCACATCTTTGTGAGACACGGATCCAAATTCCCTAAGCAGTGATCGAAAGTTTTGCCATAGACTGAGAAGTCGTCCATGAACACTTCCATGATTTCTTCGATCATATCGGAGAAGATGGACATAATGCACCTTTGGAAAGAGGCAGGGGCATTGCATAGGCCAAAGGACATGCGCCTATATGCATATGTTCCATAGGGGCATGTGAAAGTTGTCTTACTTTGATCGTCGAGATGGATTGGGATTTGGTGATAATCCGAATACCCATCAAGGAAATAAAAGAAAGAATGTTTTGCAAGCCGTTCCAACATCTCGTCGATGAATGGTAACGGAAAGTGATCTTTCTTTGTGGCCTTGTTAAGTTTTCGGTAGTCTATGCACATTCTCCAGCCCGTGATGGTTCGTTGAGGGATCAGTTCATTTTTCTCATTTTTTACGACCGTCATCCCTCCTTTCTTAGGCACTGCTTGGACGGGGCTGACCCACTCGCTGTTAGAAACAGGGTAGATTATGCCTGTGTGCAAGAGTTTCAAGACATCTTTCTTCACTACTTCTCTCATCGCATTATTTAGCCTCCGCTGCGGCTCCCTAGAAGGTGCAGCATCTTGCTCAATTGGGATGCGATGGGTGCAGAGAGTGGGACTAATTCCCTTAAGATCTTGAAGAGAGTAGCCTAAGATAGAGCGGTGTTTTTCTAGAATGGTGATGAGTTTGGAGGTTTGCTCCTCAGAAAGTTGGTCACAAATGATTACGGGAGTCTCTCTATCACCATTAAGAAAGACATACTTAAGTCCAGAAGTAAGGGGCTTAAGTTCTATAGATGGTTTAGATGGGGGTTCAGATTTATCCAAGTCTAAAGGTTCTTCTAATTCGGCCTCTTCTTGGATGAAATCCTTAGCATCTTCTTCTAGATCAGGATGAGAGGGTTCTAGAAGCGATGCAGCCATCACTTCCTCCATCGGGTCAGTCTCGGGGCGCAATTCTACTTTAGAGTTGGTAAAATTTGCTAATGGAATTGAAACGCAAAGGTTCTTCCCGAGATGACCTTCAAGGTTCTCCCCATGGACTCCATGAAGGAATCTCATGAGCGAGTGTCCAATTAACAAGTCAAATTCCTCTATATCGAAAATAAAGAAGTGCAGGAGGATATGGACCTTGTTAATTGTGACAGGAATGGTCTGTGCAATCCCGTAGCTCTCGACCAATTTCCCAGAGGGTAATTTAAGTAATTTGTTGGTCAGGGCTAGAGGTTCCTCTCCTAGGAGTGCATTTGCTAATGACTTAGACATAATGCTAACTCTTATGGCGGGGTCATAAAGAGAGTCTATGGTAGTTCTATTTATGACGCAAGGAATGGTTGTGAAGCAAGATAGGGTCCTAATAACCTCAGGTGAGGCTTAGGCTTCCTTCAGCCATTCGTCACTCATAATAGACGCGAGCTCTTAAACAGTCTCCTTAAGACAGCGAGTCTCAAGGCGATGTGGGATGTGATCATTTGGAGTTCTACGAGTTGTAGACTTCTTTTGCACAGATTGATTCGAGGCATTTCCAAAATAGGAGAAGAGATCGGCCTCGATATCAAGAGGAAATTCCAGAGGTTTAACAACCTGTGGAGGAATTGGTGGTTTTGGTTCAGGTTCGACAGCTTTTGATGTAAGTGGTGAGGTTCCAGCTATCGTAGGTTCGTCCTTCGGGGCTTGATCATCCTCGGGGGCTTCATCATAGATATTAGTGTAGGGGGTGTTCTCGAGAATTTTCACAAGAACTTCCTTACCTTCACTAATAGAGAGATGCAAGAACGCTCCCTTGGAGGCTAAATCAAGAAATTGTGCGGAATTTTGGCTATGACCGAGGTAGAAATGTTGCAAGAGGGCTGGCTCGGTTATAGCTAAATCAGGGCCGGTAGATGCTAAGTCTGTGAAACGGGCCCATGCTGCACCTAGAGGCTCCTTATCCTTTTGTCTAAAGGTTAGGATCTCTATACGAAGACGAGCAACTCGGGGAATGGAGAAGAAGGAGATACAGAACTTTGATTGCAGCTTCTCCCATTCTCCATTTACACCACCTACGCGACAAGTATACCATCGTTTGGCTATTCGCGTCAAAGAGAACGGAAATAGCATCCACTTAAGGGTATCTCGTTTCATCCCGTGGATATGTATGCAAGAGCATAATTGTTCGAAATCTCGTAGGTGTGTGTAGGGGTTCTCATCTTCATCCCCAAAAAAAGGTTTCTCCTGAACCATCGCTATGAGACTCGGGTGTTGCTCATAACGAACGGCCAAAATGGCCTGTGATGAACTAGGTGGCTCCATACTAGCGCCCGATGGAGCACCATACGCGAAGATGGGTGTTTGATCCATGCGTGTATGAAAGAGACAGTTTTGATCAACCAAGGATAACTAAGACGACTCGACTCTAGTTAAAACAGCTACCGTTCCCCGGCAACGGCGCCAGAAAGCTTGTTGACACCAAAGGTGGCAAACGGATATACCGCAAGCTTTCACCGGGAGTATTCCAGGTATCGTATTGTCCACGGGGAACATGAAGTGTACTAACTAGATTCAAGGCTGTCAATAGGAATCAAAGAGGTTGGTGATCAAGGATAAAAGCTTGTAGGTATAGAGAGGCTCCTATGCAGAAAAAGATATCTGATCTCAGCTTTCTACGTATAAAGAGCTTAGTCAGCTCCTCCCTTCATAAGTGGCGACAGGCGAAACAGTAGGAGACAAAACTCCTACCCGAGGCGGCTGTATTATTGTCTTGATGCCTTGCCGTTTTAATAACTTGTCTTACACACTGTGGTGGACTACGAGGACCAGATAAGGCTATCACCACTTGCTGGCTACCACAAACAATCCGTGCGACAAGCGGCCCACACTGATAAGATATAGCCTAGACACCACGTCTACACTATACTTATTACTCTAATCTTAGCTAGAGACTAGAGCACTCCACAAAGTAAAGCAATGTGCAGGTGAAGACAGTATATACTCAAAGTAGCAGAACCAGAATATTAAATGCTGGAAGAACTCGGATGGAAAACTTACTAGAAGCTTGAATCCGCTGAGGTACACTTTGAAGAAGACTCCCGACAGGCCCGAGGCTTTCTCCAGAGACTTCCCTCACTCTCTTCCCTCTTTACACTAACACTAATCTATATTGTACACTGGATACTTGATCCTTGATTGTTCTAAAGTGAAGGACTAGGGGGGTATTTATAGGGGGGTGAAGGGCAGCGCCACGTCAGCAATCCGCGTGCTTCTCCACCTCCACCCTTGGATCCACCGTCCTTGAAAACCGCCTTGGATGGACGGCATAGATGAAATGAGCACGTGGGAGGCATGCTGAAAGTCGGTGAAGTGAGGCGGTGGTCTGGGCCCACCACCCTTGGTTCGGCCGACCCAGCCTATGGCAGGTGGGCCCAGCCGGGGCTTCTAGAAGGCGTCCCCACCTGCCTGGGAATGTGTTGGTGACTTGGGTCCATTATGCCTGGTTCGGCCGACCCACATGGAGCAAGGTAGGTCCACCTCAGTGGCCCCCACCTGTCATGGACTGTGACCATGTGCTTGTTCCTGCTTATATCTTGTCCGGTTGGGGCCTTGATCCATGTACTTTGCTCTCTAGCCTTTGATTGACGATATACTTGTGATCCAAAGGTGGAGATGGACTCCAGGGAGTGTGCCACGGATTGTGCCACGTCAACATGGCCACGAGGGCTTCCCTAGCTGGTTTGGCCAAACCATAGGGTGGGGCCACGTGGCCTCTGCTCTCTTGCATATGACTCCATTACGTGATTCGTTGAAGTTGGAGTGCCTGGGGCCACTATTCATGGTTCGGCCGAATCCATGAATAGTGTCCATCTGGCGCCCACTCGATCCTGAAGTGAAGTCCTTGAAGATTGTGACATTGTCTTGCCATTTCGTCATAATTGGAATTTGCATTATATCTTCATCTTGGGCTTCTAAACTCTGAAATCACCTGTTTTGAGCACCTGCAAGCAAATACTAACATGTACATATGGAACCAAGTTATTTGTACCTATGTTACTATGAGTTTGCTTATTTCTTCCCAAGAAGAGTGTGTTTTGTTGACGGTTATGATGGTAGAAAACATGGTATAAATGCCGTCAACAATAGTGTAAGGAAAATGGACCCTAGGCCTATTAACTTTGGATTTTAGTGTTTGATGAACAACATAACCAAATTAGACTAATGGTTTTCCAAATGTTTACTTTGTAGTTCAATAGGACGCAAAGGTGGCTTGGGACAATGGTGTGATCCAGATGATAAACATCTCAATAAAGACACTAGAAGACATGTTAGAAATCCACAAGATCAAGCGCAAGTCCAAGACATAAGATGGAACCTAACTTGGGTGCAAAGACCATGGAGAAATGAAGTGAAGAAAGGGTTTACTGGTGACCAGACGTTGGACCGAACGCTGGACCAGACGCATCCGGTGCAAAGTTCTAATAGCGAGGCCTTACGGTTGTCAAAATTAGACACATATACATGAGTAATAAATTAAGGTGAATAGAACATCCTATACTTGTCTTACTCAGTGAACTCCTGCTGGTCCTGTTGGTCGTTGAAGTAGTACTCTTAATCTCCACCGAAAGTCTCACCGTTTGTACTCGATCAACAAGCAACATACACGAATTCTATGGTCATTCATGCATGAAGCAAACAAGGCAATAATTTGGAGCAATACATCAGTAGTGATAAAACAAGATAAAAAGTTTATAACAAGAATCTACGTCTCGCTACGATCATATAGATGAAGGATCACGAAAATCAGAGCCAAAATATGAAAGTTATGAATTAAACAAGATTTTCCAATGGCATATTTATGATAAACTTAACCATGAAAATTAAAGATGCAAACATGGTTATTAGTGGTATAAACATTTAGTTTAGTTTAATTACAAACCTAATTTAACTTAAACAGATCGAATCAGAGCTAAAACAATTTTAAAAGCAAAACAATGGAGTGGCAAGACTGTAAATAGTCAAATCTTAATAAAATCAGATTTTTAAAATGTTACCGATATAGATTCTGCATTTGAAATGGGAAAGCATGTTTATTTGAATACATAATGGGATTGTGGGCATAATTACTAAAAAACCGTGGGGCTCATTAGCAATTTGGGCTCATGTGATCCGTCGGATCGGATCAGGACGGCTTTGATTAAACAGTGGATGAAGAGGCGGCGTGGCCGTCTAGAGAAAAAGCTGGCGCGGGGGTTTGCCATGGCCAATAAGCTTGCCGGTGCGCATGGAAACGGCACTTCAAGCCACGGTTTCAGAAACTGATTTGACTAGGAGATAGATGGGGAGATGGCAATCACATCTAGGCTTACAATAGGGCTGAGGAAAAAAGCCAGCGCGGTGGCCTAACATGGCCGCGGGAGCTCGCTAGTGCATGCGGCTAGGGCTCTAGAGGCCATTGTTTTGCATGGGGTTTGCATGATGAGAAAGAGGGGAGGATGGGGATCTCACCTAGTAACAAATTGGGGACGATGAGAGGACTAGGACGAGGATGGACGGCAATGGAGAATGGCAGATGCTGGCTTCCTGCAGAGAACAGCAACGGCGTCTAAGCGATAGAGATGCAAGGAGAAAAGGGAAAAATGGAACGAGGAGATCCCCTACATTGTGCAGACGACCGGCGACTCGCTCAATTCGATGGAGAAGTGGCGGACTTCAGCAAAGGCTGCGGCGGTCCACTCCAGGCGAGATGCTGTGCGGCAGTTGCGCAGGAGGAACTGGAGTGGGGAGTAGCAAGGGAGGACAGCAACGAGGCTTGGCTTCCTTTGATCGAGATCAGGCCGCGGAGACGTTCCCACGACACGATATGGGCGCGGGGTAGTGACAGTTGCGCTGAGCTGCATGCAATGCGGTGGCAGAGAGGGAGGAAGGAGATGGCACCTGACGGTTGCATCTCGAGTTGAGCCGGCCCTAGGAAGAGAAGAGCGAGGCCCGCGCGGGGAGAGTGGAAGAGGGGCAAGTGGGCCGGCTCTGCCATGAGCCCAATAGGCCGAGAGGGGGAAGGGGAGGAAGAGAAAAGAATTTTCTTTTTATTTTCTAAATAAATTTTCCAACCCGTTTTGAATTCATTTGAACTTTGAATTAAAACCATCCATCAAAAGCGGCAATGAATGAATGCTTCAACAAGTTTCTACCTTATGTTTGGTATTAATTTTATAAAAATTATTATTTCCTACCTTTGATTAAACACATAATTGCATAAACAAATCAATTTAACTGTTTTAGAAGAATGCAAAATTTACGGTTTTACATAGTTTCTCTCACGGTAGCCATACATAGTTGGTCCCCTCGCAAGCAACCCAACAATCCTAGTGGTCGCACAACTTGCCACCTCACCAACTATCCATTGGTCCTACACCATTCACTACTCAGTGCCCCAATGCCCTAGACCCCCTAGCACTTTTGTATTCCACCATGCTACGTAAGCGTAATCACACACTCCGGGTGTCGTATATCTATATCCTAACCGTAATACTAAACAAGAGAAAATTCTAAATTGCTGGTAGCCAAAACATTTGTCATTAATCTAGTTCATTTTAGAGGAGTGAATATTTCTTGAAATAATGAACTGAACTTCGGGTCATGAATGAATGCCCACCCCAATGTCCTGGTGTTCTTAAATATCAAGTAAATGGTGTGCTTTTCTCACCTCTATCACAAACTATGGTTCCAATCTTACCACCTAAACTAGATTTAGTTTACCAAAACAATTCACATGAGGTAGTGCTACAATGATCGACACGATAGCTGGTTTGCAAGTCTTTCCATTGTGTGACCAAAACCTTTACCACATCAAACCTTAAGGATTGTGGTCGAGCAGTGGTGGTATTTGCTAGTGAACAGAATGATTACAGTGAAATTCCTATATCTCAAATTTATTATTCAATATTCTTATTTTTCTATACAACACCGCAACGTGCACATCTTTCAACCCTTAAGAATGACAAGCAACACTTGGTCTTCCTACGTCCAAAAAATTTTATACATCTAATCCCAACGAAAATTAGTAGTACTAATGCTACGTGATGAAAGTCCAAAATAGAGGTAAGTTAAGTTCCTGGGTAGGGAAAGCCTCGGACCAGAGGACCCGACGAACCACCTAGTTCACCCCACTGATATCGCCCATGGGTTGAGAGCTATACCCATTGGGTATGCTCGTGCCTACCCACTAGCCAAGGTGCTCATTCCTACCACCTATGCCTTAGACTCGGCAGCTCAGTGGGATTCCTTGAGCTCCCTTCCCTTAGAAGCCTAGGCCTAGCCTCAGCACGATCCAGCTTGAGCTAGAGACTGGACCACCAACTGACGCTCAAAGCGTTGAATAACATTAGAGCATTTGAGGCTCGGGGGCTTCTTCGCACCAGCCTAATCCATGACCAAGAGGCACTGCTCACTACTTATCCGAAAGGGTCACAAAAGCGACATGGTACAATATGAAAAACTACTCAGCCAGCCCTGGGGTACAAAAGTGCCTTCACCGCCAAGGAAGCCTCAAGAAGGCTCACCTGGTAGAGTGGTTCACAACAGACAAATCCCGGTGGTGAGTCCTAGTGACAAGATGTCACCAGCGACTTCCCCAGCTCCACGGCAATGCCAAGGTCCATCCATGCCCGTAGCAGCACCCTCATGGACCTCGGTGCATGAACTGCGTTGTACCAGACCCATCCCAGAATATAAGGGGAAGGCCTGGCCCATCTCCAAGGTGGATCATAGTTCAAGCCAATTCGATCCAACTCAATATGTTCCTTCAGGCACTCGCAAGGATGCCAGAGCGTAGGATGAAGAGCAAAGCGAGAGGAGCAAAGTGTTCTTTTCCAGGAAACACAAAAAGAGAGGCGCATTGTCACACCCGGTTTTAAGGGCAAAACCAAATGTACAGTATATGAGAGCCCAGGAAGTCAAATCTCTCATATAGTCACAAATGAGGATCAAAATCAAATGACAATGCTTACTACATAACGTATTATTATAAAGAAATACAATCTTAAATAGCAGACAGCGGCAACGCTCTGTTCTTTAGGCAAAGACTCCAAATCCACAGAGACAACTGACTGGCTGATCACAAACCTAAACTCCTCCAGACTCTAACAATCTGGTACCCATCCAGGATTTTTTTCCAAAAATGAAAAGTAAAGAAAGCGTAAGTACTCTATGTACTCAACAAGTATAACACGGGGTTATGAAGCTCAAAAGGCTGACATTGGTTTACTTGCGGTTAGCATTTTTAATAGGTCAAGATTTTATCATTAGATTGTATCATATTATGCTTAAGCCACAAATTATACCCACATGATCATATAAGATAATCCATTAGGCGTGAAACAATCATCATCATTCGTCGTCGTCCTCATCATCATCATCATCATCATCATCATCATCATGTTGTCATCATAAGAAATCCTTGTCATCGTTCAGTTTTTTGGGCCACTTATGACCAGTGAGCACGGCTATAATAACAATTTTACACTCTGGAGAGGTTGTATACTTTCACCGCGAGTTGTGTTGTCCATATGCCCAGGTTAATTACTCCCATAACACTTCTAAGGTGAGCGGGTAGGGTGCACTATGAAATCTTTCATGGGTCCGTCTAATAAGTTAGGGCCGCTAGCGTTACTTGCCAGGCAAATGTAGGAACCCCCTTTCAATATGGCACAATACCATCTCGGCTATACTCATTTATAAGAACAATGGCTGTCCTATACCCAAATTGACAAGCCCCTTCTGCGCTATAAAGGTAACCTCTAACAAGCTAGATAAGATCCCCATACTGAATTAAAGTCAGAGCCATATAGCTCTCACGGTTGTACTATAAGTCTCAGCTTTTGCTGACAGATAAGTCCTTACGGAGGGCCAAGGGCATCATGTCCAAAACCATGAGCTCTCTCGCCCTATAGTTCATTTATTCATCAACAATCTTCACCTTTGTTCTAGATAATCATTCATCATTATTTGATCATGTATCATTAAGTTAAGCACTAGCATCTTTACCCATATGCAATTCACCCATAGGAATCAAGAATCAGTGTATCAATCTTTAGGATGTCCTTAGGATTGATAGTATTAGACACATGCACATGAATTATAATGAGAGTACAGTGAATAGGTGACAAGGAGAGTCCCATGCTATACTTGCATTGCTTCACGAACTCTTGCTGGTCTTGATTATCGAAGTATTGATCTTGATCTTCGTCGTAAAGCTCACCATCTACTCGATGGGTCATACATCACATACACACATCCATAGGCATTCATGCACGAGCAAACAAGATAATAATTAGGAACAGTACACCAATAAAGATACAATAATATGAAAAGTTTATAAAAATATTCTACGTCTCGCGATGATCACATAGAAGCGAAGATTACAAAAATTAGAGCTAAAATGTGAAAGTTATGAATTAAAAGATTTTCTATAGCATTTTAATAAATAAATATTAAGGAGAAAATTAAATGCTATAAAAATGACTAACACAGGCATTAACACCCAAAATGTTGGTCGCCGTGAATTTTCGTGCCACGAGTTTGACTTAATTTGTAGAAAATATGCACAATCTTTTCATCTCCAAATAAATTTAATAAAAATCTAGATTCAAAGATCTTTCCAATGATATTAAGTATGTACCATAAATATTAATATTATTTGAAATATATTTAGTCAAAGAGTTTTCTTGAAAAGCGAGAAAGACGGATATTTTGGAACGGAGGGAGTAGCTTATCAAATAACAAATCTAATGCAACTTGAACGGATCAAATCGAAGTTAAAATGAAGTTTTTATGGGCAAAATACTCCTGTGGAAAACCTGTAATTGTTTTGAAATCAATTAATTCAAATTAAGCATTCCTCAAGAAAAATTATGCTTTCACAAAATGGAAATGCATTCTCGGATTACGTCTCGGTATGACGGGTTGAACATAGAAAATCTCAGGGTCTCTTTAACAAAAAGGGCTGCGAAGAGGTATGGTTTGATTTGGAATGTTAGATTAGAATTGGGTGGCATCGGGAATAGAAGAGTGAGAGGGAGAAGAATACCGTAGCCTGATAGGAACTGGCCGTGGCAGAACGCCATTGCCGCCGGCCGAAGGCTCACCGGAGCTCTCTGACTTGGCGCTATGGTGCACCATTCAACCAGCCAAGAGCACCGGAAGATTAGAGGGGTCGACCGCGAACTCGCCCATACCCGCAACGCCGCCGGGAAGAGAGCTCGAAGGGGCTGCCGCCATGACCAGTGGCCCAAGGTCGCCGGCACACGTGGAAACCAGCCCTACGGTCACCAAAAGCTATGGAAAAATGGGCGAGGAGAAAGAGAGGATCACGGGAAAGCTTACCATGAAGCGGCTGCGGCCGGCGATGAGACGGCGCGGCGATGTTCACTGGTGAGCGCGGCGAACGGGGCTGCAGTCACCAAAACGGTGAGGGAATGGGGCCGGCAGGCTCGGTTTGTCCTTGCGAAGCTGAATACGGTGACGGTGGGGCTCGATGTGGTCTGCACAATGGAAATCGTGAGCTTGAGCCTAGCTCTGCAATGGCGGCGGTAAAATGCTGCGCCGTTCTGCGTGGGATGGCGGAGAGAGAGATAGAGAGAGAGCGAGAGGGGAAAAGAGAGGAGTGGCACGGCGAGCACCCTTTGAGCGCGTGTGCGCGGGAGAGAAGCGGCGGCGGTTGCTCTGTTCCAGCGAAGGAGGAAGGGAGGGAAAAGGAGTTGGGGCCACTCAGCGAAAACAGAGGTGAGGCTAAGATTTTCCTTTTCTTTTTATAAATTCATTTTACAAATCACATTTTCAAATATATTTAAATCCACTTAAATTTTTGAATCAAGACAAACATCACGAAATATAATGTAGTGGCATGAGTGCATCAATCATGTTTTCTACCTTATATTTGATTTTATTTTTTTTTAAAAAAAACTATTTCTCTAGGTTAAATGATACATAAAATGCATAATTAAATCCATTTTACCTATTTTAGAAAATGCAAAAATTAGGGTGTTACACGCATTTCCCTTACTTGTAGGGGTTAAAACCTCATCGCTGACAAGCCGGTGGATAGCACCAAGTGATCCCCTATCAAAAACTTTCTATTTCGTTGTAACCCCACAATTTGGGTGCTATTGAATACAAGGAACCACTCACTACTAGACATAGAGCCTTAGACAGCCTGAACTAGGATACATCGTCGTGTCGTGCCTCAGCCAATGGAGACTGACACTCCTGACATCCGACGTAGATACTTGCCATGGCGATGAACCCACGCCAACAAGCTTTAATATAAAGTGGAAATTACGGTTCAACACAAAGTGAGATGAAGCATGTGAATTCGAAAAGGGGATCATTGATAAAAGATTTATGTGAATATTCCTTGTCAATGCATGAAGAAATGGTTGGGATATTCAATTCATAAAGGTGCAATATTTGGTATGAACAATGGACCAATGAGCCAATAAAGTTCTCAGGCATCAGAAATCAAGATAGGAGGCAAGTCACTAGCCTAATCATTTTGCCCTACCATCTTGAGATGAACTTTGATAGCATGCTGATAAATTTGCATTTTTTGAACTGTCTTTCATTGTTCTTACTGTTTACTATATATAGGTCTATTTTTAATTATCTAAGTTATCCCTAGCGTAATAGATAATGAAAATCTTGATTGACAGTGAATTTTTTCTTCATTTTTTTGTTTTGTGCAAAGCAATGTTTAATTAGCCATACAGTGTCTGCCTTCCCTAGTGTTGGTAGATTGTATGATGCCTCTATTATATATAGAATGTAAAACATATTTAAATCGTTTCTTACACTTCAAAATTAAGAAACCATAGTATAGTTTAAAATATTATTTAAATCAACTAATTCGGTTAAATTGACTACGTATTCACCATGATCTACATAGTTGCAAACCTGTCTCTTATTCATATTTTGTCTTTTGTTCTCCTCTGTTTACTGTATAGAAATCTAAAATAATAATATGTTCAATTAAACCATGTATTCACCTACTGTGTGTTAGTTGAATGTAGCACCCAAAGAGTGATCAATGACCACTTTTCATAATACGACACCAAGATTTTACCTAACAAAATTGTTTGTTCTATCATTTTTTCATGAAAAATGATGAATTTAAGTGAACAATAAGAGGAAGTATTGAATTTTTGGAACTGTACTTTGAGTGGAATTTTTCCTACAACCTACAACTTGTATCAACTATGGAGTAATATATTCAACACAAGCTGGAATATTGATTTTCATAAACATGTGATGAATTATATATATTGTATAAGAAAGGGAAAATTCTACAAAAAGCATAGAACCTATCTAGAAAAAAAAACATATACTACTAGAAAAACCGATTTCATCAACATGCTAAAGAGTTTAAGAAAGTAACTTAAGAAAGCCAGTTCATTTGTTTTCTACACGTAAAGAAGACAACAAACCATATGGCTGCATATGTACTGGTGAAGCTCACTTATTATGTAACATAAATGCAATGTAACATATTTTAAAGAGCAGGATATGCTAAAATTTATTCATAGGACATTAAATGTTGGAGATATACTTGCATGCATCTCTAAGTCAACGACATATTTTCAATTGAACCCTTATATTATTGCCACTGCAAAGGTTATTGGTTATAAAAAATGACATATGATCGAACCAACAATATTTCCATTTTGGTTGAGTACTCTTGAATCCTTATAAGGTGATATAGTTATATAAAATAAAAAATCTTAAATGTATTAGTTCATAAATTTAAGATTGAAAAAACTAAATCAATAACTAAGTAAAAGTAGAAGTGCATGGAAGAAACTAGATGTTAGATTTTGGCATAAACTAAAACACTATTATATAAATAAATAAATTGTTAATATTTAGTCTTTATATACTATATATACATATGAATTTCTATATTGCAAATTTCACACTATATAATACACTTCTACAATCTATATTTTTCAAGCTGATGCAAGATGTATATGTGGAGATGAAAAGACTAGCTATCTTGGAATGTTTTGTAAATACTATATTATATAGGGGTGCATTTGTCAGAATGCTATGCCAACTGAACTTCATTTAATAGTA
This sequence comes from Eremochloa ophiuroides, assembly GCA_038502445.1. Lineage (NCBI taxonomy): Eukaryota > Viridiplantae > Streptophyta > Magnoliopsida > Poales > Poaceae > Eremochloa > Eremochloa ophiuroides. The sequence continues at coordinate 34,634,591 of JAHLJS010000007.1, read as the reverse complement.
GGGTCACTTCATATGTTATAAATACCCATAGTTGGCATTCAACTAGGTAAACCTGTTGTGATCGGAGCAGAAATCGTCTATCAAGGTTAGGAGAAACCTTGCATCCCTACATTTTATTTGTTTCCATTTTCTCAATTCTAGAATCATGATTCCCACTTTGACAGAATATATGCATTTTTTCTAGTGCAAGTAATTTGAGCATCTTAACATATATTTTAAACAAACAACTTATTCTATTTTTGTTTACCTTACAGAGAGCATACTAGGAATCCGGCACTAATCTCTTATGGAGGAGATCAAGAGTACAAATACTTTTGTTGTGCCTGAGGTTGAGGTGCGTCCTGGCTTCTCACCATCAAAGTTTGTGAAGGTTTTCATGCAAGGTGAAGTTGTTGGGAGGAAGATAAATCTGGCCACTCACCAGAACTATGCCTCATTGTCCTTCACTTTAAAAAGATTAGGCAACGACTATTCTAGTAAGTAAAATTTCACCATACACATACTTAGTCAATATGTTTGTGTATTTGTTCTTGATTCATTTGGATCTGTACTATTTATTTACTAAATCTTTGACTATGATCCTTCCAACTCAATATACTTGTCTACACCAAGATTGATATTCTAGATTCTAACTTATATGGTCCCAGCAATCAATTTACAGAGGATCCAGATTGTACATACTATCTAGTAATTATGTCACACATGTAATCTTGAAAAATCCTAAGTCAATCTTGTAAAAATACATGTTTTAACTATGATCACACACAAGGAGAATCTAATATATAATATTCTTCTAATTATCTCTTAAAGTGGAAAACAAATAGTAGACTTCCATAATTGTACATCAACTCCGAGCGTAGTTGAAGGTATGGGTGTACAACTCCATTACCGATGTTCAAGTCAATTTTGCCTCTATTTTTGGGTATCTTTTTCTCTCAAATAAAATTACAAGTCCAGGTGCATAGTCTAGGTGCATCCCACTTTCTAGCTTTGCAATTATGTTCATCTATCAAAAGTGCTCTTCTATAGAGTAAGTGGTGTTGGATTCATTTCCATTTTCATGTATTACCTACAAAGTTGTTATAAATTTATTTATGGACACACAACCACATACATATTAGTTTAAAAATATAATCAAGTATGCATATGACAATACTAATTTGTTCATTTTTCTTTAATTGTATAGTGCCATCGTGCGATCTTAATGGATTAGTAAACAATGAAGCTGACGGGGCATCAGACGACAACAACTTCATTCTTTTCTATGATAACATGGATGGTGATCGTTTCTTCCTTGGGGAAATGCCATGGGAGTGAGTCCTTCAAACTCTCTCTCTCTCTCTCTCTCTCTCTCTCTCGCGCGCGCGCGTGCGTACACACGCACACACTCTCTCTCTCTCACTCACTCACTCACTCCATGTACATATACTTTGTTTTGTTTCTCCTTTCCAAATTACCTACAATGCTTGTTATGTAAAAGTAGTAACACACTAATACTGCAGGATTTTTGTCATTTCTGTCAAGAGGATCTACATTGTTCGTGTTCCTCAAGAACAAGAGAATGGTGCGCACAATAGCACACATTACCTTACATGCTAACACATTATTTTCCCAATCATATAGATGAAAAACCTAAAGTTATATCATACATGTAAAGCACTTAATGCATCGTAAGTTGTCATTATCTTATACAATGCGCAACTTGTTTAACATGTCTAAGGTAAGAACTTATTGCTGGCAGTTGCGGACAATGAAGATGAAGAGGAAGATGGAGAGAATGGTGAAGACAATGTTGCTATTTCTGCTACTCCCCTAGACGGAGATGATATCCTAGCTAATGATGATGAGGACGAGGTTGTTGATGATGGATATGCTACGACCACTACTCCTATAGATGGAGTTTCTGAGGAGTAGCCAACAAATATGAAAAATAAGCGGCATGCAAGCATTGTTGTGTTTGAAGCTTGGGTGTTGCTTTATAGCCAAAACAAGTTTCAGTGCACCATTGTAGTTTCTACTACACACTTTTTTTCGTGGTTGAACTATTTTTAGTTAACTCATGATATGCGCACTTTATCGTAGTGCTTGCAACTTGGACACCGAATAAGATGAACCTTATCATGTTGTAACCTGTGTTCTACCGGTTTAGCGATGTAGCTCTTGGAAGCTTCTTGTGGACTCAAGAAATTGTGCTTCTAATTACTTTACCTTATTTACTCTATCCTCTCACGATGTGTGATCATTACAAAGGTAAAATACATGCTAACCGTCGTCTAGTAACTATTAATATTGCTTTGCAACTATGCAACTAGTGCTTCTGACATTATTTCAGATTCTTCAAACAAAGTTCTGAAGCTATTCGCAATAGAGAGGATTCTGTATCAGATCATGCCAAAGTAGGACTCCCAAGAACAGCTTCTCCTAAAGTTGGCCCTCGCATTTGAAGTTCCTCAACATCCTAGTGGGTCTCAATATAATGTAAGACCGTTCTGAAGTTTGGACCAGGCTTGGACCATCATCTCATACTTGTAACATCATACCTGATGCTACCTATTTTTTCCAGAACCCGCATTTTTGGAAATCACAGGAACACATTCTCTACGATACATGGTAAGGTGTAACTTGGATGGACCATTTTTGTTGCTTGTTTAGTGGAATGCCCTTTTCACATCTTGATTCATGATTTTCCTCCTTATGGAGATGGCCAACTGATTCTTGTCCATGTGGAAATACATGCTTGTGTGAAATTCATCTTTATCCATTGCAATTCTTATGTGTTTGGATGACATTTTGCGTGCAGTCCGGATCTCTTGTTGGTTTGCTGTAGAATGAGGGGAAGTTCTTTGTGTACATCCAATTTTGTATAACTTTGGGTGAACCATTAAATGCATTGTTGAGTTTCCATCTATTAACTGTAATAGTAAGTTGGTTACATTAGCATAAATTTCTCAATTTCATTGACATGTCCAACAGTTATGTCTTAACAATCATGCCTTCTTCATTATTTCTAGGACTTGCCAAGTATTTGGTCTTCATGCTAGTGCATCGCCTGTATTAAGTTCCCATTATCTTGAGACTTTGATGAAAGAATTGTAATATTGTGTTAATTTTTTTGTCCTATATGGTAACTTGTTTGTTTTGTTATTTGAAAAAAAAAAATTCTCATTTGTAGCAATCCAATGCTGCTACTTTAAGCATGACTTTTGATACCATGTTCTCTTTTTTCGCAGATTGGCTATGTCACACATATCAGCTTATCTTTGTTATTTGTTTTATAATTTTCAATTTTAGGGTCATTCATCATCAAGCAAGTGACTATGTCCAAGGAATAAGTGACCTTTCCATGCCATTCTTAGTCACATTTTTGTTGGAAAGCTTATTGGGCAACGTGGACACCTGGTATATGGGCAATCTTTCTCCACAGACATGTCTATCTGCACATGGACACCTGGTATATGAGCAATCCTCTTTCATTATTGGTGTCTCTGATAACAGTCTGCTTCGATGTGAGAAATGTGCTATGGTACTGAAAGAGTGCCTGACGTTACCTTTGAGCAACCAGGAATTCAGAGCTCTTTTTAGACTGAAGAAACTAGTTAATCATAGTGACGGTAATGTTCCACTAATTCGGCTTTTCAGGCAATTTGTTTTCCTACTTAGTAACTGTAGTATGTAGCAGCTCTTAACAATAAAAATAATTGTTGAAACGGGATCTGCTTGTAATCTTACAGAATTATTTTTTTTCCCCATATATACTGACAAGCACTTTTTTGGACATTATATTTTGGGTATTTGCAGAACCAGTGTCAAATCAGAATTAAGAACAATGACTAGAGTTTCTTCAGTGTGCCTTCTGTTGGTTCAGTTGTGCTACGGGAGGTTTGTCTTGCAACACTTAATTTTGCACTTCCATATATATACACAGACATTAAATTGCTATCTTGTCACGAAATTTCAGGAACCCTTTCATCTTGTCACATACCTGTGGGATACATATCCTGCTGAAGGAGAGTATATACCAGAGTACCAGATCAATTTCCTTGTTTACATACAGTTATGGCACCCCTTACTGGTAACTAGTTTGTGCAAATCCTCATTGACTTGTTAGAACCTGTACAATACCAGCACTTGAGATCATGTGCAGTATGTTTGGCACAAAGGGTCACCTTAACCTTGAAAGAGATTGGCATGCTTCTTTAAAATAGCGACGTCTCTGTCATGCATGCTAGATTTTTCAAGTTTCGTTCTGATGTCAAGTTTCAACCCGCTTTAATTTGTCCTCTTCAGTGGCCAGACAAGCTGCAGAAACTGGATTTCTAGGAGATGGTGAATGGTGATGTTCCTCCAGCACCTTCGAACGCACGCTGAGCTCTGAGATTTGGTTTCAGGTCTACTCTAAGACACACATACATGTTCAAGAGCTCTGAAACTTTGAAACTGAAGGACCGAAGAGGCAACCTAGAGGGGGGAGGGGGGGGGGGGGGGGGGGGGAATAGGAGCCTCAAAAGTTTCTTCCGAAATTAAGTGGCCACTGTCTCAAATCACTAACCCTAAGAAGCAAGTAAACCCTCACGAGATATCCACGAATCAATAAGTGATTGGGTGCTTAAGAAGGACAGCGGGATACTCGGAAACACCAGAGAAGAAGCGGAAGCAAAACACAAACGGGAGTTCACTGCCCAGACCCTGGACTTTCCGACGGCTAGGGGCTGGACTGTCCGCTGGGAACAGCTCGGACTATCCACGCTGGAAGTCCAGGACTGTCCGCCGGCACCAGATGACCAGCTACAATGAACACAACCGAAACTGAGCACTGTCGGGAATACCATGCCGGACTGTCCGCGATTTATAGCCGGACTGTCCGACGTTCAACCCCATAAAAATCTAGAGAACAAAAATGAACTGCAAACTGTCAGGTGAGAGGTCTGGACTGTCCGCAACCTGGGGGCAGACTGTCCGACATTGACACCCCGAAAACCAGACTTCAGGAGGGCTTGCTGGACACCCTCGGGAGCCAGTCTCGAACTGTCCGCGACTGTGCACCTAGCAGGCTGCTGCTGCCCACTGTGCTCGGCCCCGAATAGCCAGACTATCCAGGGTGACTCGCGGACTGTCCGCGCCTGTATAGACAGAGCGCGTTCGACATCGCCCCAAGAACAAATCGAAGAGAGCTCGATCAAGTAGAGATAAACTATCATGATTTTTTGGCCATAAAGTCACAAGGCAGTCAAGAATCAACTCCCATAAGATCAAGACCCAATTCAAACCGAATCAACTGGAAATCGAAACACCCCCAAAAGTGGTCTTAAACTCATTCATGGTGGAGAAACGACCCGATTTACAAATAGGGTTGGAATCCGGAGATTTCCTTGGCTCAAGATGTTCTCGACATGTCAAAGATCGAGTGCACACAAAAGGTACGGATTGAAACGACCTAGAACTCGCGAATCAAGGCACACAAGAGAGAGGGAAATGAAGAACACATGACTTACTTTAATCCCGAAGGAGTTACGAGGTTAGGGCCTCGATTCCTAGCTCAAAACAATGAGTTTACACAACCAAGAACCAAAGTTGTGGATCTCTCCCTAAGCAAGTGTCTTAGCCCTACCATGGAGGGGGTTTGAGAGTGAATGAGAGAGATGAAAGGGAGGGGCTGCCATACCCCTTCTTATCGTCTTATTACAATTTTACGAAAACACCCCTAACTACTTACTACTGCTAATCAGGCGAGCCAGGTAGCCCTAGAGCACTCTAGAACAACCTGTGTCTGTGGATGTGATCGGATGACCCCGCTTCCTGCTCAGAGTCGCCGTCGCCTTGACGTAACCTCGAAAATTCCACCACGTGTCGCCCCGCTTCCCTCGGAAGCAGCTCCGCCCAGGTTTTGAGGTCCAAACCCGACAACCGTCCGTCAGTGGTTTTGAGACCCTAAACCAGCAAACCGTCCTTGAGCCGCGTCCCGTCGGCCCTCGACCATGCCGGCTCAAGCATCGCCACGAGCCCCTTGGTCATGTTCAATTGCGCTTGTCGATGTCGCCAAGTGTCCGCCACTGCAACTGGCGTTCCGGCGTCCAAGTCCCTCAAGTCCAAGTCCCGTGTCCGTCCTTCATCGCTTCTAGTCCATCGGCACGGCCCGCTCACTTGACCTTCACTCCGCCATCCGCCATTGCCTCCGTGCTCAACACCTGCACACCACATAGCCAACCAACATGCCAAATGAACTCCGTTAACAATCACTCATCATAGACCTAGGACATTAAGTGTCCCACTTGTGTCCGCTGGAACACATTCTCCATTGTACATACCTAATACTAAAGAGGTTCTTACCCAGTGGCATACGTGATGGCAGTTCCTGATCTGTAAATTATTTGCCGTGGCTGGCTTTCATTTGTCAGTGTCTTCCAGCCCATGGCACAATGCGCACGAGCAAGATTATTTTAGTTGTAAAAAAATAAGCAGGATTACCGTGTTTATTGGCCTACCAAGTATAAATTCATTATGTATTAAAAAATTATTTAGTAAAAAATAGAGAAACTTGAAAACCGACCGTTGGGCCAGATTATGCTCTTTTTGTTTGAGGTGAATATAGGAATCTGAAAGATATCAATATTTATTTCCTTAGATACAAGTTCATTAATTACTACTGCTAGCCTGCTAGGTGGGGGAATCTTACGGTTTTTGTCTGTCTGTGTTGGTGGGTGGTTTTCAGACTTATAGGCGTCGTGATCAGAAAGTAAAATCTGCCTTGAGAGCATATGCTCTCAGCTTATGCACCGTTAGATTCGTATTGAAAAGTGTGTATGCATACATCTTAATGTGGTTGTATTAAGATATGTGCGAATTTAACGGTGCATGTGCTAAGGGCACATGCCCTCGAGGGTAAAAAAACCGCTTCCATGTCGTGACGAATTCGCATTGTCAATGTCACTCCATGGAGCATATTTAAACGTACTCTATTTGTCCCAACATAAATATTAATATAGTGTCATTTTTTCATATTTTATTAGATTTATAGAAAACACTAGCAATGCTTGTATCTCCAAATAAGTTTACTATTCATAAAAATTCAACCATCTACATAATGATACTAATTATCTATTATAAATATTAATATTTTTTAAATAGATTTGGTAAAACTTTAAAACGTTTAACTCTTCGGTAGGCAAGGACAACAATTATTTTGGACAAAAAAGTAATGAGGAAAATGCGAGGATGAAATAATTCTAACCTCTATTAGCTTTTAGATAAACTATTGTGTTTATAATAATTACATAAAGAAACAATGTTTGCACATTGTCCGTACATAAATAATGTTGCTTACAGAAGTTACTTAAATATAACCGTTTGGTGACGGACGGCACATGATACGAAACAAACATCTCAGATTCGGCCTGAGGATCGGATCATTCCGGACTGAACATGCTGCCAAACCACACCGGTTGCTAGGTGACGGAGAACCTCCAGCCTCCATGGCCCGACGACAGTAAGACAAATGCTCCATTAATTTCTCCAATTTGCTACATCTTTTCCATCGAAAAAAGTTGTTACAGTTTGCATGTCTATCAACCGGATGCATTTCCTGCCCCTTTATTTTCAAAGAGGTAGCTAGGCGCACGGACATATTTTGTAGTATTCATCTAGGACATAACATGTATATTATAAAACATGTTTTGCACTAGAGCCAGAATCGAACCGTCCCGTTAGAAACCTTTCTAATCGCGATTTTGGTGACGCATAGAAAAGGCATTATTGCGTTCTTTTTATTTTTGTTAGGGGAGTGAGATGCGTTCTGTTGGGGATGAAAATATGAAGCGGAGGCATGTGACAAAGATATTTAGGGCTCCTTCTGTCCTCAAAAAGCACAACCCTCGCATTCTGAATAGTTAAAAGATTCTCAATTTTGAATCAAATATAAATAAAAATATATTAATGCTTATTATGTATAATTCATATTGTTGGATTAGTCACGTAATATACTTTCATAATAAACATAATTTGAGATTCAGATGTTGATAATATCTTTTATAAATTTAGTTAAATATAAAGATTTTTTGATTTCTCATAAAATAAGAATTACTTCTTTAAGAAGCAGGGTTATATATCAGTACCTCATTCCACATCATTATTGTTTGGCATAGAAGTAGTTGTCATGTAGTACCATGCAAATGGGCTGGGCCAACTCCAGAATTTCATAGCGCTGCATGTGGGCTTCGGCCTACTTTCTCCTCGGTCTCCCTCTGATCTGCTTACCCTGCTATTGGATGCTACTGCTGCCCAACCCAAGCCTTATATCTAAGATTTTACATCCAAATTGTATCCAAATTGGTACCACAAACTCTGGGTTTGTTTAGATATTGAAAAATGAGTGGTGAGATAGGGATAGGGAAAAGAGAATGGCTGCGATTATATGAGGCTTAAGAAAAAGGACGACTAAGATACAATAATACCCCTACGAGGGATTTCCTATCCCAATCCCTATCACTGGCCAAACAATGCCTATGTGTTATTGAGTTATAGGTGTGAAGGTTCGTGAGTCTTACCCCCTTCTGTTCTAAATTATAAGTAATTGTAACTATTTTGGTACATTCAATTTGCTTTGTGTTACAATGTAACATATATCTATAACAAAATTGATGCATTAAAAAGTCAAAACAACTTATAACTTGAAATGAAAGGAGTAACAAATAACAGACCAATTATCGGAAGTTTGGCACATACTACAACTGGACAAGGATGCCCGACTTGCATTTACATTCGCATACATCGTCGGTACGTCGAATCATCGAAGCCCTTATTAGCAACTACTCTTCATAATATTAAACGATGTGAATTACTAGCGCTGGGTCAGCGTGGCCAGCCGTCTCAATCTGTAAGTATGTCTCTCAACAAAGCGCAGCCGTGGTCAACATGTCCAACAACTGCACGGCCCAACACGCCAACAATCTGATCTTCATAATTCTAGTATAAAAAAACTCTGCTTCTTATTCGCTTGGTTACTATTTAGGAGGTGTCATACAGTAAACATAGTACTTCATTTGTCCTTAAAAGAATACAATTTCAGTATAGTCGAGTCAAACAATTTTGATTCTGGCAAAGTATATATATATATATATATAAGGGTACAAAATTAGCAAATTACGATGCTTTCTTAGGGGTTGGGCTAGGAATTTATCATCCCTACATGAATTAAATAAATAAGATTTATTGGCTAAGATAGATGAGAAAGATAGAAAAGCAGAAGATCTGTTGTTGTCACATGAGGAGCAAGATCTTAGATATCATCTTAAAGGGCAATTAACTAAGTTGTTGAGAGACGAGGAGATTTATTGGCTCCAATGATCGAAAACAACAAAGTTATTACAAGGAGATGATAATACTAAGTACTTTCACCTAGTGGTAAACGGAAGACATAGGAAGACAAAAATTGTACAACTAGAACAAAAAGAAGGATGTATCATTGGAGAGGCAAATCTGACTAATTATATCACTGAGTATTATAAAGAACTGTTTGGACCTCATACACCGAATTCTTTCTCAATCGACATGGAAAAGACTAGGAGGCTTGACATACCTCAGGTGTCGGAGGAGGCGAATCAATTGTTCGACAGCTCCATTCAGTGAGGAGGCAGTCAGAGTGGCAGGTTTTTGAAATCCAACATAACAAAGGCACCAGGTCCGGATGGCTTTCGGGCGGACTTTTATCAACTTTTTTGGGATGTGGTAAAACCAAATTTACTGAATCTCTTTGCTGAATTCCATGCTAGGAGACTGCCTATAGATATTTTAACTTTGGAATTATCACTTTATTACCAAAGATCGCTCATGCGGCATACAATCTTTACCAAAGTGTTAAATAATAGAATTTTGAAAGTGGGAGATAAGTTGATAGGACGTCACAAACAGCATTTATCCCAGGCCATTATATCATGGAAGGAGTTGTCATGTTGCATGAATCGATTCATGAGTTACATAGGAAAAACCAAGATGGGGTGATTCTGAAATTAGACTTCGAAAAGCATATGATAAGTTAAAGTCGCCTTTTATTCAACAGGTCCTCAGAATGAAAGGATTTTCACGAACTTGGTGTGAATGGATCTCAAATATCATGTCTAGAGGGAGTGTTGCAATAAAGGTTAATGATAATGATGGTCACTATTTCCAAACTAGGAAGGGTGTGTGGCAAGGTGACCCATTGTCTCCTATCCTGTTTAATATAGTGGTTGATATGTTGGCTGTCCTTATTTCACAAGCAAAAGAGGCTGGACAGGTCCAAGGGGTTGTCCCACATTTGGTGGATGACGGACTTTCAGTCCTTCGATATGCAAACCATACGGTCATCTTTATGGATAATGATCTAGAAAAGGCCAGAAACATAAAGCTTTTGCTCAGCGCGTTTGAGCAACTGCCAAGGCTTAAGATCAATTTTGAATTTCTGCTATAGAGTGGCCAAGGAAATTCAAAGTGAAAATGCACATATTTTCAGGTGTGACTTGGGTTTATTCCCGTTTAGGTATTTGGGTATTCCTATGCACCACAAAAAACTTTTGAATAAGGACTGGAAACATATCGAACAGCGCTTTCAAAAGAGGTTGAACGGTTGGAGAAGTAAGATGTTAGTAGGAGGAAGACTAGTTTTAATAAATTCAATCTTACCTAGTCTGCCCACGTTCATGCTTTCATTTTTCGAAGTACCTAAAGGAGTTCTGAAGAGCTTGGACTATTTTAGGTCACGGTTTTTTTGTCAGAGTGATAAACATAAGAAGAAATATAGATTAACTAAATCGGAGGTAGTTTGTACTCCAAAAGATCAAGGGGAGTTAAGGGTCTTAAATTTAGATTTTCACAATGCAAGAGATGTCTCCTAGGTAAATGGCTTCTTAAGTTGCTAAATGGTGACGGATTTGCCAACAATTACTTAGGAATAAATATCTAAAAACCAAGACCCTAACTCAGGTTCAATATATGCCCGGGGATTCTCAATTTTAGGGCTGGCCTCATGAAGATCAAAGGGGAGTTCCTTTCGCTAGGCTAGTTTGAACTTGGTGATGGATCGCAGGTATGATTTTGGGATGATGCATGGATAAGACCACGCCCTTTAAAATCACTCTTTCCGGCACTATAATTTGGTTAGGCAAAAAGGTGCTTTGATGAGAACGGTGTTGTCCTAGAGCACCTGTTAAACAGTGGCTTTCAGGAGGTCCCTAGGTAGGTGTTAATTTACAAGCATGGCATGATGTGGTAGCGCTAGTGGCAAATGTACAATTAACAAACCAAAGAGATCGCTTTCTGTGGGGGCTACATCAGAATGAACTATTTTCAATTAAATCTATTTTCAATTAAATCTATGTATAGAACAATTCTAGGAACCGAAGCTATACCTTACAGCGCTCTAATTTGGAAACTAAAACTACCTCTTAAAGTCAAGGTGTTCTTGTGGTATTTATATAAGGGAGTAATTTTGACAAAAGATGATCTAGCAAGATGACAATGGTGAGAAGATAGGAAATGTTGTTTCTATTCCTCAGAGGAGTCAATTCAACATTTATCCTTCGATTGTCATTTTGAGAAATTTGTCTGGTGATCAATTCAGGTTTCCTTAAATTTATTCCCACCAAATAGTATTCATAATATTTTTACAGGATGGTTACAAGGGTTTGATACGAAATTGAAAGCTAAGCTTCTTGTGGGTGCGAGTGTGATATGTTGGGCACTTTAGTTAACCCAAAATGAAGTGGTCTTTGACAGGATCACAACACCATCTTAATTGCAGGTTATCTTCAGGGGACGTACAGGATCAGGTTCTGGTCCTTGCTACAGAAGGAGGAGGATGGCCAAATGATGAAGAGGGGTTATGGGCAGATTGAGACCACCGCGATGGAGGTGTTTGCAAGAAATCGGTGAAGATTCAGCAATAGAATTATGCTTTAAATGTCACATTCAGATCTGTTTTTGTCTTCTGGCCTACTTCAAAACTTCATTTTTGAGATTGCGTGGACCCTTGTTTGGTCATTGTAATAAGTTTGTTCTTGACTAGTAAGTTCTGCAGGTGCCTTCTTCTGCAGAGTGCGACGATGGGGAGAGCGAGGAGGATGGCGTATGGCGGTGCGCTGAGGGACGCGCGGCTCTGTCGCGGGTGGTGGCCTTAGCGGTGGAGCTGAGTCAACGTCCGAAGGTCATCGTCCATGGCGTGCGACATCCAACGGGCGCCCTCCCTTTCAAGTTCTGGGCACAGGCCGGTGAGGATCAGGACGCTAAAGACGAACCTTCAACGCCGGAGATCGACAGACAAGCGTCGCCGGAGTTTGTCAAATCCGTGGCGGCAGGACCAGGTGGATTCCACGTCCGAAGAACTGCAGATTCAGGCCATGGCAGGGCCCCCTACCTCCTCCCCGAGTCTCTCCACGGAGGACTCTGGGAGATGCCATCGCCATGGCGTCTTACCAGAAGAGGCTTAGCTCTGATCGACGGTCGATCTGGACATCTCGGATGGCGGCGAGGTCCAGTTCGATGGAGAAGAGGCAGAGTTCAAATTTTTTTTAATTGCCGACTCCGCCGTGCTCCGATCCGTGGAATTCGCGTGTGACCCCAGTGGCAGTCCCGATCGCTAAGAAAGCGACGGCCATACATGGAACACCATCGCGATCGGATTTCAGCATACGTGCGTTGCCGAAAAAGGTGTCTATTGGGCCAGGTCGTTGGTTCAGGCCCACGCCGGGTCTCTGCGCGTTGTTCAGCTAGAACAGGCACCAGAGTCACGAGAACGCAAAGACCTATGCCACATCCTGCCCAACAAACGAAAAAAACTTTCGCCGACGTCGTCCGGGAAGGAGATCGGATGGCGGCGCAAGGAGGGAACAGCTTTGGCGGGCGGGCCGGAGGAAGTTTCAACCCTGGTTTCACACCTGGGATCGGAGGGAGTGGTCACCGATGCTTCCCGCCGCGTGGCCGAGATCACGGCAATGGTGGCCACGGCGGTCATGGCGGCTATGGTGCACATGGATATGGCTACGGTGGGTACCAGGGCCTTGGACACAATGGTGGCTGGCAGAACGATGGAAGAAGTCAGAGATACGCTGGCCAGGCACCCTTGGCCAGTACCGTCAGGGCCCTACGCATGGTGCGGCTGGTCATGCACCCGTGCATCCAGGACCTACGCACGGGGCGGCACCTGGCCATGCACCTGTGCAAGGGCATGGCAAGGCTGGATCAGGGCAAGACCCTGGGTCCAGTTCGCAGATGGCGACGGGTACTGTCCCCAACCCAAGCATGGGGGCAGCACCTCAACCTTCCAACAAGACGGCACCGGCGCTGATCGATACTCCCAATCCGGTCACTGCTCCTCCAAGTTCCAACACTGCAGTCATCCAGTGTGACGTGCCGGAGTCATCACAAAAAGGAATTCAAAAGAGCAAGGGTAAACCTTACTGTTATCATTGCCATACTAAAGGGCATACAATTTCAGTTTGTACCGCAGTACTTAGCTGTGAAATTTGCTTTGGAGATCATGTTAAAAAAGTTTTCCCCAATTTGAAGAATCTACAATCTGGCGCTCTACCATGTGGCTATGCTGTTGAAGGGTTAGGTTTCTATTTCATACCTGTTGCAGAAAACCCAAAAATAGTTTCAGATAAAAAGTCCGCTGTGGTACGTGTTTTGGAGGGTTCTCTTACTGCAGATCAATTAGCAGTGGAACTCGACAAACTTCTATCCGGAAGCAGTTGGGTAATTGATGAGAAAGGTAATGATGCCTTTATCACTAATTTCCCTTCCTCTGAATTGCTCAATCACATGGTGAATTGGGGTCCGATGGATACCAAGATAGTGAAAGGAAAAATTCGATTTGAGAAAGGGGCTGAAAATGAGATTTTTAAGTATGAGATTGACAAGGTGTGGATCCAATTTCGGGGACTTCCAAAGGAACTACGAGAATTTCCTATCATTTGGGCAATAGGCTCAATTCTAGGTGTTTCTCGGGCTGTTGACACAAAATTTACAAAGAAGTTTGGCAGACCTAGAATGAAAGTAGCCAGTGCTGAATCCCGATCTCATCCCAAACCTTGTGGATGTAGCCATTGGGGATTTTGTTTATGAACTACAGTTTAGAATTGAGAAGGATATGCCCGATGGTGAGCCCAAAGTCATTGACATGGACTCTACCATGGACGAGGATAAAGCCCTGGAGGACAAACAAGCGGAGGACATGGATTTAGATAGCAACAAGATGGTAGAACCACCAGCTGGTCCTGCAACAGATACACAGCCTAATACCTCAGTTGAGCCGAGCGGACAGCACAAGAGTGGGGCTGACGCTGATGCACTTACTGAGCAGCAGGTGGAATTGGTTGTGGCGGCTCAGCAAGACTTGACAGGGAACGTTGAGGTCCAGCAGGCTGCTGCAGGTCACGCAGAAGAAAATGACCTGGAAGGCAAAGGGTCTGACTCTGTGAGAAAGAAAAAAATAGAGAAGCCTGTGGTGGTACTTTCTCAAAATGGGATGCCTCCGGATGGAGCTGCACAGTGAAAGGCTAGTCTAGTGCAGTCCAAGAGTGATTCCGGTCTTCTGAATAAGACCAAGGCGCTGGGTGCTAGGGGAGTGTCGCCCGTGCCATCTAGTAAAAGGAATGCGCTTACTTCGGAGTAAGACTCATTGGAGAAGGCAACGAAGTTAAAGGCGTGCAAGAATTTGCAATCCTCTTCAATCAAAGGTAAAGAATCACAGCCACATTCTTTTGATGCTATTGATGATTCCATGTTGCTTGCGTCTACTAGTGCACTAGGAATTTCACTCGGGGCTAATGAGCATGAGGTTTCTTGTTCCTTAAAAATTTTAAAAGATGTAGAGTCGCTTAGACAATCTGAGTTTTCTAAATTACGAAGTCCAAACAAGAACCCATTGGATGATGTCTTATCTGTTTGCTCGTTAGAGGAAAATTTGGATTTAGATGCTTTAAACCTTATCTGTGCCGAGATCGCTGAAGACATTGGTGATGGGGGCTGTGATTCCTTGTGTTTACAGACTCCTTTATCACGTTTTAAAAAATCTAGATTTAAATTTAATAAGAAAAAAGCTAAACATCATTCGAAATGAAAGGGATTTTTTGGAACTGCAACGGTTTTGCCGATCATAAAAAATATAGATTTCTATGTGACCTTACAAAAGAGAAGAACCTAGACTTCATTGCCTTATCGGAGACCGGGAGAGCTAATTTTCCGCAATCAACTCTGAATAATATCTGCACTGGCAGAGATTTTCTTTGGCATTGCATGGCTCCAAGGGGTCGGTCAGGTGGCATGATGCTAGGTATAAACCCTTTAATTTTTGACATAGGCCAGATAGAAGAAGGGATTTTTTTTTTATTCGGTTCAAACTGAGACACATGGAGGATGATTTTAAATTTAATTTGATTTCAGTTTATGGCCCCGCTCAGTTGGATCTAAAAACGCATTTCTTATCCGAGTTGGTTCGAGTATGTTCAAAAGGACACCTTACCTATAATTATAGGTGGTGATTTTAACATTATTTGAAGTCCGGATGATAAAAATAATGAAAACTTTAATGATAGATGGCCGTTTTTATTTAATGCAGTCATTGACACACTAAATCTTAGAGAGTTAGAGCTGACAGGAAGAAAATTTACTTAGGCCAATCGCTTACAAAATCAAACCTTTGAGAAACTAGACAGGGTTCTAGTTTGCACGGATTTTGAGTCCAAGTATCCGCTTTCAACTGTGGCGGCTCTGAGCAGAGACATATCTGATCACACTCCACTTTTATTTAGCACAAATAGCTCATCTTCGGCTTACCAACCCCAATTCAAATTTGAATTGGGTTGGTTGCTCAGGGATGGTTTTTGTGACATGGTGCGAGATGTCTGGCTTAGTGTGAATATAGAGGGTAGCCCATTAGAGAGGTGGCAGGCGAAGATCAGGAGGCTTCGCCAATACCTTAGAGGCTGGGCAAAAAATATGAGTGGGGCTTATAAGAAGGAAAAAAAGGAGCTGTTAGACAAACTCGACGAGCTAGACAAAAAAGCAGAAATCTCTATGCTTAATCAGACAAAACTTAATCTCAAACATGTGTTAAATGAGAGATTGGCTGAATTGCTGTGCGAAGAGGAAATTAAATGGTACCAAAGAGCAAAGGTAAAACACCTTTTGGAGGGTGATGCTAATACTAAATATTATCATCTGCTAGCTAATGGCAGACATCGTAAAATTCGTATTTTTCAATTGGAGGATGGGAATAATATAATAGAAGGTGATGCTCAATTGAAATAGCGTATTACCAACTATTATAAAAACCTGTTTGGTCCCCCGGAGAGTTCTTCCATAGTGTTGGATGAACACCAGGTCCAAGACATACCTCATGATCTGGAAAATGAGTTTCTAACTGGTATCTTCTCCGAGTCTGAGGTCAGAGCAGTGGTTTTCCAGATGGATCAAAATAAGGCACCTGAACCGGATGGATTTCCACCAGTTCTATCAGGTCTTCTGGGATTTAGTAAAAGATGATCTGATGGCCCTATTTGTGGAATTTCATACGGGAACATTGCCGTTGAATAGTCTCAACTTTGGTACCATAATTTTGTTACCAAAGAAGAAAGATGCAAAAGTCATCTAACAATATAGACCGATATGTTTGTTGAATGTTTCTTTTAAGATCTTTACTAAAGTTGCGACCAATAGACTATCTAGTGTTGCACAGAAGATCATCAGACCAACACAAACGGCTTTCCTCCCAAACAGAAACATCATGGAGGGCTGCAGTGATTCTCCATGAAACAATTCATGAACTTCACTCGAAAAAGCAAGATGGAATAATCTTTAAGAGAGACTTTGAAAAGGCTTATGATAAAGTTAAATGGAACTTTTTACAATAAACCTTAGCAATGAAAGGATTCTCTCAGAAGTGGTGTTCCTAGGTGCAACAGTTTACATAGGGAGGAAATATAAACATTAAAGTGAATGACCAACTTAGTTCTTACTTTCAGACAAGAAAAGGTCTAAGGCAAGGTGACCCAATGTCTCCAATACTATTTAATATAGTGGCAGACATGTTGGCTATACTAATTGCTAGGGCCAAGGAAGCAGGCCAGATAGAAGGGGTCATTCCTCATCTTGTCCAGGATGGTTTGTCTATCCTACAATATGCGGATGATACTGTGATCTTTATGAGCCATGATGCTGAAAAGGCGGTAAACATGAAATTGTTATTAAGCACATTTGAGCAACTTTCAGGGCTCAAAATTAATTTTCATAAAAGTGAAATATTTTGTTTTGGTAAAAGCACGAGAGCAGGAGGTCTTCTACTCGCAGTTGTTTGGGTGTGGGGTGGGTAGGTTCCCTTTTCGGTACCTTGGTCTACCTATGCACACTAGGAAACTGAGTAACAGAGATTGGCAGCTAATAGAGAACAGGGTTGAAAATAAGCTTAGCGGTTGGAAAAGAAAGTTGCTTTCCGTAGGAGGTCGCTTGGTCTTAATAAATTCGGTGTTTTCTAGCTTACCGATGTTTATGATGTCTTTCTTTGAACTCCCAAAAGGGGTACTAGAAAAGATTGACTGCTTCAGATCAAGATTCTTTTGGCAAAGCGACCAGCACAAGAGAAAATATAGACTAGCCAAATGGGAAATATGTGCCAACCAAAAATACAGGGTGGTTTAGGTATACATAATTTGGCTTTACAAAACAAGTGCCTAATGAGTAAATGGCTCTTCAAGTTGTTAAATGAGGATGGCATGTGGCAAGAATTATTGAGAAATAAATATATAAAAGATAAAACTCTAGGGAGTTGTACCAAAAGGCCTACAGATTCTCGCTTCTGGAAAGGACTGATGAATTTAAAGGATAATTTCTTAACTTTTGGTTCATTCAAAATAAAAGACGGGTCACAAACCCATTTTTGGATGGATACCTGGTTGGGAAACCAACCTTTAAAGGATAAATTTCCCTCGTTGTTCAATATTGTGAGAAGAAAGCAGGATTCTGTGGCAACTGTGGTTGCATCAATCCCACTGAATATTTCGTTCCGCCGAAATTTGGGGGGTACAAATCTAAGGGATTGGCATAGAATTATTGCCTCTCTATAGGATGTGAACTTACAAGAGGGAAATGATGTGTTTGTGTGGGCGTTACATTCATCTGGTACATTCTCTGTTAAATTTATGTATGCTGCACTAATTAACAATGGGGTCAGCGTCTGACGGACTCTATGATTTTAAACTCACTCTAGCATTGTTTCTTTCCTTCAAGAATAAAAATATTCTTGTGGTATTTAAAAAGAGGTGTAATTTTAACTAAGGACAATCTTGCACAACGAAACTGGGATGGTATTACGAAATGTTGTTTCTGTCATCATCCAGAAACTATTCAACATCTTTTTTTCAATTGTTATTATACTAAATTTCTGTGGCGAGCTGTACATGTAATGTTTGGGTTACCACCTCCCCACAGTATACATGATTTATTCGTTAATTGGTCTAAGGCGGGTGGTACCTTACATAATTCATTGTTATTAACTGCAGCGTCAGCCTTATGTTGGACAAACTGGTTAACAAGAAATAAAGTAGTTTTTGACAAATACAGACCGAAAACTTTATTGCAGGTCCTATTCAGAGGAACCTATTTGCTACGACAATGGGCAAAGCTACAGCGGCGTTTTGATTTATGGGATCAGTTGATCCTTATTGGGCAGCATCTGGAGACATCGACTTTGCAGTTCGTTAGCTCCAATGGATGGTTATCGACTAGGTTTCTTGGTCTTCATTAGTCAGAACTTACTTTCCGTTTTGTTTTCCTTGTGTTCTTTTGTGAAGTGTGTGAACGCTGTGGGCTGTATGCTGGTCGCTGAACCTAACTCTGTAATAATTGGCCTGATTCTACCTTGAGGTAGATGAAGCCGGATATAGACTATCCTTTATCTAAAAAAATGAAACATCTATACGCATTGGTCGATGCAGAAATTAGGGATATTAATATATTCCCTTTTCTAATAAAAATTGATATTCATGGTACCAAAGAAGTATCATTTAATTCTCTCTGGAATATATGATCATATAGTATACAAATTTTATGTCATTAGTATACTCTATGTCTATAAAATGATCAAACTGCATCATTTCTCAAACATCATCTAATTAGCATGATGAATTGATGATATATGTGGCTTAGCCGGGTAGTTGAGCCGACGGCATCATCATGCATATCGCCGGCCGTCACAATCACCCAAGAAACCGCGCGCAGCCGTGCCCACGAGCAGATCGACGACATGCGCTGATGCGCGTCAGCAAGTGCGCTACCGGCGAATAATTCAGATCAGTCTTGCTAACCATTTGTCTGGTCAGACGATCCCCGAAACTACTCGTCGCAACAACTTTTGATCAAGCCTCTTGGCAAGGTCTTTAAATTAGTTCCATGTCTTTTCTTTTTGTTTTTTCCTCTTTAGACAAATGATCAAGCATCTTGGCATGGTCAGACTCTCCTTTCCTTGATCAATAACACTGGTACGTGCTGCAGTGATAACTTGCCGTGGCAATCTTTCGTACATTGAAAATGGCACCGCACCGCAACGATCTGTGCCAATTCCCCGTTGGGTCAGGGTCACCGGAAAAAGGCGCTAATCAAACATGGTACTGTACTTGACTCATCGGGTCACAATGATCTGCATTACTTACACCTATAGTCAATCCTCAATACTCACGCACAGTCTGACATGATGTGAATTTAGGAACATTGAGAACAACACAATTGGGTTTTTACCTCTAGCTACTTACTTTCTTATATATAGTCATATTTTCAACTAAACAAAATTGCGCGCCGTTATATTTTTTCGAACTCTGCTCCTTTTCCTTCCTACAATCGATAAGCACCGGAGTCGGAATAAAGTGGAGGTACAGGAATACATGATAGCAGTTTGAAGGGGATATACCTGAACTTTCTCTGCATTTCCATCGTGTGCTAATCCTTATCACGAGAAGTTTATGAATCATTGAGTCCATTAACTAGTACTAGTAATTAACATAATGATGATGTTGCTTGGCCGGGTGGTCTAGCCGCCGAGGGCATCGCCGGCCGTTACAATCATCCAAGAAATCGCGCGCAGCCGTGAGCAGATAACCATGCCCAACAACTGCACAGGCATGGCACAACAGTTCATCAGTTTTGCTAATGAGTTGTCATTTGGTGACATGGGTATTAAAACAACCCAATCGAGCTCTTAAGCAAGGTCACTAAAACTAGGACAAAATATGCCGTCACAAAAAAACGACAGCACCAAAGTCGCTCTCCTCTACGCTTGAGATATTCTCCAACAGCTGCTGTCTTTAACAGAAACATTAGAAAATAGAGGAATAATTTGGCCATGTAATGTAACTATATATTTCTTAAGAGCCTATTAATAGTACTAGTTAATGGACTGGGGGCGGTGAAGGACGGAAGCCAAGGCTTGAACCGAAGGACCAGAGAAGCCGGGTGACTAGCCGTGGCGGCTGACACCTGGGGACATCAGCAAGTGGAAGAGCTCGTGCGGTGGATCGTGGGCCGATGTGGTACAGGACCGGTTGGACACGGCCCAAGATGGTTTGCTGGTTTGGGCCTCAAAACTCAGGCAGAGCTTCCGAGAAAACGCGACCGCACGTGGCGAAATTTTAGAGGTTATGTCGAGGCGATGACAAGTTTAGAAAGGAAGCGGGGCTGTCAGATCAAAACTGTGAGAGGCCTATTCCAGAAATCCTTAGGGTTACCTGGTTCGCCTGTTAGGTTAGAGAATAAGCGAGGGGCTAAGTGTAAATGTAATAGGCCCGTTAAATAAGGTGAGGGGGCTTCACAACCCTGTACCTCTCATCCATTTGCTATCCTCATTTGCTCTAGTTTTCCCTCTCCATTGGGATTCTTGAGAAAGGTCCACAACTAAGCACTTGTGATTGTGTTTTTTCGTGATTTGTGACTGGGAATCAAGGCCCTAGCCTCATTTTGTCCTCCGGGATTCATCACTTGTGATTGTGATTTTCGTTCTCGGTGTTCTTCGTTTTCCCTTCTCTTGCTCTTGGTCCGACTCGTCGTTTTTTAGGATTTTCAATCCATTTCTTTTGCATAGCCTTGATCTAGGACATGTGTTGAATCTTTTGACATGAGGGAATCATCTAATTCCCCATGAATTCGTAGGTCGGGTTGATTCAAAATCATAACCTAGTTCTTGGACGAATTTTGTTTTTCTTTTATTCGAAAACACCGTGAGGCAAGGAAAGCAACAATTTTCATGGAGTCGTTTTGTAACTACCTTGAGAACATGCTCACAAAATTTGGGATCAATCGGAGCTATTTTGATCAAGATTTGACTTTTTCCTTCACTAGTTCGGGCTGTTGTTCTGCAGACCACGGAACCTCGGGGGCTGAGTCGCAGAGCCTCCGGGCATATTCACTCAACCTCTAGACCTCGGAACCTCCGGGCTGGATCGCGGAGCCTCCGGACAAGTAGGCTAAAAACTTGCTTCTAGTGCTTCAGTTGCTCATTTACGAACCGCTTGTTCCTATGGATTCCTGAACAACCTAGGAACATTTCCATGTCAACAAACCACCAGTTCGTTTGTGTGATTTTGTTTTGGGCTGTTTCCTCATTTTCTATCGAGGTTGAGAGCATCATTTTTGACTCTTGGAGCATTTTGGTGTTGTGAGATGTTTTCCACTGATGTGAGTGTCTCGCTGTGTTCTTCAGTCATCACGGAGAACATCCAACCACTAGTTGGCTCGTGGGCACCTCGTTTGGGAATTTTGAGTGGTGATTTTGGGACAGCAGCTATTTCGGAAGAAATTTTGATTTGGCTCCCATTCAACCCACCCCCACCCCCCTCTGGTCGCCTAGTTCGATCCTTCAGCTAGATTTGGAGTTATTTAGATTTTATTTATGCTTATTCCTAGGGTTTTATTGCTTGAAAGTTTAAGGACCAATTTAATCCATCATATATAGTGGAATATTTTAGACATCAAACACAAGGGGCATGGCAAAACAGTTTGTGTGTTGTAAATAGTAACACTGCAAAGAGTCTGCTTCTACGCAACGAAAAGAGACCGATTGGACGGTGCATATTATCATTGGTTGTCTTTGCTACTTTTCACCCTGATGTCGGAGATTTTAGGCTCTAAAAATGATCTCTACGTGGTGCAGTTCGGCACATGTGAGGTCGGTATTTACTTCTAGATCCTTTGTTTGCTGATAGTCTACTATGAATTCTCTTGGTCAATCTGAGGTGGTATAATATAGTGCGGAATGATTATTTAAATAAATAGTGGCCATGACTATAAGAAATAAATAATAATAATAATAATAGGAAAAAAACAAAATATAAATAACTCTGAATTTATGTACCAATAAAAAAGTTATATTTTCTGATTAAAAAGTAAGTACTAGGTTCATACCTTTCTATTTAAAACAAATTAATTACTAATGGTTTAAAGAAAGTAGTTTCTCATTATTTCACAAGATACTAACCACAGTAAAACCAGGTGGATCATCAGACTGATTGATAGATCAACGGTCAAATATTCCAGCAAGTTCTAGAGCTGACAGTCAGTCAATAGTCTCTTGTAGGCAGCGTGACAGTTAGTCAATAGTCTCTTGTAGGCAGGGTGACGACGGGCGATGGTAGAGTTCTACTATTCCATCTGGATCTGGCCTCTCCATCTCTTGTCTTCTTTGGCAACGGCTACGAGATTGTTTGTTTGGACTTGATGATGTCAAATCTAGCAGGGTCGTAAGATGGTTTTAGGACCCATGTTGTCTTCTTGTCGTACGAAAAAGAAAGAAACCAAATGGAATCTGACACTGTGCCGTCGAATGAACGACTACTAGTAGTACCGTGCATGCATAGCCAATTGACCTATCCACCTCACCCAACAACCCCAATAATAAACCTCAACTAGCTAGTAACCTGACAAAAAATGCAAACTTGAGAACTGTACACTGTACTGTATGTATGGTGGTTAAAGTTCACTCACTAGGGAACAAATTACGATTAGCCACTGAATACAGTGTACAAGTACAAGCCACTCGTGGCTCTATGTGACAAGCAGTCAACGAGTGTACGTACCCTATCAAGATAATGAAATCTTGTTTGTCACCACTCGATCAGTCACTAAATATGGATGTGAAGACGTACTCATCTAGTGGATGAAAGTAAGCAAGTTTCAACCATTTGAAGATTCATAGTCGGACATTTGTCACACTAAGGATCCGTAGTCGTCGTACGTACTGGATTACTAGTCGTAGGAGTGAGAACGATACCAAACTAGAAAACGCCCACTCGCCCGGGTCGTTCTTAACATTCCTCTTGATCATTGACCCTGATGTTCTTTTTGTCCCTGAATAAATAAATTTCTAGCAAATTTAGCATAGATCGGTACATAGACAAAAGATGATACTACCGCTCCTCCCTGGGGTGGCCGCCGCCGAACCAGCCCCCCACACCGCGCCTCCCCGTCCTCGCCGCTGCTCGAGCACGCGGCCAGTTCCTGGCGACGTTACAAGGACGGCGGGGCGAGGCCCTACCCTTCCCTCCCCTCTTCTTTCCCTCCCTGCGCGCTTGCTTT
This sequence comes from Eremochloa ophiuroides, assembly GCA_038502445.1. Taxonomy (NCBI): domain Eukaryota; kingdom Viridiplantae; phylum Streptophyta; class Magnoliopsida; order Poales; family Poaceae; genus Eremochloa; species Eremochloa ophiuroides. The sequence goes on along the minus strand of JAHLJS010000007.1, from coordinate 34,611,008 downwards.
TGAGGACGGCCGCCTCTCTCGACTCCGGTGGCTGGGGTGCGGTTCCGGTGGCCAGAAGTGCAGATCCGGTGTCCGGGAGGGCAGATCCGGTGGCCTGTGGGCGCGGCAGCGGCGGCGGTGCTGGTTCGTGGCACGGGGACCGGCGGCGGATTCCGGCCAGCCATGGCCGAATCCGGAGTCCCCTTGGTCGCTCTGGCCCGACGGCGTGTGGGGCTCCTCCTGCGGGCGCGGCCGCGAAGGACATCGGAGGGAGCCGCTGCTGGGCCAGCTTGACGCCGGCGTGGACTACGGCGGCTGCTGGCCGTGTGGCTTCGGTCGTGGTGGTGGCCGTGGGCGACGGCTGCGGTGGCGGCGGGTGCAGCGCGACGCCGGCGCTTCACCGGGATGTGGGGACGGCGGCAGGGAGACGATGCTTCAGCGGCGGGATGTGCGGCGTTGCGACTGTGACGTCCCTCGGTAGCGGCAGCCACAGTGGTGGTGCTGGTTTGCCGCGGCGAACACGTGCAATGGGTGGTCCCTGCTCCGGGCGAAAGCCCTCGCCAGATTCCTTCTGGTGGAATGGCGGCGGCGCCTTCGAGCGTCGCTCTCCCTGTTGAGGGCGCCATTTTGGAACTGCTATCCTGCTGCACGACGTCTCTGGGCAAAAACCCGGTCCATCTCCTGGACGAGCGACGGCGGCGCTTGTGGGCGTCGCGACCTCCTTGGAGGCGTCGTCTCTAGAGACACCGTTCGCTCGGCGGCATGGCCGGCCTACTGCTTGTGGTTGCTTCGACCAGTGGTGACAATCTGTCGTAAGGCATGCGAAAAAGGAGGTTGCCTACCTCACGCCAAGACGTCTGCTATCCTGTTGGTGGCTGGGGGTCTTCACTCGGCTGTTGTTCGGCTGCTTGCAGCGTCCCGCGGTGCCTGGTGTTGCTTGTCAATCTCGATGCGGTGCGGGACAACGTTGAAGGACGGCGCTTACGGCAATGGCAACCAGTGTGGACTTGGCCTGCAGCGGATCGCGGCGGGGTTTTCAGCACGGCTGAACCCACCCGGTGCGGTACAGTGTCGGAAGACGGCGCGGGCGACATCTTCGGTCTTCTAGCTCGATGGCGGCGGCTTGTGCGAGGGGGAAGACAATGTGATGGTTTCGAACCACGGCGGTGGTCTGGCGGCCTGATACAGGTCCCGGGGGGCGGGGCACTTCTCCTTACTACCTTGACGGCAATTCCTGAAACGAGTCCGGAGCGTGGAGCCGTGTAGCGGGTTTAGGTCCCTGCGCACGAGAGAGAGAGTGGCGGGTTGGAGGTCCCCGCACACGCGAGAGTGACGTCCAATGGCGGAAGCGGCGAGGCCCCCGCGCGTTGGTTTTGCTTCGGACTCGGTGTTCTTCACACCGTTGAGCAGTCGGCTTGGGTGTAACAGCACTACGGCGGTGGGTCCTGCACGGCGGTGACCCTCTCGGTACGATGGTGTCTGCCCCTCTGCTCCTCTATCAGCGGTGGATCACTTCAGTGGTTTCGATACAAGCAAGAGTGCGGTCGATGGGTGGAAGCCGCGGTTGCGTTTTTTTGTCTCCTTTGTCGTCGTTTGTGAGTAGTGTTTGGCCGTGTTGATGTCCCAATCCAACCGGCCAATGAGTACAGTCGAGCGGTAATCCGTGTTGATGTCCCATGTGTTGTTTTCGTGTTTTTGTTTTTCATTGTACTACCCAGTCTGGGTTTCTTCTTTTTAATATAATCGGTAGCTCTTCCTGCCTGATTCGTTTAAAAAAAAAAGAAAAGATGATACTACCTTTTATTAGCTGGAGTGGTTGCATGCTAACCGGTGATTTTCCAATAGCATATTAGTTATAGCATTTACTGCACACATCCAACAGCAGCAGCATTGAGAAATAGAAGAGGTGCACTAAATGTGAGGAGACTCCCAGAAAAATAAATGGGGTGATGGACCATTTGATTTATGTATAGAAAAATTCTTAAATCACTAATACAGAAAAGTTTTTTAGCGGCGGTCAAAAGTGATCTTCAGAAATAGTTAAGAAAACCGTCACTAAAAATAGATTTTTAGATACAGTTTTCTTAAATCAACCGTCTCTAAAAATAATTTTTAATTTTTAAAAAGATCATTTATAGTGTAATAAAAATAAGAAATATATATTTTTATTATAGCCAAGAAGCCCTAGGACTAGTCATAACTCGCATGATTTATTTTTCACTTGTTTTGATTAAGTGCCGAGACCGATATTCAAGCTCATAACCTCTCCCTCGCTCGATACTTCCTCTACACATACATTTACTTGTGTCTAGCTCTAGCATGTTGTTTATTTATAATAATAATTACGAATCTTATCATCAACAATTTAACTAATATAAATAATCTTAAATGAGAAAACTTTCAACTATAAAGTTTTAGATCTCATCGAGCACTACAACTTTGATACAAAACATTTTTCCATCCATGACCGTTTGAAAAATCTAAAATTTAAAATTCAAAATCTGAGACTTAATTTATATATTCGGAACCCTAAATGGTCCCAAACAAAAATTTAATCAACTACAAAGTTTTAGATCTCATCAAGCTGTATAATTTTGATATAAAATTTGTCTTTATCCGACTTCAATTAAAGAAGATATAAATTTATTTGTGTTGCATTTATTTTTAAGGATGGTTGACTTAGTCAACCGTCTCTGAAAATTGATTTTCAGGTGCAGTTCAAACTTAAGAAAACTGCCTCTACAAATCACTCATTTTTAGAGGCTTATTTCTTAACGGAACCGTCCTTGAAAATCGATTTTCAGATACGGTTGATTTAAGAAAACCGTCTCTGAAAATTACTCATTTTTAGAGGTAGATTTTTTAATGGAACCGTCCCTGAAAAGCAGTTTTGCTAGTTGACATAGCGTTTATTAGTGTTCTCCTCAATGCGGTGCAGAATGTTATCGGTGCCGATCACCAACAGGAATCATCGAGAAGTAGAGGAAGTCATGGAACCATCAGAGTGAACTAGTTAAACCATTAGGAAGTAGAAGAAGTATCGGAACCGTCGCAGGAAATAGGTCGGTGGAACAATCGCAGTTAAATACTCTTATGGACACAAATATTCGACCTTATAGCATTCAAATTTTGTCCCAAAAAGTTTCCGTTACAATTCCCAAATCTTTTCTTTTCTTCCAATACAGCTTTTTTTTTCAATACATCGCTACCTCTACCTTTTTAGGATAATTTTGGTCTTTTGTCATTTGCATTGGTCTTCATGAGAGTGTTTAGAATGTCAACTTATATGAGACGGGAGGGAGAGAGAGAGAGAGAGAGAGAGAGTTTGCTTTCAAACAGGAACTCCTATAATCAAATGACCCAAGTGGCAAAATCTACCTTGGTCCTGTACCACATCACGTTGTAATGGGCCGAGCCCATGCATATGCTCTACTCGCTGGCGTGGCACACGTGTGTGGCACATCCATTTTCTCTCTCAACTTGTCAAATGATGCATATATAGTCCATTCATATAAGTTGAGTCAACGTCTAGTCAAAATGCTTGATGGGACTAGAACTATATACTTCCCCTATCCGTTAAAGAATTTCTAGCAAGCTTGGGATAGATTGAACAAACAAGAGAAAAAGACCTTACTATGCGTTATTAAGCTCCTTAACTTTACTGTAGTCACCATTTATCTTGAAGCTGGAGCAACAAGTTTTGATGTTTTAAACAATATATTAATTGTTGTTTCACCCATTACAATAACCATTGGAGCATGATGTCCGAAAGGTGAGAGAGACATATTTCATATTAAATTTCAAGTCTTGGAAATTAATTGGAAAGCGAAACCTTTCCTGAGAAAGACCTTATATTCCAAAAAAAAAAAAACCGTACGGTATGTTGAGCCACGCGTGCCTCGGCGGCCAGCAGGTTACTTGACTTACTTCTATCCAAACAACTACTAAACGTTGCAATATCCCTATCGTTCTGACTCTGCTTCCTTCCGCTACGCCGCATGCAAGTTAATTGGCAATTAGAACTGTTTGCAGCTGCCATTTGAATTGAAACATCAAAAAGCTAAGTACGTATCTATCTTCTTCCTTCCTTGCTTGCATGGGGAATGGAGTTGTCCACAGCCAAGGTAGTTAGCCGTCGGCTGAGCTAGCCCAATCAACAGGGACCTTTTTTTTTTTTTTTTTTGAAACTAATCAGCAGGGACGTTACTTGCACGAGTCTCCAACGACGACCCGGCCACATTGTCACAAACACATGACACATCCACATCCTTCTCTTAATTAACCTGTCACCAACACTAAACCAAGTCGTATCTTTCATCCGATTCCATATACTTAATTATATTAGTACATATACATATATGTATATCTACCTCCATTGTGTGTAGACTGTGGAGTCTACAAATATGTATACTTATAGAGTACCTAGCAGTAGTTATAGCAATGGGCCTCTCGCTAGTCCGTCCATGCCCATGCTATATGTTATTTGTATCTGATTTTGCTTTGGGTACGGAATATATAGTAGCTAACTAGCTATCGCTTTGCATGCATGCACTATGCTCTTCAAACTCGTGTCATGCGAAAGCGCACTCTCAACGACAGAGTAAAAGTTGTACACCGCTACCTGCAGTTTCAGTTTGCAAGGTGGCTAGAAGTTTCCCAGGTTCCTCTCCCAGCTGATGAGAAGAACAGCTTGGGACAAGGAGGTGGTGACGCGGTGAGGAACATGCATGCTCTTATTAGCCTCCGGCGAACATGCTTGCCGTGCTCGGTTTTCAAGAGAAAGGGGAAAGTGACCTGAACAGTGTGTCGTAGATGATCCGTGTGCTCGATTTTCGTCTGTGTCATCAAGACGAACCAACTTACCAACATGATGGGTGTTCGCCCTCGCTTTCTTCTCATTGATCGTTGTCATGATGGTTGGATTACAACATGATGGTTGGATTACAAATGCATGCATTAGCAAAGAGCAAATTGGTACTAAATCATGGTAAACAGTTTGAAGCAGTACATTGTTAAAGAATACATTTTCTTGGGCCAGGTACGGATATAAACTTCAAACTTAGGTTCGTCTGATAAAAATATGCCTACTCATATTTAGGTCTTCGACTTGGTATGAATGTTCACACTATATTGGATATATGTGTATTCAAGATTTTAACATCACTATTCTTTCAATATATAGGCGACATGCTCATTAAAAAATAAAACGTCTATGATGACTTCATTAATGTCAAACATCTGTTGGTTCAATCTTTGGACCGTGCCTACATGAGTATGTAGTTGCGGAAACAAAAAACATAACTAAGGGGGCTAAGACAATGTAAGGCATGGAGACAACTTTTTCACATGGAAATAGCTGTTGCTTCAACGACCGCTACAAGTGTATTCAGAATTTTTTCAAATGGTACGGCGGACATGGCCCCTTCTAGCCCCCTAGTTTCCGCATGGGGAGTGTGGTGTACATGCATGCACTTGTGAACGTCTATTTGATTGACTGTCTTTAATTTGGAGATCGCGAAGACCTTTTGGTTAGATTAGATAAGATTACTTGCAGGGAAACTAGGATTTTGCGCACGGTGACAAGGTTGGATATCTACTCTGTTGTACATATGTCCCTTTGTTGCTTTTGTTAATGATTCAAGAGGTGAATAATTTGATCATGGGAGGGGTTTAAGGCAGCGCAAGCCCATATCACCCTTATTGTTTGTTCTTGCAATTGACCCCATGCAGAAGCTCTTTGATAGAGCCATCCATCTCGGCATCCTACAACCAATTCAACACAGATATGTAAAGCTAAAGGTGAGCCAATATGTTGCTGATGAGGTAGGTCTTTGAACCCAACCACGCAAGACATTGGTGCGACACTTGAGATTGACCATTGTTCAAGCTTCTAGTCTGGTAACTAATCTTTAGAAATGTGCATTCCACCAGACTGCTTGTGATCCCTCACTCTAATTGCTCCTATATGGAATCTTGTGTGAGGTCAAAGTCTTTCCACGTAAATATTTGGGCATGCCTCTAAATGTTATGCCACTGTGGAGGTTTGAGGTCCAGCCGTGATCAATAGAGCTGCTTCAAAATTGTTGAATTGGAAGGCCATGTTCTTGGACATCCATAAGCGGCTTACTTTGGTAAAAAAATTTGTGCTATCTTTAATTCCACTGCACTTCATTACAGTCTTTCAATTAAGAAATGACCAATAAAATAGTTTAAGAAGAGTAGGAAGGGGTTCCTTGGGAAAGGGGAAGCTAATGGGAATGGGAGTCACTATCTAGTGCAATGGCCAAAAGCCCAAAGAATCTTGGTGGACTGTGGATTCTATACTTGGAAAGATTTTGGAAGGGCTTCGAGATTTAGATGGCTATGCCTATCTTGAAAGACCATGAGTGAAATTTGCTCCGCCTTGCGATCAAATGGACAAAGCTCTTCTGTATGCCTCGATGGTGATGACTGCTGGGGGGAGTATGGGAGACAAAGTGAGTTTTTCGTAATCATCATGGCAAAATGGTCGAGCACAAATTTATTAGCGCTAGAACGGTACTCATTGGCTTGGAGAAAGAACCAAAAGGGACTTGTAGTGCAAGATCGGTGTAGCTCACTTTAAAGGATCAATATCCCCTTTGAATTCCAAGTCCATCTAGAGGGCTCTAGTCAAATGCTAGGTGGAATACCGGTCCATTGCATGGTTACTAGTATATATGTGATGAACATGCAAAGATCCTAAAGAGACGATAATTTAATACAAATGAATTGACCATGCAATCCAACATATCCATTATGTGTTGAACATCTAGAGGCAACGATGTATCTTTGTGTTATTTGCCCTTTCGCTTCAGCAGTTTGATTGCCTGTCAGAAATTGGCCATGAGATTGCATAAGGTTACCATCACCAAATGTGGAGACAATGCAACAATGGTGGGAGGGCTCACTATAGGGGCAATCCGCTTTGAAGCAAAGAACAATGGCAGCAATACTCATGTGCACGGTGTGGAATATATGCAAGGAGCGAAATTGAGGAACTTTCAAAGAAATTAGCAAGATCACCTTTTACAAAGTGCCGGGATTAATGAATGAGATGTTGGGGCTTCTGAAACAAGCCGGCAGAATGCACAAATGTTCTTTAATGTTTTTTTCTCTTTATGTATTGCGTTTATGTCCTTATTTTTTTCATGTAATTTTCTTATGTAAACTTTCGCTTGTTTTCTTCTTATACGATATGAAAATCTTCTTCTAATGTTTGCTAAAAAAAGAAATATAGGTATAGTTTAACTTTGTTGTTATTTTTTCCTAGCATTATATTTTAGTAGAACTGTACATTAGATAAATGTTCATTTTCAAACTACTCAGAATATCACTATAATATGCTTTTGTGTGAAGAGAATTAATTCTGAATTATATTAGTGGCAAAAACTCAACATTTTTGGGCAATTGAGACACAAAATAATGGACCTGTGCAAAATTTATTCGAAATTTATCATTGACTCGCCATTTGACATGGCTGCACTCAAGTTGTTCCCAATGCAAGTATCTGTCCATACACATAACCACTGAACACACAAAATAAACACTATCCAAACATATAAACAATAACAAATTGGTAAAGTGGACAGCATAAGCCTAGCAAAGTTAAGAATGAGAGAGGGTGAGGAGAATGTACCTATTCGACTTTATATCATAAATAAATTATAATAAGTCTATACTGAGTGGGCATGGGCATGGGCAAGGGAGCAAGAAAACAAAAGAAAAAAAAAAGGGATTGTACTTGCGGGCAGATAATCACCGCACAGGCATGGGTGAGCAGATAAGCAAACCAGCTCAACCCGGTGAGTAAGCCGGCACTGTCAGCAGTCCAAAACCGGATTAAAACATGGCGAGCACAGGGAAGTAACGCCAGGCACAGTTGCCCGCAATAGTAATCTGACGCCGAGGTTGCATCACACAGACTGGTAGTCGGTAGTTATGCGTCGCCTGACAGCGCAATCTTGCCCTCCCCGGCTGCCCCTGCCCCTGCACCAACAATTAGTTAAATAAATTTTGCCGACGCTAATCATCATCGTCCACCACACTAACGACCCCCGCCCCCCTCCCTTGACGACGGATGGAGATGGACGCCGCGGCGGCGGCGGAGTGAGAGAGCACAGCAGCACGGAGCAGTTGAGCTGAGTGCCAGAGCAGAGCAGGATTAGCCACCAGATCCACCACCTGACCGCGTCCACACCCGCCCGCTCACGCCTGTGCCTTACCATGTCCTCCCGCCTGCCGCTCCCCCTCCCCATCCTCCGCCTCCCCACACCATGCCGCCGCCGCGCCGGCTCCGGCTCCGGCCCCACCTCCATGCCGCCTTCCTCATCGTGCTGCACGTCCTCTTCCTGCTCGCGGCGCGGCGGCCCGCGGCGGCGTCCGCGCTCTCCACCTTCGCGCTGGCCAAGGCGGACGCCACCACCATAGTGTGCGCGCTGCTGCCCTCCGCGGCGTCCCCGCTGCTGGTCGACCTCAACTGCACGGCGGCCGGCGGCGACCACGCGCGCCAGGAGACGTACCCGTCCTCGCACCCCTTCGCCGCGCTGGCCGGCGGCGAGGACTTCCTCTGCGCCGTGGGGCCCTCCGGCGAGCGCGCGGGCGACGTCGACATGCGCTGGTGGGACCTGTCCTCCTCCTCCGGCGGCGGCGGCGGCGGCGGCAGATCCAAGCGGGTCTACATGGGCCCGCCGCTCCAGGCGCTGTCCTCGAGCGGGTACCGCGTCTGCGGCGTGCTCGACAGTGGGGAGCTCCACTGCTGGCGCTGGCGCGGCCTCAACATCTCCAGCGACCTCCGGTTCGTCGCCGCCTGCCGTGGGGAAACGGCTTCGTGTGCGGGATCCTGAGGGGGACGCCGGCCTCCATCCGCTGCTTCGGCAACGACACGGCGGCCCCGGCCGTCGCCGGCGCGCCGACGGGCGGGAGCTTCGACGTCGTGGCGGCGTGCGGCCACCGCGCGTGCGCGCTGTCCACGACGGGGGCGCTCACGTGCTGGGGCCGCGACCGGCCCAGCGTGAGCGACGACGCCACCGGGTACGCCGCGCTGGCATTGGGGGACGCCGGCGTGTGCGGCCTGCGCACCAACTTCACCATCCGCTGCTTCGGCGACGGCGTCGCCCACCCGCCGCCGGGGCTCGTGCGCGCCCAGTTCCTCGACGTGCGCGCGCGCGGCGGGGCCTTCTGCGGCGTGCTCATGGCCAACTACTCCCTCGTCTGCTGGGGCGGCGCCGAGTTCAACGCCACCAACCGCCTCGTCTTCGGCCGCGTCATGCCGGGGCCCTGCCAGCCCATGTCCTCCTGCCAATGCGGCGTCTTGCCGGGCTCCGCCAACCTCTGCGACGAGGGCCGCTGCGTCTGCGTCGACTGCGCGTTCGAGCTCAACGTCGCCAGGCCCAACGCGTCGGTCCTCCCCGGGAAGGGCGGCGGCAGGAGCAGGAGGACCATGTGGATCGCCATCGTCGCGGCCGCCGCCGCTTTCCTCGTCTTCTTCGCGGCATTGCAGCTCGCGCTGGTCCTGTGGTGCCGCCGGCGCCGGCGCAGGAAACAACAGGACGCCTCCGGCGGTGTGCAGCAGTCGCTGATGCCGCCGAGGCTCGGGTCCAGCCGGAGCAGGGGCCCGGGCAGCGTGGTGGAGCGCTTCACGCTGGAGATGCTCCACGCCGCGACGGGCGGGTTCTCCGACGACAGCCGGATCGGGACGGGGAGCTTCGGGTCCGTGTACCGCGGCACCCTCCCCGACGGGCGCGAGGTGGCCATCAAGCGCGCCGAGGACTCGGCCAGGGCGGCGTCGAGCTCGGTGGTGGCGCGGCGGCGGGACCGCGAGACGGCGTTCAGCTCGGAGCTCACCGCGCTGGCGCGCGCCAACCACAAGAACATCGTGTGCCTGCTGGGGTGCTGCGCCGACGCCGGCGAGCGCGTGCTGGTGTACGAGTTCATGGCGAACGGCACGCTGCACGACCAGCTGCACAGCCGCAGCCCCATGGCGGCGGCCGTGGCGTCGTGGCGGGGGCGGCTCACCATCGCGCTGGGCGCGGCGCGGGGCATCGAGTACATGCACGTCTACGCCGTGCCGCCCATCATCCACCGCGACGTCAAGTCCGCCAACATCCTGCTCGACGACGCGTGGACGGCCAAGATCGCCGACTTCGGGCTGTCCTCCGTGCTCGACCCCAGCGCCTGCGGCGACGGCGACGGCGGCGGCGGCGCGCCGGCGCAGGAGCCGCCGCTGTACACGGGGGGCACGGTGGGGTACATGGACCCGGAGTACTACCGGCTGCAGCACCTGACGGACAAGAGCGACGTGTACAGCTTCGGCGTGGTGCTGCTGGAGCTCATGTCCGGCTGCCGCGTCGTGCAGCGCTACGCCGAGAGCGTGACGCCCAAGAACGTGGTGGAGTTCGCCGTGCCGCACATCCTTGCCGACGACGTCGCGCGCGTGCTCGACCCGCGCCTCCCGGCGCCCACGCCGGAGGAGGCCGAGGCGCTGGCCTACGTGGGGTACCTCGCCGCCGACTGCGTGGGCCCCGTCGGGTGCGACCGCCCGTCCATGACCGAGGTCGTCGACGCCCTGGAGCGCGCCCTCGCCGCCTGCGGGGCGCCGCCGCTCTCCCGCGCCGGCACCGGCCGCCGCCCCGTGCTCTCCCGCTCCGGCACCGACCAGTTCGACCTCACCGACACCGACTAGCCGCCATTGCCGTCTCGGACTCGAAGCTGCTGACGAGACGTCGCCATTCGCGTTGCGTCATCGGCCACTTCCATGGACCATGGTGCTTGCCAACTGCAAGCCGCCGCACGCGCCCGTCGCCATTGGGGACACCAACCAAATTGCCCCGCCCCTGGGCCCATGGGTTTCCGTTCAAAAAGGGCGATCAAGCAAGAGCGGGATCAGATCACAAGGCAATCGACGCCGACATCTCCGATGCCACCGCGTGATCAACGGATTGATTTCTTGGTGAGATAGCCTTCGATTGACTTGCGAACAACCCCCCCAGCGACAGGGCAGCGGAACAACACATGGCCCGTGAAACGACTTGACGAGACCAGCAAGCACGACGGAAAAGATCATTCATTCTTTCTTTCTTTCTTTCTTTCTCCTCCCCACTGTCTCCTTCCTTGCTGTATTCGTTGTATACTTGTATCTTTGCTTTCGGCTTTTCCTCGTTGGAAGGTTTCCATATTCTTTTACCAATGTGCATAGATAGATAGATCAGTGACAAAGATTGAGAAGAAAAGAATCACGGTTTACATTTGCTTTCAATTTTGTTAGGACCAGCTCCATCTGTTCTATTCATTGGATTTTTTTTTCCCGTCCTGTTGCAACGCCAACAACGAGAGCTATAGAAAAAATAAATAAATTGTTGAGAACTACTACTACTCTGGTTGTTTCAGTGCTTGGATCTGTAAATGGTGCCGGCTGGCACACGAAGCAGGGATGTTTCATTCGAATCGATCATTGCATCATGGAAAGATTTAGTTTCTGAAGTTGACATGTGCATTGCTGAGGTCAAAAGGATGAAAAGGAAACTTTTTTCCTTCAGTGCTTGCTCATCTTCCTCCCTTTACTCCAAAACGTTTTCACTTGGGCAGACATGAAGTTGTTAAGCTCCTTTGTCAGCTAACTGCCTGCATGCATCACCTTTTGGGCCTGCATATGAACGGCTGCCCCTTTTTAGAACATGGCATCAGGTAGGCAGTAGGTAGCACCGATTTCCAATTCGGAAACGATGGATCCTTTGGTGTTCTTTTATAGCCGCCTCCTATAGAATAACTAGGGTTCTAGAGTCATGCGTGTCAGTGTGGGGAAGGTATAGTCCGATGGACCATCTTACTGCTAACTAGAGGCACTAACGAAATGTCTCCATATACTGTACTAATTACTATAATGAAACACGCCATTACTATTTATAAGGTGTGCTAGATAAAATCCTAAAATATCTCAGGGAAAAACTACCAACTATCAGCAGAGTAGCTAGACTAAAATTATCATAGACTATGATTACAATTAGGCATAAAATGTTTCTAAGGAATTGCCCACATTTTGTCATTAAACATAATCTAAAGTAAACATAGATTGCATCAAGTTGCTCAGATATGATATTGTAGTAGATAGTCTAAGTAAAAATTTAAATTTGCATCCAAACTACCTAGTCCACTGCTATTAAAATAAATTATATATTTTTTTTCTAAAATTTAGTTTTAAATTCTTTGATATAGCAGATTCAATAACAAGGGCACCAAAATGTGTATTTTGCCATTGTAAAAACTAAGAATACAATCTAGGACGGATCTCGAATCATGTTAACATAAAAGAAAACGAAGTTTTTCGATAAGTTTGAGAAGTTTTCAATGCAAAACGCACAAAAGTGGAGAGATCGTATAAGACCAATGGGAACATAACCACAAATCATATTAAAAAGATGGCCTCCTATTGTTGCTGAAAATCTCCATTTACCACGCGTATTTGAAATTGGGTTGATTAGACTTGTTCTAAAACCTAAAGGGCTGGGACAGAGAGTATTGAGTAATAAGCCACCCTGAATATCATTGTAAATAAGAAATTGTCTTTGTAAATATTATTACATATATAGTACTGGAAAGAAGGAGGTGGTGACCGAATATGATATGGTGGAAACAATGGATATGTGTTTTGAATCTCAGCTTGGTCTGTAAAGACGAGTTCATTAATCCTTCATACAGTACCTGCGTAAACGTGGCTACTAGGGAGAGAAAGGATGCAAGCAACAAATTTATTAAGGAGTTGTTTGTCTGTCCGTGACTGAGGAGTGTCAATTGGCCGTCAACACACGCGACGCCACGAGCGGGCGCTAGCTAGGAGAGGAACCGAACCCGTCCACGTCGATCGAGGCCCGCGAGGGGCGGCCGGCAGAGGCCAGATAGCATAGCAATTAGCAAGGCTGAGTGATGATGATCGATCGCCCGGCGATGGTCATCGGCGGCATTGACGGTCCAAAGCGAGCGACAGCAATAATAGGTACCAGACACAGGCTGGACCTGTCGTCCTTTGTGAGTAGTGTTTGGCCGTGTTGATGTCCCAATCCAACCGGCCAATGAGTACAGTCGAGCGGTAATCCAATCGAGCGAGTTTGTTTTTTATTTCTTTTCTTTTTCTTGTCTATGATCTCCTAGGATCATAGTCTTGTATTTTCTTCTTCTATATCAATGAAACACGCACTATCTTGTGCGGTTCGTTCAAACAAAAAAGACACAGGCTGGACGGCTGGCTGACGACGGGAGGAGACGTTGGACCATTCCGCGCGCATGCGTTGACGCCTCCGGGCCTCCCACTCATTTTACCTACCTGGCTGGCTGCCGCCGCGACCGCGAGCGTGAGCGTGAGCATGAGGGGGAAAGTTCGTCGTCGCCGCCGTCGCCGTCTGCGCGCTGTCTGGCATGTCTCTCCCATCTGCATCTGCGCATGCGGGTGTCAGCGCGCGTGGACGGGCTCGGATCCTGACTAGGACGCCTTTGTCTTGTTGCGGCCGGCGGCCAGGCGCCGTGCGTGGGCCGGGGCTGCGCTGCGCCGACCGCCGACGCCGAGAGATGGGATCATATCATGGGATCTGTACAGGCTTGGGGCTTGGCAGCTTGCCTTGCCTTGCGGACATGGTGGTCAGTGCTCACTCACGTGTCGTCGTACGAAGACGGCCGTTCAATTGCTTTTCCAGGCACGGTGGCGCCGCGGCACGTGCATTACCTCCCAGGTGGCGGCACCATCGTCTCCCAGCCGGCCGGCAAAAGACCACGGCCAGGTGCACAGCCATTGCTCGCTTGTGACACAAAAACGCTGTGCTTGTAGGTGCGTCAAGTGTAACTGCGTCGTGCTCCTTGCTGCCAACGGTACTACTCCCCATGGGCAGGTAACTGGCCGCCGTTGACGTCGTGCGTGAGTTAGATTCGTCCAAGGATAGGCGTCCATAGCAACGACATGAAATAAAGAAAGAAGTTGCGGGAAAGACGGCACAGGAATAGCGGATTCGTGTGATGAGGTTGTGTATGATGCTGGCATGTTTATCAATTGGTAAAAGATAGGAAAGAGAGATGGGATACTGTTGGAGACAGATTTTTTTTCTTTTTTTTTACCTAAAAAGGATAAAGAAGAAATATTTGGTACTCTTGAAGATGCTCTTTTAACTGAAATTATTTATGATTTCTGAAAATATCAGTGCAAATTGTGTAAGAAAATATGTGAGGAAAAACTATTTAGTAAAGCAGTTGACTTGGAATAATTAATGTCTGTTGAAAAAAAAATGAGCACAAAAGCGGATGAATTTAATACTGTGACCGGTATAGCATGGTCTAGCATTACTTGTGAATGGAATCCATTTAAACTCAAGGAACCGAGCCGAGCGACCGCTATGTTCCTGACTTGCTGGTAACTCCTACCTTTTCATTTTTTTTTTTTTTTGTTTTTTCTATATCCACGAAACAAATACTACCGTGAAAAAAATTTACACCATCTATGCTATGCCTTGTTGTCGGGCCTTTTCGTCATACTATTTGATCACAGTTTGATTCAAAGCTAGCCTCGCTCGAAAACGAGCTTCCGAAAAAAAGCGGGGACAAATATGAAAAGCAGCTTCAAGCTGGAAAAATATAAGATACAATTTTCAGAACAAGGGGAGACATCCTTTGCTTCAAGACCCTGCAAGGCCACCGACCCTCATCAAAGGTACATGCCACTCCACTCTGCACGAGGAAGACAGCCATCTGGGTTTACATTAAAATGACATGCAGAACAGAGAGGGTTAAAAAGGAGCATCAATTGCAAGAAATGGTTGATCATGACCCCTCATTAATCTGCAGCACAATGTTGCAATTTGACAAACAAAATCAAATAAGCAACCGTTTCCTAGCACACTAGGCACAAGGGGCATGAATCCATGAACAACTCAATGCACACACCAGGCGAGACTAACTCTGTGGTGTCTTTGGAAACAGAGGAACACGCAGTATTCAACAACTCGAGGAGGACAGCGGCGCAAGTGTTTACTTTGATCAAAGATGAGGCCTCACTTTGGGCAGCTGCGGGAGCTAAGGCTCCCAAGCCATTGTTTGGTGCCCCAACTTTTGTGAGTAATTAGTTAAATTCTTAAAACCACAGCAGCTAATGCTCTCACGCAGGTTGTAAACTCTAAACTCTCTCGCTTATTAATACAATGCCGGATTTTATCCGGGTCTTTCAAAAAAAAAAAAAGAATCCATGAACAAAAGAGATGTTTGTTTCTTCCTCTGTTTTCTTCGCTCATCATTTCAATGGTATCTCCACACCAGAAGTCTTTATAATATTTGTTAACTCTATTGTCTTATTTGGTCAGCAAGGCTACTCTGCTCATAATGACCATACCAATCATTACCATTCCTAGTGTTTCTGGGCACAACTATAATCTCGAGTAGTGAGCTCGCAATACCTTTACCTCCCTTAGCTGGTGGCAAAGAAATTCTTATCCTTTAGTACAACGTTAGGTGACCGGTATACCGTGCAGGCTACCATTGAAGACGATCTAACCTGTCAACCACGTAGTAAATGTAATCAAATTTAAATATTTTAACAGAGACGACATTCTTCTAAAATTTGAAGGAACATATTTTCATCTCCATATGGTATATGAAATCAAAACCTCTATGTAAATATGATTACCAGCAATCTACTATTGAACATGAAACTGAAACAACTCCACGAAAAATAGCTTGAGCAAAGACTGATAAAGAAGTAATAAAACAAAACGTAGAGACAAGCTACATTCAAATAAACCAAATACTAAATTATCAATGCATACATAGATAAACCAGAAAAAGTATATGAGGAATAAACAAGAATAAACACTTCTGATTAAAGAATTCTCTTTTATTACGAATTGGAGAAGACCATAGAGATTTCTGCAAAGCAGAAATTGATATAAATGGGCACATGCATGCATTGTCTTTACATGGTTTCACACACATGATAATATAAAACTCAATACAGTAACTATCTGTTCATATGCTACTAAAAACAACGAAAAGAACTAGGAACAACTACATGAATTACTCAAGTACAAATATCTCGTTGAACCAGACTGGCAAGGTAGGCATTATACAAGATATACCTGTAATTGCTGACAAAAGTACAGAACCTGAAGTTAAGACTGTGAAGAAGGGTCCAGTATATGCCCCATAAAGATTACGGAGCCAGACACCTCCTCCTTAACGACAAAGAAGAAAGGGTGGTTGGCAACAAAGTGCTCTCCTGGTGAGGGCTTGCCTATGCCCATTGCCACAGATGTTTCTTCAATCCCTTTATCATTAACCTCCAAAATTGCTGTATGAAGTATGTCGGATACATACAATGGACTTCTGAATTCATCTTCCTTAACCATATCCGTGAAATCTGCATCACGGAGGAAGGGTAATTCAAGCCCCATTTCTTTCAGAAACTCTCTCATATCGACTTGGAACGATACTGTGAACTTGGGAACCCTGATATCCACATGTCGCTTCTCAGTTGGCAAATGTTGGCCCAAGAATGATGGTTCCGCAAAAATTTTCTTAGTTAATTCAAACAAGCCATCATGAGCATCAGGTAGGAAGATGTACATGGAGAACTTCCTGTCATTCTTTCCTTGCTTATAAGGAAGCTTAATCACTTTAAATCCATCATGAACGGCAAAAGGTCGAGTTCTATCATATTCTACAAAAGGGACCTCAACACAAGTTCCATCCAGACAGCAGAATTTTTGTACTGCAGTACTCCTAATATCAGCCCGATCAAGCCATCTTCCCCTAAAATACACTGCACTACCAATAACAAGTCCGGTATTCTGGTCAATTAATCCATCCGGAAGGAGCGACGTAACAGTACCTTTTGTGGATTCATTGACCCACATGTTAATTTGCTTGGCAGCATCTTGGGGCTTTGAAAATCAATAGAACAGTAAACGTGTGAGTATCAGAGTTAAGAATTTCAAAAGAAAAATCATAGAAACAACAATATACATCTCATGGTTGCAGTTTGCTACTGAAAAAAAAAATAGAACAGTTCAAGTGGCAATTTTTTTACTGATATACCATAGTATTATTTTTTTTACAGCAATAAAGGTGGATAGTGGGCATATTTGTCACCACAAGCTCTCTGATGCACATTACCGTTTCTATCAGATCAAATAGACGAACAGAACTACAGAAGAGGGTGCACAGGCAGAGATCAGTAAAATAACATTAGACCAACTGAAAGTACTTAGGTCAGTCCAGTCAAATACTACTGTATTATATAAATAAACTTAGCGAGGAACTGCAATAACATCAAACAACAAATTAAGATGTTCTGCTACAGTGACCGTTGGAGCAAGCGTATTGTCGAGCACCTAATGCGCATGTAGTACAAGCGGGAATGGCCGAACATTTCACACCTTGTTAATGAAGTCAGCCGTCCGCGCCGCGGAGCTGTACACAGTGCGGGCGGCCTCCACGAACCCCGGCGACAGGTTCGTCGAGGTGTCGGCCCAAATTCCTCCCGCGAAGGCCAGCCGCGGCCCGCCGGACATGGACCGGTCCTTAAGCACCCGCTTGACCACGCGCGACGCCACGTTGGCCGCGTCCGCCGCGGCGCCCCTGCCCCCGCCGCCGCCGCCCAGGGTCTGGAGGACCTGCCGCCGCGTGTCGCCGCGCGCGCCGGCGGCGGCCAGGGCGAGCGAGGCGTGGACCGCGGCAGGGGCCACGGCCGCGTTCCCGGTCGCCGAGGCGGCGAGGACGCGCCCCGCGAGCGGCAGGCAGAAGGCGCGCTGCGCGGCCGCAAGCGCCTCTCCCCACGGCCGCGTCGGCATAATCGGCGGCGGCGGCGCATTATGAGCGTCTTTGGGAGGGCGCGCTGCGGCGCTGGACGCGGAGGAGAAAGCACATGGCCTCGTGCCTACGGGAAAGGGGAAGAGCTGAGCGGCTCGCGGTCGCCGTGGATGGAGAGCTCGCCGGAGGGAGGAGGCCTGCATTTTGCCTTGTGAACGCGCGTTTTGTCTCCTGTTGTTGCCTAGGGTTCTTGAGGTTTTTCATGCGTTAAATAGGTGTTAAGTGGGCTCAATGGAAATTGGGCCCTATTAGACCGTTAGGGCAGCCACAATGTGCCAAAAAAAAAAGGGACATTAGCCATTTATTTAAGCTGCAGGAATAGATCATATACATTGTAGAGATGCACCACATGCAACTGACACCAAAAGTTAGCCTTAAGCCTATGGTACGACTATAGATGGCCAAATGGGCCAAGGATGATGGGCCAGCATAGGCCCGGTCCAAAAAAAACACGACACTAGCATGGGTCCATAGTGCCAGTGTCGATACGGGCACGATCCAGGGCAGTGCCTGAGCCATAAGTCTGGTCCATAGTGCCAGCACGGGAACGACATGGTTAATGGGCCGACACGAGAGCGGCCTGACTATTCTAAGACGTTGGATTAATTTGCTTTATTTGTGACCACTGGATCTAGCCCTGGATAGAAAAACCTAGGTATAAAAGCAACTCCCTCCATAACCCCTCTCATTTTCCTCCTATCCGCAATTCCTCTCACTGGCTGCCTCCTGCTGCTCTGACTTTGAAGTCTCTCCAGCTCTCTCACGCTCGCTGCTTCACTAATCTCGTGGCTGCCGGTCCAGGCCACTCCCTCCCTATTCTCTACAATGTCTTCTCCTCCAAGCGAGCTACAACGAGGGCGCGACGGCTTGGCAAGGCATTGCGATGCGCACGATGGCGTTCACGCAAGAAAGGCACTGTTGTAGCTGCGCGACGGCCTCACGCAAGCCACGGTCACGACGACGCTGTGAGCAGCGCGGCTACATAGTGCGTGGGAAGCGACGGCCCGGCTTCGCGAGATCTACGGAGCGGCTGTGTTGCCGGCGACGGGCTGGCACAGGACTGGTGGGCCGCCGTGCCCATCGGCACGGCACGACACGATTGAGTGGTCATCGGGCCATGTCTGGGTTGAGGATCAAGCACGGTGGCACGGTGCAGCACGCCACGACAGTGTTGTTGTGCCTCATCGTGCCGTGCCCTGTCGTGCCGTGCCTCTTCTTGCCCGTGCCAGGGCAGCCCGTTTGGCCATCTATAGGTGCGACCGTAAGAAATAAAAAATATTTCTTTTCTCTTCTATCATCCATCTGGCTCCTTTCACACGCTAGAAGAGAGACGGTTGGTGAGTTGTTTGATTTTTTTAATCAAAGAGTGGGTCCCACCTAGTGGCGAATCTAGGATTTTTTCCAAGAGTATGCCGCCCAAAAATTTTCATATACAATTTGGTAAATCCATTTACCAATTCGGTATTCATTGTAAAATCGACAATATAATTCGGTTTATATGCACTAAATAACACAAAACAGTCTTAAATTCAATATGTTCAAATAATCCACTAAGTACAATATAAATAGTTCAAAAGCCATATTGATAATTGAAATAAACCATAAAAGAGAATAGGAAAACTTACAATGCTACTTTTGTAACTACTTTATTCCACGCTTTCGAAGGGACATAAATGTCTTAATTATATCATCTTCATCTACTTCAAAGAAAATATCCCGCTCAATGAAAATGACTAGACAATCATCCAAAAGATTATCCTCCATCTTATTTCTTAACTTTATCTTCACAAAAACCATTGCAAAAAATATCCTTTCAACACTTGCCGTTGCCATAGGTAGAAGCAATACCAATTTTAGAAGCTCATAAACCATATCATACACTTTGTGCCTCTTTGTTTCAACAAGCTTAACTGAGAGATCAACAATATTGTCTATATTTTCGAAGGTATCATCTTGTCTCATGTCATCAATATAATTATCTAGCTGCAATTCAAGCTTGAGCAAATTATTATTTGAGAACTCCTTTGGGTAGAACTCAGCTAGTCTACGTAGCTTCTGTGCATCAAAAGAAGCGAATGACTTGGAAGGATTAAAGGCTGACATACAAGACAATAACTCCATATTAATCTCGTCAAATCGATTATCAAGTTCTTGACTTATTTGATCAATGACACCAATATATACTTCTCTTCTAAAGTGGTCATCATTGGTTTGCTTTCAGGCATGAGCTTTCCTTGCTGATTTTTCATAAGGAACATAATCACCATTCATAGCAGGAACTTCGACACCATGTTTATCACAAAATGAAGTGACCTTCTTAAGAAAATTATTTCAACCATCAGAACTCAATTCTTGCATTCTTTTCTTTGCCACATTAACCAGTGATATTGCATTAAGAATATCTTGGTCCCTTCTTTGCAAACACTCAGATAACTCATTTGTATATCCAAGAATAATATACATTAAGTGTGCAAAGAAAATAAACTCAAAGTTCTCAAATGCTCCAGTCACAAAATCTATTATGGTCCAATCATCCTTATACGCAGGATCATCCCCAAGATCGACAAGTACATCATGGATTGCTTCATACATAGTAATGATATTGCATGCCGTTTTGTAATGAGATCCCCATCGAGTATCTCCAGGCCTAGGCAAACTCATCTCTTGATGTAATCCAGTTTCAGATTCAATATCACCACAATCAAGTGCTTTTTTGACACTCTCAAGCCTAGCATTTTTAAGCATGTCATGACGCTTACAAGAAACTCCAACAATACTCAACAAGATAGATATTTGATCAAAAAAAGTCTTGCAATCAGTATTTCCCTTGGCAACAGCAATAAGAACTAATTGGAGTTGATGAGCAAAGCAATGAATATAATAAGCAGAAGGTGATTCTTGCATGATCAATGTTTTCAATCCTTTAATATCTCCTTTCATGTTGCTAGCCCCATCATATCCTTGACCACGGATTTGAGTCATGGTCAAGCCATGACTAACAAGTAAAGTTTTAATTGCATCCTTAAGTGATAAAGAGGTAGTATCATGTACATGAACAACTTCAATAAAATGCTCACATGGCCTTCCCAATTTATCAACATAACGCAAGTAAAGAGCTAGTTGTTCTTTATGTGATATATCACTAGACTCATCATCTAAAATTGCATAAGGCTCATCACCAAGCTCTTCAATTATTTTCTTTCTAGTTTCTAGGGCACAACAGTGAATAATTTGCTTTTGTATGTCTGGGCTAATTAAGGTACAGTTACCTGGAGCATTGTCCAAAACATACTTGTTCAATTCTTCACTATTTCCCGCAAGAAATTTCAAAAGTTCAATGAAGTTCCCTCTATTGCTAGATTCTTCACTTTCATCATGTCCACGAAACGCCAACCCTTGATGCAAAAGAAACTTGATACATCTAAGTGAATAAGTCAACCTTTTCGTATAAAGACGAAGGTCCTCATCACTCCACTTCTCAATATTATAATCAATTGCTACTTTGGGATTTGTAAAGCCAATGTATTTCTCTTGAGCTGCAATATGTGCCTTAGAACCCATATGTTTGCGAAGTGCTTTCTCTCCTATATTCCAATTCCTCCATCCATCAACAGTAAATGTGTCTGAGCCACTACCCTTCTTGAACAAATAACATATGAAGCAAAACACAGCATCCTTCTTAATACTATATTCAATCCAATCATGATTGTACATCCAACAATAGTTGAATCCCCTATTCCCTATCTGAAATCTTTCTTTTTGGAAAATCATGTGCAAAAGGTTTGAAAGGACCTTTAATAATATATGCTCTTCGAATTGCATCTTGATCATTAACAGGATATTTTAGAATAGGGTGTCTTTCACCTGGATCATGTGGAAGGCGACTGATGTCATAAACTGATGGCTGTGAAGACAGTTGTGGCGGCGGCGGTACATAGGATTTACAATTTCTTCAACTACTCTCTCATGAGTTTGCTCTTCCACCACTGGTTCAACCGGATCTGGGGAAGGATTAGAAGTAATTGCAGCTGCTTGCTGCCTTCTTCTTTGCTTCATGCTTCTGAAAAAGCGATGCAATGTCCCCGTTTCTCTTCATAACTGCATAAATATTACATAGAATATAGTGTCAAATAATTAAATAAATTGCTTGCACGATTGAACTGTCATATATGCGAATATGGATAACTCACATGATTCGAGTGCTGAACAAAAGATCAATTTAGATCGAGTTTGATGATGCGAAAGAAATCCTCTGCCTCGTTGCGTGATAGATGATTTTATAATTGTAGCACTAAGCAATTAGCAAGTAAAATACACATGAATTCTTTTTCAAGAAAAGCCGAAGAACAAAGTGAATCTCATCTGAACAATTTGGATCACAATTCACAAAATCACCTTGCTGCCGAAGTGCCAATGCCGTCGTAGGGCAGGATAAAATGCCGAGTGGGATGAGATCACAAGGCCAAGGATGATTGGACAATGATAGGCCGAGGACGACAACAGAGCGCCGACGACAACAATAAACAATTGAATCGTATTGGCGCCACCGCGCCGGCCTAGGGCAGGAAAAGTCGCGAAGATCTAATCCGTAATTCTGTATTGGCGTCGTCGCTGCGTTGCTAACTGGCTATTGTCCCGTACGACGTACGCGTCTAGATATCTCGCTCAGCTGCTGGGCCGTTCGATGCATGGGCCACGTTCCCGCAGTCGCATGGCCCCGCTTGGGCCTCACGCTCGCTCGCAGGCCTGAGCTCGCGGCTAAGCTAGCACGGTTGACGTACAGGCATTAAACAAGTGAGCATATATGTGTATATGTACGTATATATTATATATACTTGATTGGTCGCTGGAATTGCAGGGTATGCCGGTGTACCTCCGCCACTGGTCCCACCTTAAGGTGCATTTAAGCCATACACGTTGTATACTACGTAAGAACTGTTGTTTATTTTTCAGCGGGTCCCATCTTAAGGTGAACTTTTCACATGCACATTACTGTTGCCCTTATTTAATATATTCACAAAACAATACTTTGTGGGAATTACAACGTAAAACCGTGTCTTGAGACAGACAATTGGATTATGGCAAAGGCACGGCTCCTCTTTGCGTGTTAGCTAAGGGGCTGACGGAAGGGCATGGAAGCCTCTAAGCCCATGAAGCCTGCCCAGAGGCTTTTTCCCCTTGTGTGTTTTCTGTTTGTGCCCAGATTGTAATGGATTGAAAGATTGAATCGAACTATCTTTTCCATTGATGATCTTCAGTATTTATACAAGATGAATAGATGCCATGGGAGTAGGAGACGTCGGTTCGGCAACCGCGTTTCCATGTTCCTGAACAGACATCCCTCCCGGCAATGTCAGTTGCAATAGGGAGGAGCCCGTTGGGAAACGGATGTAGTTTACAGAGAGATTACATTAATGATTAGATTAGATCTAAGGCTAGGATTAATCCACGTCACTAATCCTTGTGGATGTGATCACTCTAATCCTATTGGTCCATCTCTCCAGGAACGGATTGCTTCTTAACACTCCCCCTGATCGCATCCATTCTTTAGATCAATCAATAGCTTCGGAACCTCTAAAAACCTTGTGGGAAAAATATGAGGTGGTAATGTTGTTGATATGTCATTAAACTCCTCAAAACCCATTGGGAAAATTAGGAAAAATGATATGACATACTTTTAGATTATTGTTCATTGTAAACCTATATGGAAAAACCTTTTATAGGAAAAATCCATAATTTAGTTTAGAACAATACTATGGTCTATGGACCATAATTAATAATAACCTCCCCCAAAACCACGTGGGAAAATATGAGACGGTAAAATGTCTTTGATATTCCCTTTAAAAACCTCTTATGAGGAAAATAGGAAATATGGCATATTATAAATTTGATATTGACTCATTAAAAACCTTAATTATGAGAAAGTTTATAAAAACTCATAATAGGGAAAAGAGTGCAATATAATGCTTAACACAAATGATTTTATTCAGAGAGTATCTCCCCCTGAAGCTTGCAAGTCTTTAAGTTGTTGCATACCAATACCATGAACAAAATTTTGGAACGTGGTACATGGTAGTGACTTAGTGAATAAATCTGCAAGATTATCACGAGTCTTTGTTTGTAAGATGTTGATTTCTCCATTCTTTTGTAATTCATGAGGATAGAACAACTTAGGAGAAATATGTTTAGTTATATTGCTTTTGATATAACCTGTTTCCATTTGTGTAATACACGCAGCATTATCTTCGTAGATAATTGTGGGTGATTTAATGGAGCCAATTCCACTAGATTGTTGTATGTGGTTTATCATTCTATGAAGCCATACACATTCACGTGATGCTTCATATAATGCAACAATTTCGGAATGATTTGTAGATGTTGTCACTAGAGTCTGTTTAGAAGACTTCCATGATATGGCAGTTCCTCCATACAAAAATACAAAGCCTATTTGGGATCGGCCTTTTTAGGGATCAGATAAATAGCCAGCATCGGTGTATCCAATCATAGTTGGATCTTGGTTTCTTTGGAAAAATAATCCAAGATCTTTGGTGCCATTGAGATATCTTAAGATTTGTTTAGCTCCTGTCCAACGACGTTTAGTTGGAGCAGCACTATATCTAGCTAGCCAATTTGCTGCAAATGCTATATCAGGTCTGGTGCCATTTGCAAGATACATAAGTGCTCCAATGACACTAAGATATGGAACCTCGGGTCCCAGTATCTGTTCATCTTAGTCCCTTGGTCTAAATGGATCTTTCGCCATGTATAGAGTTCGAACAACCATGGGAGTTTTGGATAGATACGATTTATCCATATTAAATTTTTCTAGAGTTCTCTGGATATAGGCAGATTGATGCACTAAAATTCCTGAGTGAAGGTGCTCGATTTGTAAACCCAAGCAAAATTTAGTTTGACCCAAATCCTTCATCTCAAATTCTGTCTTTTAAGAGATTGCGTGCTTCATTGATATCACGTGGGTTGCCAATGATACTTAAATCATCCATATATACCGACATAATGCAAAATCCTGTTTGGCATTTCTTTATGAAGACATAGGGGCAATCATCATTATTAGTGTATCCCTTTT
This sequence comes from Eremochloa ophiuroides, assembly GCA_038502445.1. Taxonomy (NCBI): domain Eukaryota; kingdom Viridiplantae; phylum Streptophyta; class Magnoliopsida; order Poales; family Poaceae; genus Eremochloa; species Eremochloa ophiuroides. Next base: position 34,586,086 of record JAHLJS010000007.1, on the reverse strand, counting down.
GTAATAGGAATTCACTCAGTCGGTTGTACCAGATTCGTCTCGACTGTTTTAAGCCATATAGTGACTTATTGAGTTATACACAATATGTGGCGCGACTTGCTTTAGGATTCAGAATAGGGATTCCATCGAGAACCTTCATGTAAATATCTGAATCAAGTGACCCATATAAATATGCTGTCACTACATCCATTAACTGCATAGATAGATGATTTTGAACTGCCAATGCTATTAAATATCAGAAAGTAATTCCACTTATTACCGGAGAATAGGTTTCATTGTAATCAATGTCGGGTCTCTGCGTGAACCCTTATGCTACTAGCCTTGCTTTATATCTCACCAATTCATTGTTTTCATTCCTTTTTTAGACGAAAACCCATTTAAACCCACAGGGAAGACATTTGAAGGTGTAGACATTAGTGATGAGAATACCTTTCTTTTTGTGAGCGAGGCTAACTCTGTTTGAATTGCTTCTTTCAATTTGTTCCAGTCCGAGCGCTTTTTGCACTCTGCAATGGTCTCGGGATCTGGATCACTTTGGATGATTTCAGCAATTTGTTCAGCAAAGTATATGTCGACAATAGTAGTCTTTCGGTCATATGATTCTCCAGAATCTATATAGTTTATGGAAATTTATTTTACATTTTGTGACGGTTCGTTATTTCCAATACGATGGAGTCACGACATTCCGATGTGCCAACATCAGATATTGAGTGCACTTTTGATGTGTGATGTGAATTTTGTATATTCACCTGATGTCTATCAACTTATTGTTGACTTACATTTATTGGTTCAGAAATTTTGTTCTTCTGTTTCCTTTGGCGCTTAGGAGCCACATCCTGAATAACTGCCTTACTTCTCCCCCTCTTACCTTGAACAGGTTTCTGAGGTGGGAGCTGAATAGTTTTGTTTGGTACCTCTATTCTTTCAGGCACATTCCTAGCAGGATGGTAGGATTTAGTGACACCTTGATAATCAGTAAATGCGTCTGGCAGATTATTTGCAATATTTTGCAAATTTATGATTTTCTGGACTTGGAGTTCAAATTCTTGTGTACGTGGATCATTAGTGGAGATGTCTTGGGCATCCAATTTATTTCTGGGCATTCTTTTTGGTACTTGTAATCTCCCCTAATGCCGGGAAATGATCTTCATTAAAGATATAGTCAGCGAATCAGGGTCGTAAATAGGTCCCCTATAAGGGGCTCCAGGTATTTAGTGATTGACGGAGATTAATACCCAACATAGATCCCTAATTTCCTGTGTGGACCCATAGATGTACGCTTGGGTGGTGAGATCGGTACGTATACAGTGCAACCGAATTTTTGCAGATGGAAAATACTTGGTGGATTTCCACGTACTAATTATAGTGGGAAGCAGTATGATATGCAGTTGGTCGCAATTGTAGTAAGTCAGCAGCGTGTAATACTGTATGACCCAACATGAAGTTGGTAAATTACAATTTTGCAATAGTGGTCTTGCTATTAGCTTAACTCTTTTGATAAGAGCTTCGGCTAAACCATTTTGAGTGTGGACATATAGAACTGAGTGCTGAATCTGAGTTCCTAGAGCCATACAAAAGTCATTGAAAGCTTTTGAGGAAAATTCAACAGCATTATCCATTCTAATAGATTTTATCTAATGTTCAGGATAATTTGCTCTAAGTCTAATAACTTGAGCTATTAGTTTGGCAAAAGCATGGTTGCGGCGATGACGACGGTTGCCCCGGCCACGGCGATGGCAACGACGGCTGTGGCGGCCACGGCCACGGTGATAGCCGAGGACGCGCTGGTGCTGCGAGCGATTCTCCACCAGGCGAACAGCGTCGACGAGCAGTGGAGCACGGCGGGTGAGCGGCACTCCTGAGGAGGATGGTGGTCATAATCGTTGGTGAGTCAGAATCCATCTCACCTTCTCAACGGGAGTCCTCTCCCTCTCGATCTCTAGCAGTGCTGATAACGTGTTTGTGCCCAGATTGTAATCGAGAGAAAGAATGAATCGAACTATCTTTTCCATTGATGATCTTCAGTATTTATACAAGATGAATAGATGCTGTGGGAGTAGGAGACGTCGGTTCGACAACTGTGTTTCTACGTTCCCGAACGAACATCCCTCCCGGCGATGTCAGTTGCAATAGGGTGGCGCCCGTTGGGAAACAAACGTAGTTTACAGAGAGATTACATTAATGATTAGATTAGATTAGATCTAAGGCTAGGATTAATCCACGTCACTAATCCTTGTGGATGTGATCACTCTAATCCTATTGGTTCATCTCTCCAGGAACTGATTGCTTCTTAACATTTTCGTGCATGATCTTATCGGCGGAGTGGTTGGCAGTACGACGCTTGGGCTGCAATGAGGAGCCCCCCAAGCTTTAAGAGCTCGGGGCCAAAGGTCTGGCTCCGATTCTTGTCGATTTGAGCCTTGATGAGAGCCAAGAGGGGGGCAGGGGCATGCCTAGGCTGGGTCCGAGCCATTGCCAGAAAGTGCACATGAAATGCACCTGAAGGATGCCGCTCCCAAGCCACCGGGCAATCCTTGGGGATCGGCCGGAGGTCCTTCGGTCGGCAATCGTGTATCCCGTGGCTTAACAGTTAACATACCCCTATGTTAGGCTCTTCTCGTCTGGTTTCGAGATTACGGGCTGTAGACGTACAACTTCTGACTGTTTGAAATATCGAACGTGCATCAAAAGTTTTGACAGGATCATTGTGCACAACCATGTTAGCATGTTAGTATTGTTTACCATGCGAAAACCTAGCTTCGGCATAGATCGTCGAAAGTTTCAACAAACCTTTGAATTGCCATTTTTTGAAGTGGACCTATATATACCTCTTCCCCTCTCTTTTGAGCATTACCACCTCATTCATTCTTGATCAAATTTCAGACAAAGCAGCCTCATAGGATTCAAAGCCCTCTCCTACTCTCCTTTTGCTCTTAGCTTCAAATCTTGAGATTGACACTAGTACACAAAACTTCAACAGTAGTGGCGGCTCATGAGGCATCTTCAATGGCGTTTCTCAATGCCGCCAGTAGGAGAGGCCAGTGAAAATAAATTTCTCCACTGACTGTTGCCTGAGAACTGCCAATAGAAATACATTTCTAGTGGTGGTTGGTTGAGAGAACCGCCAGTGGAAATCTTTTTTTGCACTGGCGGTTCTCTTAACCAACCGCCAGTGGAAGTTTCCTACCCTTTTTCAAATTTCAGCCCCCCATACTATATATTTATATATAATATGTATTTATTGTATATATTCAATTCTATTAGATCATGATCAAATATAGCAAAATGCAATTTAATTATAACATGTATGCACATCAAAGTTAAATATGTAGCCTCAAATTAATAATCATCTCGGCTAAGTTCTAGCTTATGGATTTCTCTTAGCGGCCAAAATTCTTCACTTCATAAAGTGCTTTTCTTATCGTGATATTTCCCATCGCTTGGAATAATTTCTCTCATGATGAATGAGCATATGTCCACAACTATGTTGTATAAAGTTTGCATGCTCATGTTCTTTGCCTTGCCTATATTATATTTCTGCAAAATGAAGTTAATTTATAAACACCATATGTTTACACTTGATAATACATTTGCAACTTTAAGGATAAAACTTCATACATGACTATTACTTACCTTATTATCTATGTTCTTGATATATCATCTAGACTGTCTCATAAACTCGCACACGTAGAATCCACAGAGAACCGATCCGGGTGGTTGCCTGTGGCACTATATAAAGGACAAGTGGTTATTTAATTAGTTGCAACATCGTCTTATGTGTTGTACATGTATGATATGTACTGATAAACATACTGGCAACTTATGATTTACTATCATTGGATGCCCTGTTCGGTCCTCGTGCTTTCCGCCTTGCAGCTTATACCACCTATATGCCCTATGATCTCGATAGAATCACTAAGTTCTTCACAAACTCTCATCATGAAAATAATGCATACATATCTTAGCTTACCTCTCTAAGAAGCTAAAGAATGGGGCATACGTAGAGGGATTCTAATATGTGAAATCAAAGACCATGACCCTTCCCTGCCTTGGATAAATATAAAAACAGATTCAATGGTCCCTGCATGAATCAATTTCGTGATGCATGGGGTCACTCTAAAACGAAATTATTATTTTGATGTATGTAAACTCAAATGTACCTAAAGTTGTATGGGGCCATTATGACTTCCTATCTTGAAATTGAAGCACTGCATTTCCTAAGTAGACGCAGCATTTGGCCTCAAATTTGTCTTTCAGCTTAGCTATAATTACCTCAGCTTCTTTCGGTGTCTTGTCCTTTATTTTATCACTGCCCTTTTCGATCCGAAATGTGTGCCGCTCCTCGGCTATTTCCATTGGGTTCAGATCGCCAATCCTTTCGCTTGCATGGGAATAAGGATCCTCACCATATTTCACCTCCTGCTCCTCATGTTGTAGTCTGTATGTCAGAGATTAAAACTTAATTGATACATCAAAATAGTAATAGCATATGTGCGTGCAAGTCTGAGCGATACTTACAAGGCCCACACCGTTATGAGCTGAATGTCGAGTCTCTTGAGGTTCACCATCAAATGGAGGTCCTCGAAGGAAAACATAGCCATATCTCGCTCACTTGTAAAAGCTCTTGGTATACATACGTTGATTGCATCGATGCCAATAGAAGCTGCTCTCATGTACCGGTCATGCATTCTTTTTATTAAAGATGGGATTCTCATTAGTTTTTCCCAACTGAGTAGAGGCCTGCTCGACACATATATATCAGGGACATATTCATAATCCTCTTTTGTTGGCCTCCTGATCTCTATGGTCTTTGAAGATGATTTCACTGATTGCTCGGCCTCAGCATAGTCAACTACACGGGATGTGCGGGTGCATGCAATTCCTGACAAAAAAAAGGATAGTCCTAGCCGTTTTTTCTTTGGCTCGTGGGGCAAGACTAATTTGGGTATCGCAAATTTCTTCTTCTTTGGCACTAGTGGTGTGGAAGTTTCTTCGGGTTGTGGGGCTGATGGGGTCAAAGTTTGTTCAGCTTGTGGGGCTGGTGGGTTCGAAGTTTGTTCTTGTTGTTTCGCTTGTGGGTCTAGTGGGGTTGAAGTTTGTTCAGGATCCTTAGATGCTAGGGAAGGTGGATAATTGATTGGAGATGGTGGTGGCGGAGTGTCTGGAAGTGGTCGGGGAGGTGAATATGATGGGCTAGGAAGAGGCGGGGTAGGTGGCGATGGTGGGTCATTAGGAAATTGAACGGCATGTTGGGTGGATGGTGGTGACCCAGTCAACCTGATGTCTCGCCTAGGCCAAAAGATGAAATTCTTGATAGCTTGTCCGAGTTTCGCAATGCCCTCTGGACCAGGGATGTCTAGCATGTCGTCCTCGTGTCCTTGCACGATGGCCACTACTTCAACCCTGCAGTACTCTTCTGGAATGTCCATACCATGGAATTTGCGTCCTGGGATTGTGAAGCCAGTGCCTACTTCCCTAGTACGAACATTGGTAATGCCATATCTTATGACTAGGGAGGAAGGCGTCGGCGTGTCAATAGCCTTAAATTGCTGTGGAATTGTAAGATGAGGCTTCAGATAGCGAACTTTTTGCTGTAGACATGTAAATGCTTGTAACATTTGGAAACTATGCTATCAACTACGGAGCTCCCAAGGGTTGTGTTGTCGGCACCAGTTGCATCTGCAGAGACTGGGTGGTCGTCCTATGTTGAACAGACAACATGACACCCACCAATTGCTGCATCAGCTCGGTATCAGGATTTGCTACTAATTTGGACACCATGTATTTGAAGGCTTTCTTAGCCTCTACCTCAAGAAAATCTCTCATGTCTTCCTTGTATCGATCACGTTTCTTGCATATTTCGGACCATTCCTCGCCGAATCTTTCTGTCCATTCTAGCCTTGATGAGATGCCTACGCACACGACTAGGATGCTCGGGGTTACCGATACCAAGAGTAAGGATGTCCCAATCCCTTTGCGACCTGGTACTTATTTCCTTCACATGAGCTGCCACCGCATAAATACTCTTCGCAGCTTATTCGACCATTGCATCGCTAAGGATGCACTTGTCTCAAATATTTCTCTTGGTTTGCGAGCACAAAGCCAATTCATGCTCCTTTCGCTAAGTTGCTTAAAGAGTACCGGCAACCCTACTATCTTCTTTGCAGCCTCTTCTTCCCTCCATTTGGGAACCTGGCGCTTGTAACCACATGTGCCAAGGTGGTGGTACTTGTTCTTCTTTGTAAGTGCTGAATTGGCTTGGGTCCTAGCTAAGAATTTTGGGTTTAGTTCTTTGCTCTTTAAAAACCACCCATTGACCTTCTGTAATACTTGTATTTGCTCGTCGGGTCCAACCCTATCTTCACATATTTGTTTGTTGGCACAAAAAGTGGTTCCCTAAGCCCAACACACCAGCGAAGTCGGAAACGACCCTTGAAAGCAGTAGAGCTCTCGCAGATCCAGCTAGCTTCGAACCCGGTCTGAGAGTATCAGTAACACCCAAGCGTGCCAGTCAATTTGACCTGCAATTGACAAGGAAACAGATATAATCAGTAACTCAAGGCGGAACTAACTGGTGAGTCTAGATAGTTCCAACTGTGCGGCTCAAAGAGCCAGTATAATCGGAGATTGACTAGAAAACCGATTCCGTCATGTTATGAACCGATAATATAATAATGAAGTAAAACGGCTATCAGGATACTCATATGAAGATAATAACATACCAGCCGATCTAATTCAGTTAATATGTATAAAAGAAAATAGATCATGTGTACAGATCTAATTTGTACATCAAACAAGTAGAGATCGGCTAAAGCTGGTCTAGAAGGCCGGCGGCTTTAGTAAATCCTCTTCGCTAAGTTCACCAAGTTTGCGTTCACCTGGTCTAACGGCCAGCGGGCTTCAACAAACCCAGCAAACAAAGCCAGATCGTTCGATATCCAAATAAGTCTATATACACGATCTATTCGTGAAAGCATAACTGAATCGGCTCTTTAGCCGATGCAGGGTCCATGAAACACGAACGAATGCTAGCGTAGCCATAAACAGACTTCAAATTAAAGCAAGTCTAATCTAGTGAAAACTTGTTTAGGTTAAACCTGTTTCACCGGAGGACGCTCAGTTTAACTTAAACAAGGACACAAAAATAAGAGTTACGATAACCTCAGAACCACTTATGTCTCAACTAGCACCGAACGCACAACATGTAATGAACAAGATTGATAGGGAATTAGCCGATGTAAGCATGGAACTGGTCATCATGGTAAAATAAGCATAAGAAAGCATAAACGACGACCAAATTCAAGTGAATCTAAAGCCAAATCTATCAATCTTGATCGGGTAGAGAGATGTTATATTGATAAATAAACAATAAACAACAAATAACATCTTGATAACTTAATGAATCTAACTAAATTGCCATATTTAGCTAGAGCCGATAACTAATCCATGCATGCAAACTATTTCAATCTATAGCCTGTCTACCGGATGACATTAACTAATAGATTAATCAAGCAAACAAACATGAATCGATAACTAATCCGCGCGTGAAAACCATCCTAATCTGCATCTCGTCCACCGGATGACGGTTAACACAGATTGATCGGGTAAACCAGCGTGAATCATCCTTGACTCACTATGCTTCCCGCGTCCACCGGATGACGCCAAAGAAACAGAGCTTAGCAAGGACCCTGGTCCGCCATGCTTCCACGTCCACCGGATGACACTAAAAAGACATAGTTTAACAGGGGGTTGACGATACTTACAAGTAAGCCTGCGTCCACCGGATGACACCCAGCCTGGATGAAGTAACTCGCTGGACTCAACTGACTCTAGGGTTTGTTGGCCGGAGCCGAAAGTTGTGTTGTATCGATGTTGTTGTCTTTTACAATGGCTGAGGGCTTATATTTATACCCTGAGCGTAGATAGAGTCCTAGTCGAATTACAACTCATCAATAGATAAGAAAACTAACAAACTATCCTATATCTAAGGTAACTTGGAGTCCCACCTTCCTCTTCATAACGGACTCCGATCATGATCGCATCTTGGCGGCGCGGACTCTGGATGACGTCATCAATACCGACGCTGCACGCCTCCTGTCACCTTGACCCGACAACCGATTCACCGTGCAATCAGCTATTTTCCTTCCTTCCGCTGGACGGAATCTGCTTCCGAGATCGGCTATCTTCCTCTGGCATCGGCTATCTTCCTCTAGGTATCGCCTATCGGCTCCCAGCCCAAAATTTGGTGTCAACATATGCCCCCAATTTTGGAATAAACTGGTTTATTCCGAAATTAGCGCTTGAGCCTTCAAATAGCCAAACCACAGCTTCCCTCTCGGCGCTTCAAACTTTCGCACCAAAACAAAACCCTAAACCGTCGCAACTTCCGCCACGGGCTTCAATCCGCCGTCGTCAGCTTCGATTCGCCGCCGTCAGCTTCGATTCGCCGCTGTCAAGTCATCCCCGAGCTAATGGCGACTCCTTCCGAGGTCCCTGAGGTATCAATTTCATCGATCCACCCCTTGATTCGTGAATCCCTCTTCAACCTCACTGAGTACGAGTTTCAAATCCAGGTGCTGAGGAATGATATTCTGATTCCACTGAAGGACATCCCCGATACCTACTACCTGGGCCCGATGGGTGATCCGGTCCCCAAAGATTTCATCGTTCAAGAAACCAACCAGTTCCCATTCCGAAGCTCCATGATGGGCGCCTCTTCTTGGGCCAAATCCTTCAGAAACTGGCCAAGCGTACCTGCTGGATGGAGGAACTGGTTCCGCCGCGTCGCGGCGAAGAAGCACGCGGACTGGGAGATGCGCCATCTGAGCCAATGTCTTGACCTATCATTATCAGAGATGGCAAGGAATGAGCCGCTCCTGATAGCCGCCAGTCACTTTTGGTCCAACTCCCTGAATGCTTTCGTGTTCGGAGACGGTCCCAAAACTATCACCCTGGGCGATATTCATATGCTCACCGGGCTTCAGATTACTGGATCATATGACTTCTGGGATCTCTGCTCCAGTGGCAAGAAGGACCCGTACTTCCCGAAGCTGGACACATACAAAGGGTGGAGTGGTTATGTTCAACATCACCAGAAAAGCTCCTCTTCCGTCAGCGAGAAAGAACACGTCGCATTCTTGACCATGTGGCTTGAGAGATTCGTGTTCTGTGGCACCACTGCCGGACCAGCATACCCTTATCGGGTCTTAGCAGAGAAACTGGCTCAAGGGCACTCCATCCCCCTGGGCAAACTCCTGTTGGGTGCAGCATACAGACTTATGAACCGGGTGTTCAGTTCCTTGATTATAGGTGAAGAAGTGCAATGCATAACAGGCCCTTGGTGGCTAGTACAGTTATGGCTCAACCTATATCTGTATAAGCTAGTAAGAACACAACTCCAGGGCCTCAACTTTCCATCCACCGAGTATTCAGAGGAGGAGGACCCAAAAACCAGAGGCTGTCAAAGTTTTGGTGAAGCTGCCTCTGCCATAGTCATCCCAACTTCAAAGGGCAACATGCTGGAAACATTATACAGGGGACTTGGGACCAAATGTTACTATCTGATTCCCCTACGAGGATGAAGATGAATTTCCAGCGCCCTCCAGCTTCAAGTTCAACAACAGGTGCTCTGATGATGAGGCTATCAGCATCTTGAATACAATCATAAAACCTTGTGTTTTACCAGTAGACTTCAAGCACCTCCGGAGCGTGAGTGGCAAGGCAACTAGCTATCCCTCTTATGAATTTTATCAACCAAACATAGCAGCAAGACAGCTAGGTTTCGGCCAATTGCCCCCTCGGCTCCCTTTTTTGAATACCTTGAAACCCAGGGAGAACATTACAGAGCACCTTCAGGCTGGCCAAATTTTTCAACTTGGAGCAAATCTGCCCACATTCTCGCCGAAGCCGTGGAATCAAATTTGCATCAGCCCATCAGAGTTTTGATGACTGGTGGCAGCGATGGCACGCTCACTTGTTCTGCCAAACTGTCCACGACAAATGCAGAGCTCTGGACCTAAACTTCCAATCTCCCCGAGCAGTAAGTGTTCTCAGCCGATTCCAGTAAAAACGGCTTTATTCAAACATGTTACTTAAAGATTTTTCTCACAGGACCCATCATCCAATCCACCGGAGCGAGTGGAATATTATCCTCCTTGTCCGATAGCGAGGCTAGGCTCCCGAGCACCGATGCTGCGACAACTAATGCTAGGCCCTGCTGTACTGACCCCCCTTCTGCTTCAAAATGGCCAGCTGCATCTCAGCTTCAAAAGCAAGCTCCCAAGAAACGCCGTTCGATAAGAAAAGTTCAGGTACCCAGTAGCATCTTCCTCTACTGCAGTACGCTCCGACTCTTAAATCGGCTTTCTATCAGGTGAATCCCCAACCAACTCAAGATACCTTGGGAGAGAAACAGGCCGAAGAACCACCAGAATCCACCGGCCATGAGGAGTCAGCTGCTCAAGAAGAAGGGATCCAGGAAGAAGGAGCCAAGACTCAGATACTACTCGTTGGGCTTTTCTTCCCTTGACACAAATGTCCTGACTGACCAAATCCTCTTTTCAAAAATATAGCCGAACAGCCCTTTCGACGAAGTCTGGGCGAACCTTGAAGAAGAGGAGTTGCCCCCTGAGAGGAATCCAGGTAACTCCTATTCAGCTGTTAGCAATTATCCTTGATTCCATACTGCTCTTACTTCTGGTTTGCAGAAACCCAACTGCTCGAGGCAATGACAGCCGAGGATCCACACGCCGCAAGAGACACGACTGCCTTAGTCGAACAAACAACATTGGCATTAACCCTACAACCCTCAGGCCTCATTCAGGTATCCCGTCTCTGCCAGAAAATAATTAATCTATATTGTACCTTTTCTGATGAGAGAATGTATGTATTGTAGGTACCGAAGCCTTCGTCTCCCGGCTATTCATTCGACATAGAAGAATTCTGTGACAGAGACGAACTGGCCTCCTCCTCCGAGAAACTTTCAGAGCCAGATTTCAACAATCGGCTGAGTGCACTTCTACCCCATATAGAGGGTGATCTAGTTGCTCTGGCCTCGAATCCCAGGACTGGTTGGTCAAATAATCGAACTCGTCCAGCAAGCAACCCAATGTGACAGCCTTGAAATCCCTGCAGAGACTCGGTGATCTTAAAGTTACAGCATCAGGGATTATCACTGCTCATGGGAACCTGGCAGAGCTTGAACAGCTGAGGAGTAACAAATCGGTCAACAGACAAGAGGCCACTGGATTAGCCGATCGAGCCAGACTGCTCAAATCTTCAATCAGTACAGCCGAGACAGAACTGGAGACATTGAAAACAAGACGAGACCAGCTGAGAAAAGAGCTGGAAGCAGTTGAGTCGGCTATCAGTGAGCGTGAAATCACCATTTCCACCAGCACGATCGAGCTCTCCCAGAAAAAGAAGAAAATCAGCAGCTTGGTCGTTGCAGGCAGGAAGACATGCCAACGCCTAGACCTGTTGCAGTTCACTGAAAACCGAGATCAACAATTGCTGCAGGCTGGCCACGCGCTCCGTGCTGAATTAGTAAAACTGATTCGATCTTTGCTAACTTTATAACATGATGGGTGTACTGCTTGGCATATTCTTTTCTATTTGCAACTCTGTCTTCGTGCTATTTCACGCTGAATTTGACAATTTAGCCTGATCTGCCTTTGATTTCATACCTTAATATTGACTTTGTCCTATTTCGAATTGACTTTGTTCAGCCTGATATGCGAATCGGCTTTCGGGCCTGCTTCTTCGCATCGGCTTTATTCTGCTTTCCCTTAGAATTAATCCCCTCAGCCAGATTCACTACGAATCGGCTTGTGGGTACTCACAATAGGATCGGCTAAACAGCTTGACCCAAAAAAGCCGATCGGCGTGCGACCATTGATGGCGGCGTTTCGTCTCCCTGATTTGGCAACTATTCCGGATTCAAGAAACGCGGATTAACTGCAACCTAAAATCCGCCGTGCCGTCTCACTTCCCAAAGAAACTGCCTCGGTGCCCGTGTTGTCTTATAAATAGTTGGCAGGCTTGAGGCAATATCACACGCCATCGTATCCGTCTCGCCGACCAACTCTCCCGGCCGCCTCCTTGTATCTACTTCGCTTCCGCTCTCTCAATCTTCGTCCACGACCATGGCCGGCAATGGAGACCGTGGGAAGCAGCCCAGCGTCCGAGCCCGCTGATGGCGATGAGATGGAATGGAGCATCCGCCGCATCTGGGACAGCATCGCCCGAATCGAGCAGACGTTAGGGTAAGTTCAGCCGTCAGCCTACCATCTCCTCGCTGTTTCTGTCTGATTTGATCCGTTTCTGCAGTCACCAGCCATCTCTCGTCAGCGGCATTGCTGGCTCCTTAGCCGGCCTGAACACCCCTGCCCCCGGCACTGATCTTCCTCGGGCAGCCCCGGCGGATGGTGATGCCGTTCCTGCAACTGGGACGGCCGCCCCGGGAACCCCCGCCGCTGGTGACGCCGCCAGGCCCTCTGCTCCTGTAAGGGCTCCAATCAGGCGTATGATGCAAGTCAGCGGACGGGGAGTCCATAGCAGGTATCTTATTCTCCCTTTTCGCCGATCTTAAAATCTGGCTAAATCTAGGTGCCTGATCTGATGGTTCCTTTCAGCCAATGTCCCCCGCTCCATCTGCCTTCCGGCGCACCGATCGGCGCCAGTTCCTCGATGCGTCGCACGGCGCCACAACCGAACCTCCCTCACGCTCCGGCTCGCAGCACCACCTCCGGAGCGGAATCGAACTCGGAATCATCTTCGAGTTCCCGCGACTCCTACACCGCCGCCGACGGCCGCCACTTCCATCATGAGATGGTGTGGTACCGCAATCTTTACTCCGAGGCCATCAAAGAAGCCAGTCGGCTGGATAAGGAGAATGAGGACCAGGCCGTCGCGCTCATTGCCGCCAGCATCGATTTGGTGGAGGCGCGGGCTAACCTCGCGGAGTCGCAGGCCGCCGTGGCAGGTAATCTCTCGCTTTGTCCAACGGTGTGCACGGCGCGCTTCCAACACTGACCTTCATTGTTTACGCAGCCCTGACGGCGCAACTGCATGAACTGTGCGTGGCTGCGGCGAGCGTCACCTACGTCCTCCATGCGCGGGGGCAAACGCAGGTGGAGCAACTTGCGGACGTGCACCACCGCGTCCGCCAGGTGGCGATGAGCGGCGTCCGTCACGGTGCCGCGGGAGCTCTGGACGCCGCCCAGATCAACTCCGGCATCGTGCTGGAGAACGTCGAACTGGGGATCCGGGCAGGCCAAGATATGGAGGAGTTCGGCACGCTGATGGTCGCTTTCGTCCCTCATGCCGACGGTCTCTCCGTGTCCATCGACGCCGAGGACGTGATCCGAGACGGCGTTAATAATCGAAACTAGATTGTATTAGGCATTTTGATGTATATGATACTCCTGAACTCGTTATGCCCGAAACAATCCACTTTACAAGACTGTATATTTTGCTTTTTATTTTTTGCTCTAAAGGCGATGCTTATCGCATTGGCTGTTATACCCCATCGAGGGTACTTCATTTTTGTGCTAAGGGCGACTCGTTACTACGATGTCGGCCATTTTTGTCCTGAAGGCGACCCGCTTGCACGGCATCGGCTGTTAGAGCCAGATTCACATGAATCGGCTATCATCCCCCAACTGGGATGCTAGGGTAGTATTTCTTCAGATGCTTCCCGTTGATGGCTCTGGTGAGTCTCTGTCCTTCTAAATCTTAAGGATGTAAGCATTACCCGGGGCGCATTCCACCATAAGATACGGGCCTTCCCAGTTTGGCAACCATTTACCGAATCGGCTATCTTTTATACCAATAGGCAGAATGACTTTCCATACTAGCTCTGATTCGGTAAAGCTCTTGCTTCTTACCTTAGTGTTGTAATACTTGGCCACCCGTACCTTGTTCTTTTCAATGTATTCCAAAACCCTAAGCCGATGACAGTGCAAATCTTCTAAACTGTCCATCATAATGTCTTTGTATTCACCGGCTGTAAGCTTGTTTTGCAACGTGACGTGCCGTGTCTCAGACTGAATCTCCCATGGTAAGACGGCAGCGTGTCCATAGACTAGCTCATAAGGTGAAGCCTTGATCGATCCATGCTGTGCCATGCGATATGCCCATAGCGCCTCGCTCAGATGCAAATACCATTTCCTGGGGTTCTGCTCAATCTTTTTCTTGATGACCTTGATCAAAATTTTATTGGAGGTTTCTGCTTGTCCGTTGGCTTGGGCATAATACGGCGATGAATTGTAAATCTTGATGCCCATGTCGTCGGCAAAGGTCATAAACTCCTCTGAAGTGAACATTGTCCCCTGATCGGTTGTGATCGTCTGAGGTATGCCAAACCTGTAAATAATGTGCTCCTTTACAAATTCGATCACGTCAGCTGAAGTGGCGTTCCTCAAAGGAATGGCTTCTACCTACTTGGTGAAGTAATCAGTCGCCACCAGGATCCATTTGTGACCTTGCTCGATGGTGGGTAGATTTGGCCGATTAGATCGATACCCCATCCACTAAACGGCTATTGCTTGATTATAGGATTCATAGCAGAGGCTGGAGATTTTTGTATATTTCTGAACTTCTGGCATTCTTGACACCCTTTATAATATTTAAAATAATCTTCTAGCATCGTAGGCCAATAGTAACCAGTCCTCCTGATGATCCACTTCATCTTGTGAGCTGATTGATGTGCACCGCAGACTACATCGTGTACTTCGCTCATCAGCTTCACTGATTCCTCTGTCCCCAGGCATTTGAGCAGCACTCCTTCAACAGTCTTGTAATACAACTGACCATCCAGCAACAGGTACTTGGTGGCTTTGTACCTTAGCTTTCTGTTGACCCGTTGTGAAGGATTTGCCAGGTAACCTGCTATCTCGCCCCTCCAGTCATCAGCTGATTGCTTGCTGTTACAAATCTCCTGCATCGGCCGATAACCCGACGCGTTCTGCGCCAGCCGATTAGCTTCCTGGTTCTAGGCCCTGGGGATGTGACAGAGAGATACCGTCATGAACTTCTTGATGAGAGCCTAGCACTGATCATAGTAGCCTCTGAGTATCTCGTCTTTACACTCATACAAGCCGAGCAATTGGTTGATGACTAGTTGTGAATCACCAAATACTTCAACTACATCGGCTTTTGCTTCATGCAGAAGCTGAAAACCTTTCCACGCGGCTTCATATTCTGCCTGATTGTTTGTGACAATCGGCCCGATCTGGAAAGCATACTCAAAGCGCACACCCCTGCGGCAAGATGAGCACTACTCCGGCGCCACCACCTTGCTTACACGAAGACCGTCGAAGAACATAGTCCATGGTGCTATATCCACTACATTAGCCGATCCTCCGTGATGCTGCATGATGAAATCGGCTATCGCCTGGCCTTTGACTGCCTTAGCTGATTCGAACCTCAAGTCAAACTCTGAGAGCGCCAGGATCCATTTGCCGATCCGACCATTTAAAATAGGCATGGAAAGCATGTGCTTGATGACATCCTCCTTGAACACCACCACATACTCCGAGGCAAGCAGGTAGTGCCTCAACTTGGTGCATGAATAGAATAGGCATAAGCACAACTTCTCGGTCGGTGTATATCTTGTCTCAGGGTCAAGGAGCTGCCTGGTCAGGTAGAAAACTGCTCTCTCTTTCCCTTCAAACTCTTGAAAAAGGGCCGATCCAATAGTATGGCTTTCGGCCATCACGTACAACTTAGAAGGCCTCCCTGTCCGTGGCGGTACTAAGACAGGTGGAGTCTTCATGTATTCTCTGATTTTGTCAAAAGCCTTCTGTTGCTCGTCACCCTATTTGAACTCTTGATCGTTCTTGAGCTTCAACAATGGCGAGAACGGCAGCACCTTCTCTGATAAGTTGGCGATGAACCTTCTGATAAAGTTAATCTTACCGAGCAAAGATTGCAATTCCTTCTTGTTGGTTGGAGGTACAAGTTCATCGATCA
This sequence comes from Eremochloa ophiuroides, assembly GCA_038502445.1. Taxonomy (NCBI): domain Eukaryota; kingdom Viridiplantae; phylum Streptophyta; class Magnoliopsida; order Poales; family Poaceae; genus Eremochloa; species Eremochloa ophiuroides. The sequence goes on along the minus strand of JAHLJS010000007.1, from coordinate 34,570,114 downwards.
CCTTCTTGCTCTTGCTGCCGATCTCTATCCCTTTGCGGTGGACCATGAATCCTAGAAATTCGCCAGCCGACACGCCGAACGCACACTTGTTAGGATTCATCTTCAAACCATGTCTCCTTGTGCACTCCAGAGTGGCCCTCAGATCGACCAGGTGATCTTTATTGCTCTTGGATTTCACCACCACGTCATCTATATAGATTTCAACGATTTTGCCGATCAACTTGTGAAATATATAATTCATAGCTCTCTGATAGGTTGCACTGGCATTCTTCAAACCAAACGTCATGACCACCCATTCAAACAACCCAAGCGCACCAGGGCACCTGAAGGCGGTCTTCGGGATGTCTTCATCAGTCATAAAAATTTGATTATAACCAGCATTGCCATCCATAAATCTAATAACCTAGTGCCCAGCAGCCGAGTCTACAAACATATTGGCTATTGGCATAGGGTAGCCATCCATCGGTATAGCTCTATTTAAATCCCTGAAGTCAATACAGACTCGCAATTTACCATTTTTCTTGTACACGGGAACGATGTTCGATATCCACTCGGCATATCGGCAAGCTCGAATGAACTTGGCTTCTAACAGCCTCGTGATTTTGGCCTTAATGTCGGGCAGAGCGTCCTCTCTAAACCGACGTGGAGGCTGCTTGTGTGGCCAAAACCCTGGCTTGATAGGTAACCTGTGCTCAACAATAGATTTGTCCAATCCAGGCATCTCATAATATTCCCAGACAAAACAATCTTTGTACTCCTTCAGCAGTTGACTCAGCCCCTGCCTGAACTCCAGGCCTAAGTTGGCGGCAATAAACGTCGGCCTTGGCCTGTCGCTGGGTCCAACATCTACTTCTTCGAGCTTGTTGGCCGACGTGAATCCTTGCCCCAACTTACCCTCTGTGCCGTCGATCGGATTCTCCATTTAATAAAAAAACTCAGAGCCGATTGCCCTGATCGGCTGTTGACTCTCATCGCTGACCTTGATGGAGCCTCCTTCCCAAACCTTGTCAGAGAAACAATCATGATCCCCAGCTTCCCAGTATGTGGCATCCGCCGTCGCCACGCTGACCGAGTCATCGGCCGGGACCACTTCGACCTCATCGCCATGCCACTGAATGAGGCACTGATGCATGGTGGATGGCACGCAACAGTTGGCATGAATCTAGTCACGTCCGAGTAGCAAGCTGTAGGCACCCTTACTGTCGATCACGAAAAAGGTAGTAAGCAGTGTCTTCTTCCCCACTGTCAGCTCGACGTTGATTGCCCCCCCGAGTGTTGGAAGAATTGCCCCCGAAATCCTTGAGCATCAGATCGGTTTCTATTAGATCATCGGGACCCTTGCCTAGGCTTGCGGAATGTAGTGTAGGGCATGAGATTGACAGTGGCGCCACCGTCCACCAGCATCTTCGTCATGGGCATGCCGTCGACATAACCTTTGAGATAGAGGGCCTTCAGATGTCGATTCTTGGCCGGCTTATCAAAAGTAACTTGCTGTGCGAGCACTAACTTGGCCACTCCTTCTTCTAATCCCGAATCATCTGAGTCGGAATCGGTATCAGTACTTCTTGGCTCTGAACTCTGCAGGTAGCACAAACACCATCTGTGCATCGGCTACAGCCTTTCCATTATTTTGTGAAGGCTTTTCGCGCCACACCTGTTTGGCGCGCCCTTCAGCCTGGAGCTCCCTGTTCCTGAGCCGCTGCACCTGGTGCCTCTGGCTTATAGTTAGATCCCCCGGGCACCACTGGTTTTCCTGCCAAACCGGCTGTCGGCGTTCAACTACCGCCTCATCAAGCCGATCGCGTAGGTCCCCTTTTTCACGCCGATCCCGCGGGCTATGGGGGCTCCCCAGCCTCTGATGCACGGACCGGCGGTTGACCTGGGACTGCCTGTACTCTCGGTACTGATCGCTGCATTCTGGACAGTTGCGCAGCGTTGGCAATCTCAAGCCTTCGTTCCAGCAGTGTCGGAAGAATGGGCAATGCCAGTGATCCTCCTCACCTTCCCGGTGGCGAGCCATTTCTTCGTGATAGCGCACCTCTTCTTCCTCACGGAGCCACCTGCGGTACTCCTCTTCTTCGCGCTGCAAGCTGCCTCTGATGATCTTTCTCTTTCTGTCGCCGCCACTTATTCAGAAGGTGCTGGTGCGTGGGCCTCCTGCTCTTGGTGCCGCTGGACTCTCCCTACTCCAGCTGCATCTGGTTCTGCTCCTTCCTTCCTTTGATCAGCGCTAGCTCCTCAGCTGTGATCTGTGCATCGGTATCAACTGAGGAGTTCTTCTTGGCCCGTTCGGAGGTTAACATTTTTACTTTGGTCAGAGGGTTTGCGATCTGGACCATGTTCTACCCCTTCGGGAATGGGAATTTGTCGATCTTCATCTTCCCCTTGGGAGGGGCCTCAAATTTGAACAGGCCGCGCCTAATAGCATTCTGGATTGCTGCTTTGAAATTGCGGCAGTTGTTTGTGGAGTGTGAGGTGAGGCCGTGGTACTGGCAGAACGGTTTCCCCTGCAAATCTTCAGGAGACGGCTTGACGTAATCAGCCGGGAACGTGATGTGGCCCGCACTGACTAACAGGTCGAAGAGCTTGTCCAGCTTGCGTGTGTCAAAGTCGTATTGATCTTCCGTGCTCCAACCCTTCGGCACGGTCATGGGCTTTGTACCCTATTTGAGCTCAACAGCAGCCACTTCTTCGTTCTCCCCATCCTCTGAGTCGGAATTACAGATGTAGGCTGACTGCTTGTATTTCGATTCTTTCTTAAAGCTTTGGGCCTGCTGTTCTAATGCGGCCACCCTCTGCATCACCTCGCTGATGCTAGTTGAAGTTGGTGCCCACCAGCTTCTCTTGGACGTGTGGGAGCAGTCCACTGACCACTATCTTGGCGAGCTGTTTGTCGTTCAGGTTCAAAGAGTAGCACATGCTCCTAGTTTCCCTGAATCACCTGATGAAAGCCGATCCAAGTTCATTCGGCTTTTAGCGCATGTTGGTGAGATCTGTGATGTCTTTCTCCCCGGTGCCAGAGAAGAAGTAATTATGAAACTTGGTCTCCAGATCCTCCCAACCTTGAATCGAGCCAGGCTCCATGGACGCGAACCAGCTAAACGCCGGCCCTGTCAGTGATAGCGGAAAGAGCCGGACCCTGTGAGCTACCTCATATGAAGCTTCGCCGAGCTGGGTCAGGTAACGGCTAATGTGTTCCATGGTGGTGATGTCGTCCTGCCCACTGAACTTGGAGAAGTCGGGCAAGCGATACCTGGGCGGCAACGTCACTCGGTCGTACCACTCGGGGTAAGGACGTCTATACTTGATTCCAGTCCCGGTCTTTGGCTGCAAACCGAACGTATCACGGAGCATGGCACTCATCTACTCCAGCAGCTGATTGTTGGGCGTCTGGGCGTACCCCGGATGCGGCGCTGCCTGAAGGTCTTGATATGTGATCCCCTCATGGTATCCAGGAGTTGGGTTGGCCGTGTCTGCCGCCAGGCGTATTTCTAACCGTCGGGTTCACCGCTGATGAGTTCATCGAGTTCACCATCTGCCCAGTGGCCTGCATGAAAGCGGCGAGCTCCTCCGCAGTATGATCTTTGTATAATCTAGGAGAAGCTGCTATTTTTTGAGCCGAACCGGCCGCAGTGGCACCTTGCACTGGCGTTTTCGGCTAGCTCGGCTGTTGCGGTGAGGAATTGGAGGTCCCTGCCGCTGCTTTTGGATCCGCGTCTTCTGCGGGTATGTTGAAGTAAACTGGACCCAAAGACTCCCAATCCTACCACTTGAGAACGGTCTTCATGATGTTATAGAATGTCTGCAGGAAGGATTTGTGGTGGTGGCCGACTGCTGAATAGGCGGCCTCCCAGGTCGCTTCTTCCAGCATCTGTTTGAGGTCGGCCTTACACTCCTCTTCAGATTTATCTGAATGGCCGTCCATGATCCACCTTGGGAATGCATTCTTCTTCACGATGGAGCCATCACGCTGCTTGCTGAATGAAAGCAGGAAGGCATCAGCGAATTCTTCAACGATCTTGTTCAGCACTGCCGCATCCTCCTCGCTGAGATCTTCGACCCTGACCCTGAGGACACCGTCATCCCTGGACGATCCGTCTGCCGCAGTCTTCCCTTTTGCCATGGTCTTCAGTGAATGGTCCCACCGGGTGTGCCAAAAAGTGTGTTGGCGCAAAAAGTGGTTCCCTAAGCCCAACACACCAGCGAAGCCGGAAACGACCCTTGAAAGCAGTAGAGCTCTCGCAGATCCAGCTAGCTTCGAACCCGGTCTGAGAGTATCAGTAACACCCAAGCGTGCCAGTCAATTTGACCTGCAATTGACAAGGAAACAGATATAATCAGTAACTCAAGGCGGAACTAACTGGTGAGTCCAGATAGTTCCAACTGTGCGGCTCAAAGAGCCAGTATAATCGGAGATCGACTAGAAAACCGATTCCGTCATGTTATGAACCGATAATATAATAATGAAGTAAAACGGCTATCAGGATACTCATATGAAGATAATAACATACCAGCCGATCTAATTCAGTTAATATATATAAAAGAAAATAGATCATGTGTACCCATCTGATTTGTACATCAAACAAGTAGAGATCGGCTAAAGCTGGTCTAGAAGGCCGGCGGCGTTAGTAAATCCTCTTCGATAAGTTCACCAAGTTTGCGTTCACCTGGTCTAACGGCCAGCGGGCTTCAACAAACCCAGCAAACAAAGCTAGATCGTTTGATATCCAAATAAGTCTATATACACGATCTATTCGTGAAAGCATAACTGAATCGGCTCTTTAACCGATGCAGGGTCCATGAAGCATGAACGAATGCTAGCGTAGCCATAAACAGACTTCAAATTAAAGCAAGTCTAATCTAGTGAAAACTTGTTTAGGTTAAACCTGTTTCACCGGATGACGCTCAGTTTCAACTTAAACAAGGACACAAAAATAAGAGTTACGATAACCTCAGAACCACTTATGTCTCAACTAGCACCGAACGCACAACATGTAATGAACAAGATTGATAGGGAATTAGCCGATGTAAGCATGGAACCGGTCATCATGGTAAAATAAGCATAAGAAAGCATAAACGACGACCAAATTCAAGTGAATCTAAAGCTAAATCTATCAATCTTAATCGGGCAGAGAGATGTTGTATTGATAAATAAACAATAAACAACAAATAACATCTTGATAACTTAATGAATCTAACTAAATTGCCATATTTAGCTAGAGCCGATAACTAATCCATGCATGCAAACTATTTCAATCTATAGCCTGTCTACCGGATGACATTAACTAATAGATTAATCAAGCAAACAAACACGAATCGATAACTAATCCGCGCGTGAAAACCATCCTAATTTGCATCTCGTCCACCGGATGACGGTTAACACAGATTGATCGGGTAAACCAGCGTGAATCATCCTTGACTCACTATGCTTCCCGCGTCCACCGGATGACGCCAAAGAAACAGAGCTTAGCAAGGACCCTGGTCCGCCATGCTTCCACGTCCACCGGATGACACTAAAAAGACATAGTTTAACAGGGGGTTGACGATACTTGCAAGCAAGCCTGCGTCCACCGGATGACACCCAGCCTGGATGAAGTAACTCGCTGGACTCAACTGACTCTAGGGTTTGTTGGCCGGAGCCGAAAGTTGTGTTGTATCGATGTTGTTGTCTTTTACAATGGCTGAGGGCTTATATTTATACCCTGAGCGTAGATAGAGTCCTAGTCGAATTACAACTCATCAATAGATAAGGAAACTAACAAACTATCCTATATCTAAGGTAACTTCGAGTCCCACCTTCCCCTTCATAACGGACTCCGATCGTGATCGCATCTTGGCGGCGCGGACTCTGGATGACGTCATCAATACCGACGCTGCACGCCTCCTGTCACCTTGACCCGACAACCGATTCACCGTGCAATCGGCTATTTTCCTTCCTTCCGCTGGACGGAATCTGCTTCCGAGATCGGCTATCTTCCTCTGGCATCGGCTATCTTCCTCTGGTATCGGCTATCGGCTCCCAGCCCAAAATTTTGTGTCAACATTGTTATTCAATTCGTACCTCCGGTTGCAAAACGAGATGGCTAACTATCTCATTGCATACCCCTTTACAAGATCCTCTGAACCCCGAGGCAGAATAAACTTCTTTGACAACTTTTACCATAGGTTTGTCTTGACCGAATCTGGCACATCGTTCCACTCAGAGATTGTAATATCAAGATTATCCCTAACTAAGAAACCAATTGTGTTCCAAAACTTAGCTTGGACCTCTTGATGTGTTAGGGGCTCATGTTTTTGAGCTTACGTCTAGAACCCTATATGTGTTATTGTCCCACTTGTTTGTTTCTCTGTCACCTCGGGTATGTATGATGGATCAACTCTTGATAAACCTGTGCGCCTTGGGAATCGATGATGGATCAACTCTTGAAAAATTATATATCCAGAATGATCTCTCTATCATAACCAGTAAAAAATATAATGATTATTATAATCAATGCAAAACGAATATGATTGTTTGGAGATACTAATGAATTAACGAATCTTTTTATATCAGCAACCTCCTTCGAAGAAATATAGATGAAAATCACCTACTTGTGTATTTTTCAATTTGTAGACCTCGAAGCTTAGTTCACTAAAATTTAGAAGAATCATGTTGGTTCAGACTCATTCGCAGTGTCAAAAATATTATCTAAAAATATTGGAGAGAACCATGAAACCCTATTAAGTGACCTCATTCATATTTTGCAATTAATAAACATAATTAAAATAACACAATGCACAAGAATTAAACATAAACACCTAACTAACATAATTAAAAAAACTAAGAAAATACTATCTTTCTCTCTCTAAATGAATACACAACAACACACAATTCATGGAAACAAACAAATATATAGTGGATAAACTAAATTGAGAAGCAATCATGAAAAGGGAGAGAGAGGAGAGAAATTATGTAACCATCTCAGGCAACCTATCTTTGTTTCTCTTTAACTCATGGTGAAACCCTAGATCCAAAAGTTGACTTAAATTGAGCAAGAATGACTTAAAAGAGGCAAGAGATACAAAACTATCCTTTCTTAGTAACCTCCTTCCAAAAAATGAAGATCAAAAGCTCTCTCCCTATATTTTGGTGAAAACTAGACCTCCAAAATCATCAACAATGGAAGGTGGCTGCAAGCTACTATTCTAGTTGGGGGAGGAAGAAGGGGTATATATATAGAAGGCTCAGCACAAGCGGTTGTCTTAACAAACTACAAGTGTAAAACAGTTTGCACTGGCGGTTGTCTTAAGAAAACCGCCAGTGTAAATGGACCATTTACACTGGCAGTTCACTTAAGCGAACCGTCAGTGTTAATAGGATTGACACTGGCAGTTGGCTTAAGTGAACCGCCAGTGTAAATGGTCCATTTGCACTGGCGGTTCATAAATCGGATCCACCGTTTTATTTGTTCTTGCGATCGTCTACAGTAACCACCTGTGGAAAGAAAATCGGGCACCAAGAGAAATCGTCTGTGTACTAGTGTGAGCTGAGAGAAGGGATGTGGTGAGAAAATCATCAAAGCAAGTTGGACCACATGATATCTTCGTCAAGCAGGTTGACCACATGACAACTCGATTGTCAAGGGCATCAAAAGCACTTGTGTGAATCTGGTAATGAATAGAGATAGAATGTGAATCTTCTAACCATTCATTGCTTATAATGGACAATAGTAGTTTCAAAGTCCTTTCCAGAAAAGCTTCCTTAGAAAGGTCTAAAAGTTCTTCTTGGAGTGAGGATTTTTGAGACTTTTGGGGCTTCCTTGCAGTGTGATAATTCGAAGTGTTTCCATATTCGGTAAAAATCTCATCCTTGAATTCAAGTATGAATTATGAAATTGAGGTTTCCTCCTTTTCAAGATTTGGGATAGCTAAGGGCTGTGGTAGTAATGATAAAGGTTCAGGCTCAACTATTTTCAATTATTCCTCTAAAAACTTCTCTTCTATTTCTTCAGGTGAAGGGGAGTTTTTAAGGATTTTATCTAGAATGTCTCTCCCTTCTGCGAATTTATGTAAGAATGATCCTCCTAGAGCTGAATTAAGAAACTTTGAGACTTTCCTTTTAAGACACATATAATAATGTTGAAGAAGAATGGGGTCTTGCAAGGCTAGATCTGGACCAAATTTCACAAGAATGTTGAAACATTCCCAAAATGTACCGAGAGATTCCTTTTTTCCTTGTTTAAAAGATAGAACCTCAGTTTGAAGGTTGACTACTTTAAAGATAGGAAAGAAGTCTAAGCAAAAGCTAGAACATATAGCTCCTCAATCTCCTTGCTTACTCTCTATGATCTGATTATACCAGGTTTTTGCTCTTCCCTTCAAAGATAAATAAAAAGCTTCCATCTAAGGTCTCATCAGACTTGCCTTGAATGCGAAGACATGCATAGGTCTATTCAAACTCTTGTAGATGAAGGTAAGGGTTTTTGTCTTTCTTTCCAGAAATGGATTGGTTCTGGACCATTTTGACCAAATACGGGCGTCATAGACAGGTGTCATGTTTGGTATTAATGATTCTTTTGGCCCAAGGCTTGTGCTTGCGAGTTCAGCGAGTGGAAAGATAGAAGTGGAATTTATGGAATTCATGAGGTAAGAAAATAAAGAAATAAAGGAAATATAACAGAGCTAAGAAAGGATAAAACTATAATACAAGGTTAAGCTGGGTTGAAAGTTATCTCAACAACCGGTATCACTGGTAACAATGTTAGAAATGTTTATTGGTATTTATTAACACATAGAGAATTATGATCCGCAAGTGCACGAATACTGATGTAGTTCTTCACTCAGGAGTATTCTCAAGTATCGTACATATCCACAGGAATAATTTGTGAAACTAACAAGATTTAAACTTAACCCATGAGTAGCAATCAAGGACAGATAAGATAGAAGATATAGGAGATCACTAAGATCTTCTAGTTCTAGTGGCTGTAAGATATGTCTAGTATTATTTAACCTGGGGACGTTACTTAAGAAAAGACACCAGTAGAAGATGCTTTTCTTAGTAACAAAGGTCCTACTTATTCTACAAACGAGAGGTGGACCACAGAGGATTCAGTGAAGCTATAAGAATCACTCTCACCAGCTACAACCGATCTAGAAAGTAGGGTGTATCTATGAGTACTAGAGTCTAAGCACTATGCTTACACTACAAATACAACTCTAATCCAAGAGCGAAAAGGATTAAAGTACTCAAAAGAGTGCCGTAAACCTAAAGAACAATATAAACAATGCTACTTTCTTGAATCAGAAGTCGTTTATCAGAGTAGTCTTAGAAACAAGCTCCAGCATAACTTGATTCCGTAGTTACAAGCTGTAGAGGGGCACCCCGATAGGACAATAGTTGCTCCAAAATCTACCTCACTCTCTGTTTCTATTTCTAAATAAGACTAGACCCAACCTCTAGATGACTACAAGAATAATCTTCTCTTGAATGCTTGGCTCTTGATCATATTTAGTGTTTCTTACTTCAAGAGGAGGCTAAGGGTTTTTGTGCAAGATGAGGATGCTCTGATTAATGAGATACAGGCTGTATCTATAGAATGGAGCGTCAATTTTGGACCCTCCACTACTGCAAAAATAGTTCTGCGAGACATTGCTAAAACATTAACCGAGGCCTTTCCAAAATCCATCTACCTTAGTTAATGCCTGATGATTAATGAAGGCAGTCGTTTTATTTATGGAGGCGGTCGTGTAAAAATAACTAGCTCCAAAAATAGTCCATTTTTAAGATAACAACTCTGTAAATCAACTAATTGAGGCGGGCATGGAGCATGTTAAAATTTAAATAATAAATTATGAAGATTATCTATTGGCATATCACGATGAATTACGGTTTGTCATAATATGAGAAGGACTTCTATTTGCGACGATTGCTACTTGATCTTAGCGCCGAACATATAATTTTCATCGTAAAGTCGTACTCTCACCGAAAAACGTCGTAAAACAGAATGACTTAGCGACAAATTTAGTCGTTGTCATGAGAAAATCGTCGTAGAAGGTCATATCTCTTGTAGTGTTCCAACCACCTCGGTAAATGAAATGAACGCCTTGTTAATGTTTTCAAGAAAAAATAAATCATAACTTTTACATGTGAACTCGGATGAAGACAAACTTTGTATGAAAATTATAGCTCTTGACAAGATCTACAACTTTGTAGTTGAAACGTTTTTGAATTGAAATGGTTTAGGATCCTAAAATATTGTTGTAAGAGCAAAGGTTTTGAAATTTAAAGTTATCAAACGATCTCGTATGTTGAGATGGTCTATAAGGAAGTTATACTTCACATAGGATCTATAACTTTGTAGCTGAAAAGTTTTTAATTTGAAGATGTCTAGAGTTCCAAATATATGTTCGAAAGTTATAGATTTTGAAATTAAAAATTTCAAACTCCTAAACGATCTCAAATGTTCACATAGTTAATACCAAAAATCTAGTGGCAGACCTAGTCTACATGTTTGATGTTGAAAAGTTTTTTATTTAAAGTCATCTAGAATCCCAAATATGTGTTTGAAATTCAGATGTTTTGAGATTCAATTTTTTGAAGTTTTGAAACTATGTCTGATGGAGATACATTCTATACCAAAGTTGCGGTACTCGACAAGATTTAAAACTTTGTAGTTATTTTTTTTTTCAATTGAATTCATTTTGTACCTAGAATATCCAATAGAAGATTACAAAATATTAATATATAAAGATACACATGAATGAGTGTGTCGTTGAGTGGTAAAGAAGTAATAATGTTGAGAGCAATGTCGTGGGTTCGACTCTCTAGTGTTGCAAATTTTTATTATTTTAAGATTTTTAGAGAACATTAACGGAATGCCTGCCTCAGTTAATGAGTTTAATGGAGACGAGGACCTTAACATGTCCGCCTCTATTAATCGGTGATTAACGAGGCCTTCATTTGGAGGCAGTTGCAAAGCCTACCTCCAATAACGGTTTCTGCCGACCTTAAATAAGCCTTGTGTAGGAGTGGTTGGATCGGACCAACTTCAATAGATGGTGGAGATGCAATCTTTAAAGCAGTGGAGAACCGACGTTTGAAGCGAAGGCTGACTGGTGGGGCCCATAGACTGGCGGGCCAATCGAGGGATGGGGCTGGCCGGCTCCACCAGGCAGCCACTTGTGGTCTTCTAGTGTCTTCTATAGTCTTTCTGCACTGAGTTTCATCGCAGTTACGAAGTTGTATCTTCTGAATAGGCCCTTCCTTACATTTTTTTTATCAAATCTTGCTAAAAACATATATTCACCATAACTATTGCAAATTGTCAGTTTAAACCGTAGTTCTACGTTGATGATGACTTTTAATCATTTTTGCATTATATATTGATGATTTGTGATTGGATGATAACTACCATCAACATCTGTGCTATCATTGCTAGTTTAAGCCCTAAACCGGTAGTGATAGGAAAACACAACTACTGGTTTAAGCAACAACTGGCAGTGACATATCCCTATCAGTTATAGCCACTAATCGGCAATGATATGGATGTTCACTGCCCATCCTTGGAACCGCAATCAATTTCTAATTTTGAAGCTAAGAACCGGTATTGAAGACTTAATCACTGCCGGTTCAAGAGAAACTGGTAGCCATGGGCCAAAAAAAGGTCTGTTTTGTAGCAGTGGTAGGATTCATAATTGTTTTAACCAAAAAGTTTACAACTATTTCATAGCACATAACCCACAATAGCTTTTCACAGCTCACAGCTGAACCAAACATGCCCTATTAACTTAAGTATCATTTATTTCTGGATACACAATGGAAGAGGCAATGTTAATGGTATTCAGACAAGCACTAATGGAGGCCAATCTGAACTATTCTTGTTTTCCCTGCTCGCTGCATCTTTTCTCCATATTGTCTTCACCAGCCAACTTCTTCCTCTGCGCAGTATGTTAAAAACAAAAAAGAAGAAAAAGAAGCATGAAATGAAAGAACAGGAAGGTCAGGTACTCAGGTGTACGCGTGTATGCTGTGCACTGCAATTTCTATGGCTTTGTTAAGTTAAAGAACTTAAGCTGCTGCATATCCTTTCAGAATTTTGTAACTATATAAAAATCAGTGAATTATTCTCTAGTATATATACTGGAAGTGTAAAGATATACCTCTGCTAAGCTTGCCTTATGATACCTGTATCCCTGAAACAAGAAACATTAGAAGAAAGAACAAAATGAATGAGTATACGAGAGGACAGAGCCTTAGATGTGATGTAAGTGCACAATTAATTGGCAAATCAATCTTACTTTGTCTGTCCCATATAAATAATCGCAGTATGTGAAGAAAGGAGCGTAGTTGCCGTGGCGTCCTCCAACTCGGTGATGGTAATCATGGAATTCAGCACCTCCATAGAACGGGATGAACTTTGTGGGGTTGAACGGGAAGTCGTGACTGCATGTGCGTACATATAAATTTATTTACGATAAATTTGCTATTAATTTGGCACGATCGAGTTCATCATTCATACATCAGATTTATGTATATGTATGTAAAAACCGCACTTATAAAAATGCATGGAATATATTACCCGCTGTGTGTTTCAATTGCTTCGACGGCGCGGAATGCATACCACAGCCAATGTGTGGTGACGTGAGATGGAACGATGACGGGGCCAACAAGTGTAGCAATGCCTCCGATGGTCAGCTCAGCCCAGTGAGTGTAAGCCGCGGCGAAGCCGGTGGGTGCTGTGAGCTCGTGGTGGACATGGTGGATTCTGCCGTAGCCCCACTCCGTGTGCAGGAACCGGTGGATCCAGTAGGAGATGTAGTCTTCCACCAAAGCGTAAACCACCAGCTTTCCTACTGTCTCACCCACAGAGGGCAATGGAATCCCTGTCCGGATCCCAGCTATCTGTTAATAGAAAATACAAAATGAATTAATTACTGTCTTGCACAGAGAATTATATGCTCCCAAAGTCCCAATAATAACACAATCCAAGAGTAAATAAACAATATAACAAAATGTATACATATATAGTAGTACCTTAAATGCAGTGAGGTACATGAGTTGATGTGGGGCGTAGACGAGCAGCATGCTACGCACAGTGTCCCCGACGATGAAGCGAAGGTGGTCGGTTGGTGATGGGGGACGCACCTGGGGCTGCAGCTTGTACCGCAAGGCCACGGCAGGTGCCAGCTGCTCGAGGAGGAGGAGCGGCAGTGGCGCGACAAAGAAGACGACGGCGAAGACGAAGGTGTTGTGACACAGGAGCCACGTGTCCGGCAACACCGATGAGTAGCGGAGCCATGCGGCTTCTGCCCATGTCATGGTGCGCCCCAGCACCTCCTCCGCCTCCTGCATCGTGCCGTATGGGATCATGTCCGGCCTCTGGGTCTGGGGGGGAACGAGAACTGGATCACCTTCCAATCTCGCTCTTGTCCTGGAATATAGATGGAGCGTCGACTCCATGTATTTATAGCCATATCTATATCTATAAATTAAAACTATATCTATACATCTATATCTCTTATAAAAAACTAATCCCCATACAAGTAGTCTATCTTAACATACAAGTATCCATACCAACTCTTATTAACTATGCACGTTACTAAAGTATTTAGTTGTCCATAATCAACAATGCCACATCGTCCACTAGTAGTATTTTATGATTGTATATCTGTTGAGATATGTAAACCCCCATAAGAGTTCGACCTTAACATTCAAGTTATCTACCTCATCAGTACATTATAAGATGAAAAGGGGCAGGGAAGGCTTGAACACAAGTCCTACAGTGATGAATATAAGCACAATTGAAATTCCTAGGAAGTTATATACATTTGCTGCATTGATAAGACCATTAACAGTTTCTTGAAGCTCGATCTCCCACCAGATGAACATATAGCGACCATAAACTAGAATAGAAGAGGTTATCCTACCCATGAGTAAATATTTCATAGCAGCCTCGTTAGACCCACTACAAGAAATCAGTGGATGTAGTGAATGTGCTGTATGAATTGGTTCATGCTACTAGTGGATGCATTTGACAGATACGGTGTTGCATTTGAAAGCTACATGTATTTGTATTATGATTTGATATATGTATTTAGCTGGGCTGAGCCCAATTTACATTGAAGTGGGCTGAGCACAATATGAAAACAAAAATGGGCTGAGCACAATATGAAACAAATATGGGCTGCTTAGAAAAAAATAGGCCTAGCCCATTGTGTGGGCCAAGCCCATACATTTCGGTATAAAATTAAAATTAAAATTTAAAAAATGCTGACGTGGCAAGGTGAGCCACATCATCAAGCTGACGTGTTAGATTTATCCATGTCACCATGCTGAAGTGTCAGGATCAGCCACACGTCAGATTCCTCCTCACCATGTTGAGATGGCAGTGTTGACGTGGCACAAGTCCGTGACGTACTGTTTCATCACTGACGTGTCCTATAAATCAAACGAACAACTATTCCATGACGATTGCTGTCATCACTGATCCAGTGCGTCTGTGACGGTTTTTTTTTCACAAATAAGGTTTATGACTAGGATTCTATGACGGCTTTGTAGACCCTCATGGATAGTTACTTGTGACGGTTTTTAGGGCCTCTATGACAAATTGATAACGTCATGTATCAACGTAATCCTAGTAGTGACCGTAGATCTCTCTTGGTATATCCAAACAATAGGTAGGAACATAAACTAAGATATTCTGGAGCTACAAAGATATAGTTATTAAATTGTTAGCACCACATAAAAACATTCCCCCTAAAATAGCTGTTAATACGAATAATAGAAACTTTGTTATAGCCATTTATGTACATTCAATGTTCTCTATGGATAGAGGAATACATCATGTTGAACATAGTAAAAGAAGAAATTGAAAGGTTTCATTGAAATTGTTCATTTGGAAATTTCCCGAAAAGCTAAATATTGGTTCTTCTCTCCATCTGAACAATGGAGCCGTTATGCTTATTAATAAACTTGTTGAAGAGATGAAATAGAACCTAGGTCTATCTTTTTTATCAAAAGTTAAATCAATCATCAGAAGAAGAATTAGGCCAGAAATTATGAAACATTATGGGAAAATAAAACATCCATGGAACAGAAGCAAATGAAACGCTTTTATAAAAATTATCGTAGAATCGAGAATGAAGTTTTCATTTGGTCTATTCAAGATCACGAATTAGTAACTACAGCCAATCTTCAAAAAGTCCATATTGTTTCGATTTTTGGAATGGGATATTTGCGCAATCCCCATGAATGGGATCAAATATTATTTCATGCCATTTCCATAAGATTTCTCTCTTATTCTTAAGCAAGCCCCCGAGAGGGCTTAGTTGATCATGATTTCTGTTATCTTTCTTCTTTTAATTTATTTCAAAGAAGATATCATCCTATTCTCCTTCTATTGATTCTTTTCTGATCGAGATGTATGGATCCATGTGTTTACATACCTAGATTCTATCCATAGACTAACAAAAATGTGTAAGAGCTCTATTTGCCTATGCCATTCTATGAGTCGCTCCCTTTTTGCGTTTGGCACCCCCACTCTTCATCTACTAACTCAGAACTTGATTTGAAAGCTATATTTCAACCCAAACACTTTTGGGATGGTTCTAATAACCAATGAATGCCTAGTGTTCTGCCTTATTTAGATCCTATTTCAATTGGAACTTTCAGTGTCGATCCCTTTTTATTACGTCTTGTTTTTTACTTCTATATTGGGAGTTACTCTACATATTGCTTGACATAAAACCATAATGGATTTGTTTGTCTTTTGTTGAATCTTTTCACGGCTCGATAGAGAATTATAGGCCAATGAATTCTTTCCCTCTTTCATAATATGGTTAACCACCATGTTAACTAATCGATTATCAAAACTGGGATCAGATTTTGTGATTCTTTTTTTTGCAGTACCTCGACATGACATTAGCGTGAAAGAGGTTCAAGAATCTATTTTCTTTTTATAAAGGCTAAAAACAAATCACTTGTTTTTTGGTTTTTTTGGCTCCATATTGTAGGGTGGATCTCGAAAGATAGAAATGATCTCCCTCCAAGCCATATGACTTTCATCAAATACGGCTTTCTACAGAATTATGTAGGGATCTTCAAAATCGAGTATGAAATTCTGTTTACTTACTTTAAATTGAGTAGCCAATGATTTTTCACACAAAAATCCGCGTGCTATGTGGTTGCTTGGATTCGAACATGAGACCTTTGTCCTCGCGTGTAGCTCCTCTAACCACTCTACCCCAAAGTCAATTGTGTCTATAAAGGATATCTATGCTCTCAGTATTCAATTTTTATGATTTTGAAATGAATATTTAGGGCCCTAAACATCTTGAGATGAAAACATTACAAACTGTAAACTTGTTCTAGTCGAGATCTACAACTTTGATTTTGGTCATTTCGCCGTCCGATGTCATTTTACAAATTTAAATTTTAAATTGTCAAAACATCAGCCATACTGTTGGGACCCCAAATAATTTCAAATGGAAACCTCATCAATTACAAAGCTGTAGTTCTCATTGAGATCTACAACTTTGGTTTTGATCGATTTTTCATCCGAGCCCTTTTCAAAATTTTAGTACTTTAGATATAAATTTGAGACAACAAATTATCTTCAATAAAAAAGTTGAGATCTACAACTTTGGTTTTGGTTATTTTTCATCTAAGATAGTTTGCACTGAAATGACCTTGACACCTAAGAGGTGGGTGAATTAGACGACTTAAAACTCTACTTCTAAACTATGGCATCTTTTTTCTATTCTTAGCAAAATCTATACAAGAAGTAAATTAACCAATGTTCAACTAAAGTTTTGCTAAATGTGTCGTTATCTCCATCGCAAAAGAGATATGCAACCTATATTCCAATGCTATCAACTCTCCTATCAACTAAACTAGGAAAGGTAAAGCACACAACCAAGTTAGCAATATAAATGCGGAAGGCAAAGGTGGGGTGTAGGGATGCAAACTCCCATCGATGACTCTGGTATTTTTACTGAGGTATCGAGAAGCATGCAAGTTTCCCTTAGTCCTCGTTGGAGCCCCTCACAAGGGCCAAGCTCCCGGTCGGGTCACTCCATGGATAACCCAGGGCCTTCCACACGTGCAAGTGGGTCTCCGGTGTGCCTGCAAGGCAAGCCTCTCCTAGGATCGCTCCTCGCCGTCTTCACTATCAAGCTTCTGTCCGAACCACTGCGGGCCTCTGGTACACGGTGGCGGCCACACCACAAGCGCGGTAGGTGTGGTCTCGTAAGACTACAAGCTAGCCCCTTTGGATAAGAGGTATGCAAGGACGGTGCATACAAGCACCTTTGGATAAGAGATATGCAAACCTCACTAAACACTAGGCCTAAACCTTGAGCAAGTGCATAAGCGGTGGTCTAATCAACCTAAGCATTTGCAAAGCACCTACGCTAATCACCAAGTGTGTCACTAAGAACTATGCAAGTGGAGAACTCTAAAATCATGCAACAACACCCTTTGAATATTTCCTCATTTCTCCACACTTGTCTTTGCCGGTTGGGGTGGTATTTATAGTCCCCAAGAGAGAGCTAGCCATTGGAAAGATAATCAGCCCATCTGCAGGCACCGGATGCGTTCGGTGGGTGCACAGGACGATAGCCCAACGTTCAGTGCTATCACGTGTCGTGCTGTCGTTAGCCGTTGAACTTGCAGTTGTCGTCAATTCATACTGAGCACACAATGCTCCTTTGGTAGCACCGGACACTCGACCTCTAGCGTCCGGTGCCCTTCCAGAGAGCACCCGAGAGCGTCGAGTACACACCGGATGCGTCTAGTGGATAGTCACCGGACGAACGCAGCGTCTGGTGCCTTCAACATTATGTGCACTGGACGCTCGCACAGTGTGACCGATGCATCTGGTGTAACTGACCATGAGCTATCTCTGGCTCAAGCCACTGGACACTGAATTAGCGTCTGGTGCTCGCGAGGCTAGCATTCGGTGCATGTTTTTCCACAGAGACATTACGAGAAATTGTTGAATCCTAGGGTGAAAGGTCCTTGTTTGGTTTTGGTAATTGAGTGACAACTTAGGTGGACTAATATGTGTTTAAGTATTGATTACATAGGTGATTAGTCCATAGGTACTTGTGTGTGAGCATTTATGCCATGGAGGTGGAAATGGCTTGGAGATGATGGTTAGCTCACACATATGGTATGAAGGAGCTAAACGCATGAGACATGACATGGAGTCATGTGGCTAGGTGGAGAAGATCAAGACATGACTTGGCGTCGATGGACCGGTTGCAAGTGTGAAGGGCAAGCTAGTGGGCTTGGCGCCGATGGACCAACGCAACGGTGAAGAGCAAGTGAAGTCGAGGATCGATGAACCAAAAGCCACGTGATGATATGAAGTGGATCATATCATTGTTGAGGTGTTAGTGCATGTGTTGCACCGACATCGATAGTGTTGAAGACGGTGCTTGGAATGGAAAGCGCAAGGCAAAGGTATAACCTAGGGCATTTTCATTTCACCGGTCTAAGATTGAGTAGAGAAGTGCTTGAGCGGATTTAGGATAGATGGCCGTACTATCAAGAGGGGCAAACTTGTTTGCTTATCGGTCATCCAGTGCCACTTGAGTGATCTAACATTGCATACGTTGCTAGAATCAAGTGGCGTGGTGAAATGAGAGAAAATCCTTTGTGAAAATGTTTGTGAAAAAGCTAACGCACATGCACATGAGGTTGAACACTTGTGGTGTTAGCACATTTGCAAAGGTGAAGGTGTTTGGAGGTGAAGTTGTGAGGTAGAGAGGGTTTTCGGCGAAGAAGAGAAGCGTCGGACGCTAAGGAAGAGGGGTGTCGGACCATTGGCTTCGGTCCGATGGCTTACCCTAGTTTTCTAAGCTGTGGCGAGCATCAGACGCTCGGTTAACGAGCGTCGGACCATTGCCCACTTCAGTCCGACGGTGGCGAGCAGTGTCGGCGTGACGCGTGTGTGGGGGTATAAGCCCGTATACCCACATAGTCATACTTGGCCCAAGTCTATCGAACAGGCCTGAACTACCAAGGACGCGTCGCCCATACGATCTCTAGGAGATCGCGTATATCCGCCGAGTCCTTGGCGGGCAAGAAAATAGCTTTCCTAAGATCTAGCCGATTGGTTTCCTAGATCGGCTAGGATTGTAATCTGTTATGTATGGCAAGATCAAATTGTAACCCTGCCCCCCGGACTATATAAGGCGGGCAGGGGGTCTACTCGATTCATCTAATCTACTAACAATACAACACAGCAACATACAGGACGTAGGGTATTACGCCTCGTGGCGGCCTGAACCTGTCTAAATCTCTGTTTCGCACGAATTGTGCTCCCTCGTTCGTCTCAGGCGCACCCTTACCGTCTCATCTACTACCGCGGGCATACCCCTCGGTAGACTATCGCCGGTATTCCGTCGACAGTTGGCGCGCCAGGTAGGGGGTGTGCCACCTGATTCCATGGCGAACAATGTGATTTTTTTCAAGCTCCATCAAGCTCCCGACGCCGGGCCAGATCTTCACGGTAGGATCCATCACCTGGGTCGTCGGCGCGAACGGCGAAGGGGTGATTCTGGACGCAGCCTGGATCCCCTCCGTGTCTCCTCCGACGAAAAGGTTGCCACGCTATGTTCGGAAAAACATCGACAACGACGACCTGATCGGATCTATAGATCGGGTCACCAAGAAGCTGTCAGAGGGACTCCAAATCCTGGAGTCCGTGTCATCCACGACGCACCGTCCCTCATCGCTGTCCAACGACACAACACTGGTCGTCACCGTCACACCTCTCAAGCGCATCGTCGAGGAGCGACCTCGAGGGGATCGACCTCCGAACGGCTACTTGCCGTTCGAGCTACAAAACGCAGCTTCCAGCTTCGCTCAAACGCTGCCTCGACACGTCGGCACCAGCTCCTTCATCACCCCCGACAACGTCCACCCCGACAATGATGATCAAGAGGGTGGCCTTCCCGCCGACCTGCCCCCCATCAAGCAATTTTTTGGGGGACCGGTCCTTGCCATCAGCAACGACAGCGACCCGCCGCCCAATGAGTCCGAAGAAGCCCGAGCAGCCCGCGAGGCAAAAAACGCCGATCGCAGACGACGCCGCGAGCAGCAAGCTGAAGCGAGGAGGACTGCGGTGAAGAATCTGGAGCCCGAATTTTGCATGCTCGGACAGTACGAGGTCTGCACGACTTCAAGCGCCAATGTCGCCGTCACGATCGCTGAGGCCAAGAGGCTACCCCAGACTCCAGAGCTCGGACGGCTCACCGTTCTTCTCCAAGCAACTCAGGTCTAGATCAACGAAGGAAGACAAGCACCATCTCATAGCACAGCATCAGCTACAAAGCTCATCGGTGAAGATGGTGAGATGTCTCGCGGTGGTCGGAGACCCCATCGGCGAGACGGCGACCAAGAGGTGAACCAATCTGACCTCCGCGCAAAGCTAAAGACCAAGGACCTACGCGGCCGCATTGAGAACAGGAGAGAAGCCAGACACTCAGCAGAAGCCGAGCGACGAAGAGAGTATGATCAGACGCACGGCTTTCCCAACGACAAGACCGCCCCGGAACTGCCATTCACGCCGGCACTTCGAGCAGTTGTCTGGCCTCCTAACTTCAAAGTTGTCGGCGTCAAGACTTACGACGGAAGAGCCGATCCCAACAAATGGCTCAACGTCTACGAGATCGCCGTCGAAGCCGCCGGTGGAAATAGGGATGTGATGGCCAACTACCTTCCAGGTCATGCTCAGCGCCTCCGCCAACAACTGGCTTTATAGTTTGAGGCCGAACTCCATCGACACTTGGGATCAGTTGAAGGAGCAGTTCGTCAATAACTACCGCGCCACCTGCAAGCAACCGGGCACGAAGTATGATCTTGAAAGACTTTGGCAAGGCTCTCGGGACTCCCTGCGAGACTACATCCGGCATTTCTCAGAAATCAGAAATGACATCCCCGACATCACAGATTGCAGAAGCCATCTCCGCGTTTATGCGCGGCCTGAGGCCTGACGAGGAACTGCGGAAGAAATTATACCGCACCTGCCTGACCACCGTTGCTAAGATGCTACGCATCGCCAACAAATACGTTGATGGAAACGACACAGCACATCACTCCATTCACAGTCGCCTTCGCTTCCCCGACCAGTCGCGGAACCAAGAAGAGGGCCACCGAACTGATTGACACCAGGATGATCGAGCTCCTCGGAGAGACTACCGCCACGATGACCGCGACCATCGACGGTGCCTAGAACACTGCCGCTACGACGAACCCGAGAGCTCCAGGGGTGGAGAGAGGCGCCGCCACTACCAAGTTTACAACACCTGACCAGCCCCAAAGCGCAATTACGAGGAGGCCTACTCTAAGCTCCTCGACGCCCAGTGCCCCGTCCATAAGCACCACAAGCACACCATAAGGGAGTGCGAGGGTTTCTCCAGGAAGTTCCAAGCAGAAGAGAAGAAGAAGGCTCACGTAGAGTCTGACAGGGACCGGCGCGACGACACCGACAAGCCTCCAGGCTTCACTGACGCACACCGAACCGTTTCCACCATCATCGGTGGACGCGCCGCCATCGAGCCAAAGAGGGAGCAGAAACTCGTCAATAGACGTGTCAACTCCGTTGCCAATTCCGACAGTGCGATCGTTGATCCAAGGCTTCCTCCTTGGTCCCACCAAGACATCACCTTCAGCAGGGCCGACCAATGGACCCAGATTCCGTACTTGGGTCGCTTTCCATTGATCGTCGATCCGGTCATATGCACGACGCGTTTTCGGAAGGTGCTCATCGACGGTGGCAGCGGCCTCAACATCCTGTTCTCCGGAGCTGCCAAGGAACTCGGGCTGAAAGAAGAAGACTTGCGGCCCACATCAGCTCCCTTCTGGGGTATCGCCCCGGGACAGCCGTCATATCCTCGAGGGCAGATAAGCCTCCCGGTTCAATCCGGGCACCCACAGTGCTTCCGCATCGAGCACGTCGACTTCTTGGTGGCCGACTTCGACGCCGCTTATCATGCTATCCTCGGCCGACCAGCTCTGGCAAAATTCGGGGCCATCCCCAACTACACCTACCTCATTATGAAGATGCCAGTGGAGAACGGCGTCCTTTCCATTCGCGCCGATCTCCAAGTTGCATATGCTTGCGAGCGAGAGGCCATTGCCATGGCGGAAGTTGTCGAAGAATCAATACTCATGAACGTCTGTGCTATGGACGCAAAGGAAGTAGCTCCAGAAGACCAAGTCATCCCAGAGAATAACCCATCAAGATCAGCCACCAAGAACAAGGAAACGGAAGGAGGTTGTCCTGGTCCCCAGCGAGCCAAACAAGACTACTCGCATCGGAGCCGACCTCGATCCCAAATAGGAAGACGCGCTCATCAGCTTCCTAAGGGAGCACGTAAGCACTTTCGCATGGAAACCAGCGGATATGCCCGGCGTTCCCAGGAAGTTGATCGAGCACTCCTTGAATGTCTCGAAGACCGCCAAGCCAACCAAGCAGAAACTCCGGACGATTCTCTCCAGACAAGAAGGAGGCCATTAGGGTAGAGATAGCTCGGCTCTTAGCTGCCGGCTTCATCAGAGAGGTGTATCACCCTGATTGGGTAGCCAATCCGGTGCTTGTAAGAAAAAGAATAATGAATGGAGAATGTGCGTTGATTACACCGATCACAACAAACACTGCCCTAAAGATCCCTTCGGTCTTCCACGAATCGACGAAGTCATCGACTCAACAGCAGGATGCGAGCTACTCAGCTTCCTCGACTGCTACTCCGGATACCATCAGATCGCTTTGAAGGAAGAAGACCAAGAGAAGACGTCTTTCATCACCCCTTTCGGGGCTTATTGCTACAAGACCATGTCTTTCGGATTGAAGAATGCTGGAGTAACCTACCAATGGGCGATTCAAGCTTGTCTGGACGACCTTATCCCTGACGTCGCTGCAGCATACGTTGATGACGTCGTCATCAAGACTCGAACGGCTGAAGACCTCATCTCCAACCTTGAAGCAGTTTTCGAAAAACTGGACAAATTCCAATGGAAGCTTAATCCTAGCAAGTGTATATTCGGCGTCCGATTCGGCAACTTGCTCGGTAACATCGTCAACAAGCAAGGCATCCTCCCCAACCCGGAAAAAATCAACGCGGTTATGAGGATGAAGCCTCCGACCAATGTCAAAGATGTGCAAAAGCTCACCGGGTGCATGGCGGCCCTTAGCCGTTTCATCTCCGGACTGGGCGAGAAAGGCCTCCCATTCTTCAAGTTACTAAAAGCTGGCGAGAAGTTCACCTGGTCGAAAGAGGCAGATACGGCCTTCAGAGAACTCAAACGCTTCTTGACTGAGTCCTTCGCTTCTCACAGCTCCAAAAAAGGATGAAACATTGCTGATCTACATCGCCGCGACTAATAACCGTCAGCACTACCATCTTCGTTGAACGAGAAGAAGACGGTCACGCCTATCCGGTCCAGCGACCAGTTTACTTCATCAGTGAAGTCCTCAACGAGTCCAAGACCCGTTACCCAACGGTGCAGAAATTGATATACGCTGTTCTCGTCACCTCAAGAAAGCTCCGTCACTATTTTGAAGGATATTCCATAGCAGTGATCTCTGAATAACCCCTGGGTAGCATCCTCCTAAACAAAGACGCCAACGGCCGGATCCTAAAATGGGCAGTAGAGCTGGGAACATACTCCATTGATTTCCGCAGCCGAATAACAGTCAAGTCGCAGGTACTCGCCGACTTCATAGCTGAATGGACAGAGATACAAGAGTCTTCGTATCCGGCACAGGAAGAGTATTGGACAATGTTCTTCGACGGGTCCCTCAGCATCAGCGGCGCTGGAGCCGGAGTACTCCTTATATCGCCCTCCGGTGAGTGCCTCCGTTACGTCTTGAGAATTCACTTCATGGCGTCCAACAACGCGGCCGAATACGAGGCCGCCTTGCATGGTCTCCAGATAGCCTCCGAGCTCGGCATCCGTCGCATCATGGTCTACGGGGGCTCGGCCCTGGTCATCAACCAGGTTAACAAAGACTGGGACTGCAACAATGAGAAAATGGACTCCTACGTCGCCGCAATCAGAAAAATCGAAGGGAAATTCCTCGGAATAGAATTCCATCATATCATTCGAAGCGAAAATCAGGCGGCCGACGAATTGTCAAAGCACGGATCATCCCGGTCCGACGTCCCCGCAGGCATTTTTTCAGGATCTGTTCAACCCCTCCATACAGACTGATGACGATACCAGCAGCTCCGCGACTGACCAGATAGTGGCGTATATCCCAACCCCTGAAGAGGACTGGAGAACCCAGTTCATTGATTACCTACTAGAAGCAAGGGTCCTCGAAGATAGAACAGAAGCCGAGCGCCTGATCCGAAGATCCAAAAGCTATGTCCTGGTCGACAGCAAACTCATGCGCAAGAATACCAGGAGCGAAGTACTACAAAAATGCGTTCCAAGGGAATAGGGTCTCAGGATCCTTCATGAGGCTCATAGTGGCATGTGCGGCAATCACGCGGCTTCACGTACTCTGGTCGGCAAGATTTTCTGAGCAGGTTTCTATTGGCCAACAGCAGTCCAGGACGTCCGAGAAGATAGTCAGAGAATGCGAGGCACGCCAATTCTTTGCCAAGCAGACACATGTACCAGCCCAAGAGTTGCAGACCATCCCTGCGTCGTGGCCTTTCGCTACATGGGGACTGGACATGGTTGGTCCATTTAAAACGGCAAGAGGGGGATTTCGCTCCATTTATGTCGCTATCGATAAGTTTTCCAAGTGGATCGAGTACAAGCTGTTAGTCAAGGCTACGGCAACCAAAGCAGCAGAGTTCTTCAAGGACATCTCCTATCGCTTCGGGCTTCCGAACAGCATCATCACCGACCTGGGATCAACATTTACTGGAAGTGATTTTTGGGATTTCTGCGAAGAAAGATGCATATCCATCAAATATGTGTCCGTGGCTCATCCTAGAGCCAACGGCCAGGTGGAGAGGGTAAACGGTATACTGCTCGACGCCCTCAAGAAGCGTCTCCACGCAGTCGTGGAGAGAAGCCCAGGCAACTGGATTGACGAATTACCGGCGGTGATCTGGGGACTTCGGACTCAACCCAGCCGGAACACAGGAGTATCGCCATATTTTATGGTGTATGGCTCGGAGGCAGTACTACCTGCAGATGTAATCTATCGATCTCCAAGGGTTGAGGTGTACGAAGAAGCCCACTCCAACGAGGCCAGAGCAGACGAAGTCGACAAGTTAGAGGAAGAGCGCCTGATCTCCTATGTACGAACAGCTAAATATCTAGAAGGGATCAGGCGATATTACAATCGCAATGTCAACGGTAGAGCTTTTGCAGTCGGTGACCTCGTTCTCCGCCGAAAGCAGAGCAAGGAGGGGATGCATAAACTATCATCTCCCTGGGAGGGGCCATACATGGTCAAGGCAGTTACTCGACCAGGTGCATATAGGCTCTCCGACCTAGACGGCGTCGACATCCCCAATTCCTGGAATATCGAGCACCTGCGACGTTTCTACCCCTGATCTAGGATTCAAAACAGATATGTGTATTTTCATTCTATTATAAACAAGGGAAATATATTGTTATTCTCGATATTTTTGCCTCCATTACATTTTATACAGCTAAACGTCTTCAACAATGCGTACGCCCCGCCACTGCTCGGGCAGCACGTCTTCACCTACGCATAAGTCCCGCCATTGCTCGGGCAGCACGTCTTCGCCTACGCATGAGTCCCGCCACTGCTCGGGCAGCACGTCTTCGCCTACGCATAAGTCCCGCCACTGCTCGGGCAGCGCGTCTTCGCCTATGCGTAAGTCCCGCCACTGCTCGGGCCGCACGTCTTTGCCTATGCGTAAGCCCCGCCACTGCTCGGGCAGCATGATTTCACCAATGTGTAACCCCCGCACCCGCCGGGCAGCATCTGGTTCGACGCTGCGTAAGCCCTAAAAATGATAGGCCGCCTAACTACGACACTTCATCGACCGCCCCGATATATCGGGTAGCCTTCGCCCACGATAAGCGTAACCCCCGCCTAGCGCGGGCAGCTTCGCCACCACGTAAGCCCTGGGGACGCCTGGGCCGTTAAGTCTTCGCTAACACGTAAGCCCCGAGGACGCTTGGGCAGTTTAGCAGCGTCTCCAAAAGCCCCGGCAAAAGCACGGGCGACACGCAGGGCGTGTAGGATTATTCTTCGACCATACAAGATCTCGACCATGTTCAGGCGTCTCAATTTAAATCCCTTCGGTGGGAAAAAGTTGAACATCAGCGGTCAACATTTTTGCGGCTTCCCTAGCCTCTTCTTCAAGCTGGTCTTCCTGCTCTTCGGTGGTTCCCCGAGCATACCCAATCTGTACTCGGTCATTCTTCACTCCCGGATAGTGCGATCGGACGACTCCAAGCACATGGGCGGCCACATTTTCAGTAGCATCCACGCAGAAGTCTTTAAAGAATCGAAGAGCTTCCCGTCCACGTTGTACGATGTCGAGGGCACCGGGACCTTCAGCAGGCGGTACGGCTGGCGCATACTCAATGATGTCAAGCACAGGCTTAACACCACCAACCAAGGCGTCAAATCTTCCGTTGGCAGCCTTAAGGCGACCCACAAGGTCATCGACCTGCGCACGATGCCTACGTCACATCTCTGACAAACAAAGCAAGTCAGTCGCGCTACAAAAAAAAAGGGAGAGGAAGGGGAAAGCCGAACACAAACAGGTTCTTTCGGGCGGCCTCTCGCATCAACGACACCTCAGCTTCTAGCTCAGTGGCTGCACGTCACAAAGAATACAATCATATCATCAAACCAAGACATTTTACAAATGGCGAGACGTCGCACATACTTCGCTTCGTGGATCCATCCAGCAGCTCTTGAAGACCTATATGCCACAAAACTGGCGTTCAGAGAGCAAAAGCGGGACGACTAGCTATCAAGAAGCACAATATTCCAACATACCTTTGTTCTCTCGCAATAGATGCTTCTCGGATTTCATAAGGTCTGAGCAGTGTAGCTCCAGGGTTTCACGGTCCTCGCGCATGCCTGCCACCACCCCCTCTAGGCGAGTCACCTCGGTCTGCAGCTGTTTGTTTTTCTCTGCTACATCCCAAAGGCGGTGTAGGGTTTTTCGGCGATCTTCGGCGGTTTCATACACTGTCTGGAAGACCAAAGGAGCAACAGATTATCAAGTCATTATATCGTCTGGATAAAATGTGATAGGTGTCACCTGCACACGCGACGAAAGGTTTCCCAGACGTCCAAGAAGTTTTCTCAAATCCGCGCGAGTATCGCGGATGTCATTCTTCAGTCCATCTATCTTGGCGTCAGCAAGATCTTCCTCCGTGGCGACAGCATAGGTGCTCCCCACCATCCGATAGGTGCGAATCAAAGGCACGGGCCCCGTTCGGGCGATTTCTTTGATATCTGCACCCTCTGGGGAAGCGTTTGTGGAGGGCCGAGGACATGGCCCTGTTCGTGCCTCCGAGCTGGTCTCTGTTCCATGATCAGCACTATTCCTCCCAGGAGGAATAGTGCTACCTTGCCTCGGCGGCGACGTCCGAGCTTCATTTTCACGGCTTGGGTCCTTGACATTCAGCCCCGGAGGAGAAGCCGGAGGCGGCGGGGTGGGCATGCGTGACTATTTGGGAGGAGATGGTGAGCCTGGCGCATCAGCTGTTGAGGGCCTCTCGGGCGACCTCTGGGGTGATTCATGTTCTGAAGTCCAGCCAGAGCGGAAGCCCTCTGCTACACCAGCCTCTAAAGTTGTCATCTTTTCAGTGCCGGGATTCTCAGCGTCTTCATTAGAAGGGTCCCTACATTTCCAAGACAAAATCTCAACACTGTTCGGATTAAAAAGGGAGAAATATGGACTACTTACATTTCTGGGCGACGACGCTTTCGGCCGAATTTCTTTCTTTGACCGGAAGCTCCAGCGGCAGCGGCAGGCACATCACCCTTATGGCGTTTTGTGCTCAGTTCATTTTGATTCGTGCAAGGGGGGTCGGCGGCGGCTTTGGCACGGTCCTCGGAAATCTTTACCGGAGCTTCCGCAGCTCGGATGCCACTGGAAGATCCAGCCTTTTCTGACACCGGCTGTTTTTCCCGAGTAGTTCTTTGGGCCAGTGTCTCCTCATCTTCTTCGTCAATAGACTCTCTTTCTTCTTCGGATAGTTCAGTAGAGTCGTCTTCGACACGTCTCTGGTGATAACTATACATCGCGTCAACTCGGCCTGGCCAGTCAGCGGTTAGGTACATCGGAGAATTACACCTTTCAGTCCTGTCCATTTATCTTCAAGAGATCAAACAGAAGTTATGGTATAAGTACAGTATGAGCGATGGAAGAGCCAGGGTAGTTCGGAACTTACCTCTGGCGGGGGATTCTTCAGATTAATAGCCGCACTTTGGCCACGGTTGCCTATATGAGAGCCTTTTCCAAAATATTCTTCCAAGACTTCTTTAACTTGGGCTTCGGATAAATCTCCGGATGAGCACCTGGTCGGATCTTTCCGACCGGTAAATTCAAAGGCAGGATGAACTCTGTCCTTGCAAGGTTGGACGCAATGAAATACAAAATTGGTAGCAACCCCAACTCTATTCAGGGTTAAACCCTTGATGATTTCCAGCAATTCGTTTACTTGTTCCAGCTCCTCTACATGCAGGTTTCTCCGTCCAGCTATTCTGTTTTTCTGGAATCTGATCCACGGTGCACCGGACGCTTGGTTCATGGTTGGGGATATAGAACCATCTCTTGTTCCAATCATGCACACTGGTATTCAGAGGAATCTGGAGGTAATGTGTGGACATTCCATCACGCATTTTCAGATACACTCCACCAGCAACTCGAGAACCTGTGCTGCTCGATTTCACAAGAATGAAGAGATGGCGGAACAGATTGAAGTGCGGGAGAATGCCAAGGTATGCTTCGCAGAAGTGGATAAAGATGGAAATCAAGAGGATAGAATTGGGATTCAAGTGGCACAGGGAAATTTGGTAATAATCAAGTAACTTGCGAAGAAACGGATGGCATGGCAAACCAAATCCGCGGGTAAAATAATCAGAAAAGACTACTATTTCTCCAGAATCAGGCATTGGATATGGTTCACCTTGTGATATTCTCCAGCCTCCGGTCGCCTGGTCAGGAAGGAATCCCCAGGCCACGAGCGCATCGAGCTGCGATCTTCCCAATACTGACGGCTGCCATTCGTTCGATATGCGGAATTCCCCCGGTTGTGCCTCTTTCGACTTTTTTGATTCGCGGGTGCTCTTCCTGGTGCCTGCCATGGCAGATCTAGGGCGGGGAGAGGTGGATTCGATGGTTTTTCTGTGGCGGCGGCAGAAAAAAATGGAACCCTAGATGGCGGTGGAGGAATAGGCGGAGACGGATGTGTGTTTTGGGATTTGAATGCGCAAGAAGATAAACCAACTGTTCGCTTTTTCTGTTTATTCCTCTGTCAAACGGCACAGGGGTATTTTCGGTTTACAAATCGTTTGTTGCAGAGAAAAGCACCGCTCGGATACTTCGTCGCTTTCATCAAGTGTTTCCGAGCAACTTTTGCTGCTCGGGGATTCCGTCGCCTTCGTCAAGCGTCTCCGAGCAGCAAAGCTGCTCGGGGACTTCATCGCCTTCGTCAAGCGTCTCCAAGCAATAAGCACTGCTCGGGGATTTCATCGCCTTCTTCAAGCATCTCCGAACAATAAGCACTGCTCGGGGACTCCGTCGTCTTCTTCAAGCATTTCCGAGCAATAAGCACTGCTCGGGGACTCCGTCGTCTTCTTCAAGCGTCTCCGAGCAATAAGCACTGCTCGGGGACTCCGTCGTCTTCGTCAAGCGTCTCCGAGCAATAAGCACTGCTCGGGGACTCCGTCGTTTTCGTCAAGTGTTTCCGAGCAGCAAGGCTGCTCGGGGACTCCGTCGCTTTCGTCAAGTGTTTCCGAGCAGCAAAGCTGTTCGGGGACTTCGTCGCCTTCGTCAAGTGTTTCCGAGCAGCAAGGCTGCTCGGGGATTTCGTCGCCTTCGTCAAGTGTTTCCGAGCAGCAAGGTTGCTCGAGAATTTCGCCGCCTTGTCAAGCGTTTCCGAGCAGCAAAGTTGCTCGGGGACTTCGTCATCTTCATCAAGTGTTTTCGAGCACTAAAGCTGCTCGGGGACTTCGTCGACACTTCACAAGATCAACAAGGATAAAGATTTTGACCCTGACACCACGTGACTGCGTCACCTACTATCAGGCTCTGGGACTAAGTGGATACACTTCACCTGCCGGTGAAGGTATTGGCTCTGTCCTGGTAAAAGTGGATACACTTCGCGAAAGGGAAACTTTTTTCAATTTTTTCTAAGCCCCTTACATCCGTCTGGTCAAGCAACGCTAAAGGTCTGCACCTCTCGACGAATGCAAGGCGCTTGGGGACTAGCTGTGGGGGTATAAGCCCGTATACCCGCATAGTCATACTTGGCCCAAGTCTATCGAACAGGCCTGAACTACCAATGACGCGTCGTCCATACGATCTCCAGGAGATCGCGTATATCCGCCGAGTCCTTGGCGGGCAAGAAAATAGCTTTCCTAAGATCTAGCCGATTGGTTTCCTAGATCGGCTAGGATTGTAATCTGTTATGTATGGCAAGATCAACTTGTAACCCTACCCCCCGGACTATATAAGGCGGGCAGGGGGGTCTACTCGATTCATCTAATCTACTAGCAATACAACACAGCAACATACAGGACTGTAGGGTATTACGCCTCGTGGCGGCCTGAACCTGTCTAAATCTTTGTTCCGCACGAATTGTGCTCCCTCGTTCGTCTCAGGCGCACCCTCACCGTCTCATCTACTACCGCGGGCATACCCCTCGGTAGACTATCGCCGGTATTCCATCGACAGCGTGGCATTCGGGAGAGCGTCGGACGCTAGAGCTTCGTCCGACGGCGAGCGTCGGACTATAGTCCGACGGTTTTGAGCGAGTTGAAACCTCTCTGGAAGCGTCGGACCAGTGGCGATCATTGATCCGACGGCTAACCTCGCGAGAGTCCGACGGTGGCCTAGCTGCGTCTCATCTGTGAGAGTCTGTGAGAGTCAGATGGTTCAACGCCTGGAGCAGTGCGCGCGTCGGACCATCAGCTTGAGCGTCCGACGGTTGGGAAAACGGCGCGAGAAGTAGCCGTTGAGATCCAGCAGCTGCGGTTGAATCGAGCTGACACGTGGCGACCATCGGAGGCGTCGGACCGTGGGCTTTTAGTCTGACGCTGTCGCGGCTGAGCGTCCGACGCTCAATTCTCCGACGGTCGGTTTGAGAGGGCAACGGCTCTATTCGCTTGAGGGCTATAAATCCAAGCACTTGGCGGCCTTGGCCGATTGGCTGAGGACCCTTGGGCCTGTGTGTCTTGTGTAGGTGTGCTTGGGAGCTCTCTAACTCACTAGTGTGCTTAGTGTTCATCCAGTTGATCGCTAGTGAGTGATTCTAGTGCGTTGCATTGAGAGATTGCAAGAGTTGGCACTAGGTGATCGAGTTGCAAGCCGGTGGTGCTTGTCACTCTTGGAGGTCGCCACCTCCTAGACGGCTTGGAGGCGAGAGGCTCCATGGAAGCAAGCAAGGAGATTGTGCTTGGCTCCGGAGAAGCTTTGTGAGGGGTTGGAGCTCACCCCGTGGGAGATCGCGAAGAGCATCGCTAGTAGAGCGAGACGTGAAGAGCGACAAGTGGTCCGGCCGAGTCAAGTGCTAGAGCTTGTGGTAAGTACTCCACGTGGGAGAGTGTGACTTGCGGGTCACCACTAGCAAGAGGACCGGCGGCAATCTTAGAGCTTGTCTCAACGGAGGACGTAGGTTGTGGCGACAAGTGAACCTCCGGGAAATAAATCACCGTGTCAACATCTTCCCATCCTTCGTGGTGGTTTGCTCCCTTCTACACAAGTCATTTATTCTTTGCATTACTTTACTTGTGTAGTTGTAGTTGCTCTTGTGAGATCGGTTAGCTTGTGTAGCATGCCACCCACATTTTTAGTTTGTGTAGCTTAGAACTAGTGTCTTGCTTAGTTTTTGCTAGCTAAGTAAGTTGCGCTCCTTGATTAGGATTGTGTATCCTTGTCATTGAGCACTTAGTAAGCTTAGGTGCTTAGTGCTCTTTTGCTTACTAGTTAGTAGGAGTTTCCCCTGTGCTTAAAGTACTAGTGCTTAAGTTTGTGTGACCTTGCACTAGAACGGTTTAGGGAAGCTCAAGCTAAGCTTGCACCTTTGTTTCTTGCTAGGATCTTTGACAAGGTGCTTAGAGTTACAGTTAGAGGGGTGAATCGTTGCTAGAATCGATTAAGTTTTATTCCGCTGCGATTAGTTGTTAAAAAGGACTATTCACCCCCATCTAGTCCGCCATCTCGACCTTTCATAGGGAGAGAACCCAAACCCTCTATTCACTTGTTTTTCCGCGCTTTTGGCATCTAGCTTAGTTCCTCCTTGTGTCTTAGGCTTGTGTTTGATCTTTGAGGTCTTCAACATGTCGTCTAATGTCTTTCCTGAGGTGTTGATCACCCAGATCACACCGTTTCCTAAGTCGTAAGCACTGTTGCATCCTATTAAAAGACAAAACAAACACTTGTAAAATCATTAGTCCAATTTGGTCATGTTCATCATCAAACACAAAAAATCCAAAGTAAATGGGCCTAGGGTCCATTTTCCTTACATGCACAATTTGAAAATTCAAAATTCCAGCATTTCAAACAGAATTTTGCGACCATAATGATTTCAAATGAAAAGTCATCAACTACGAGATCTACACGTTGATATAAAGTTTGTTTTCATTCCATTTTATTAGAAAAAGTTATGAATATTATTGTACAACAGCATATTTATCACTGTCATATCAAATAACAAGTTGGTGGTGAAAAATATTTTCAGTCGGAGTGGAGTGGAGTCGAGTGGTTGCGTATGAGAAAAGGTTTTGTGCAGCCACCAAGATTCGAACCCACAGCCACTCCACTCGCATACAGTGTCGCTTTTGATTAATCATATGCTGTTATTTATTTGTACCTATATGTAAGAATATTATAATTAATACTTTCATTTGAAAAAATAATTGAGAATATTTTCACCTACAAAGCTTAAGTTTCATTGATCGTACAGCCTTGATATTGGATTTCTGCATTCAAGGTCATTTGAAAAGTTCAAAAGTTCAAAATTTGAAATTTGAAGACTTAATGTATATATTTGGGCTCCTGAACGATCTTGAATAAAAATTTCATCAACTAGAATGTTTCAAATCTCGTCAAGCTCTCTAATTTTGTCTTCATCGCACTCCATTTGAAACATTTATAAATGTATATATGCACCAATATTTTAAAAGATGACTTAGTCAACCGGCTTTGAAAATCAATTTCTAGGGGCAATTGATATAACCAACTATCCCTAAAAATAGATATATTGTTATAGTTTACTTAATAGAACCGTCCCTAAAAATGTATTTGTACGTTGGATTATAAGCTACGGTGCTTCTTGAGATAGTTAAAAATGACACAAGAACCAACGAACATTGCCATGCAACTTTTTCCTTTGCCGGACATTATTGTCTTTTGCAATTGAAATAAGCTTAGTATTCAAACATTATCAGGATATAAAATCTTGGAAAAGTCAGGACTGGATTGGCTAATTAACTTGAAGAGAGTTGCTCCGGCAAGGATAGAAATGGCTTTAATGTCCAAACGAGTGCGATGAACATTATGAGATCCATAAGGAAGAACAGCATTTGGTCACCTGCATATTAAGTTAGGT
>JAHLJS010000007.1:33282388-33331896 GCA_038502445.1 Eremochloa ophiuroides | reverse complement strand
CATGAGAGTGTTTAATATCCTCTCATGAAAATACTACCCCGCCACGAAATTGCCTATTTTCATGAGAGTTATAGTTTTCATGAGAGTCAATCACCGCCACGAAATATGGGTTGCTCATTGTCATTTCTCATACACTAGAAAGATAAGAACATGAGCAAAGTTTTTCTCTTTTTAATTGTCGGTGCTTATAATTAGCGGAAGTTAACACCGTCCAGTAAACTTGTGCTTTGTGGTTGAGATTTTGGATGGTGTGCAAGGGAACACAGGGGGTTATACTGGTTCGGGCTAGGAATGCCCTACGTCCAGTGAGAGAGTCGGGTCGTGTTGCCTTGCACCGGGGTGCTTGTAGTAGGGGTTATAAGCTTGGTCGAGAGAGGGAGAGGCTCCCAAGTCTCTAGTGCGAGTGAGCTATGTGTTCGTGTTCTATTGCAGTGGCGTGTGTGGTAGATTGGAGTGAAGTTGAGAGATCTTGGAGATGGCCTAAGGCTGGCCTCTGCCCTCCCTTTTATAGCCACAAGGGAGAGGCGAGGGCTACAAGTACGCTGCTATGAAAGTAACACTAGGAGTCCTGGCGATTGATGCCTGTTGTCAGTTACAGTCTTGTCACCGCACTCTGGGGGTATGGCTGCAGTCATTCGAACGATCTTGATGACTTTCAAGGCGGGATTTAGTCCGCTAATCGGGGTCGTCGTGGTTGGAGCATGGCATGGCGTCACACCCGGTCACCGTGCTTCCTGCATGATTGACAAGAGGGTGGATTTCCTCTAGGACGTTGACTCCCGAGGTTTGGGACTCCCCTCCCTAGCCGTAGTGGGATGGGACGTAGCAACGGGTGTGTCCTCCCTCGAGCGTGTTCCCTTGCATGTCTGGTATTTCCCGAGGGATAGGTGAGCCCGGATGGAAGACGTGCTCGTCCTCTCGGTTGGACCATACAGTAAGTGCCTTCCCTGCTCTTGCGCGGCTCACACGTCAGGTGTTTGGTCCGTCGTAGTCGTAGTTGGTAGATCCCGGCGCAAAAAGGGGCGTCGTACCGTAGGCTGTACTTGAGGAGGTATGGCGGCGATGGATCCGTCACATCCGTTGTCAGGAAGGAGGTCCTGACAGTTGGTATGGCCATCGTGCGCGTGCGCGTGTGAAGCATGGTCGTGTTGAGAGGTTCGCTTGATGGGACGACGCTTGTAAAGTGGTCAGAGAGGTCCCTTGGAGTGCAGGACTGCTCTGCTGACGTCGATCAGGGCTCGGGCGAGTCGGAGAGCTTGCACCCGAGGGGGCTAGTGAGAGTCTCGGGCAAATCGGAAAATTGCACCCGAGAATGCCGCCTTTCCGAGCCCTCTCAGTGAGGTTTGGGCGAATCGGGAAGTTGCGCCCGAGGGCACCGTTTTCCCGAGCCCTTTTGACGAGGCTCGGGCGAATCGGAGTGAGTACGCCCGAGGGCACCGTTTTCCCGAGCCCTGTCGAGGAGGCTCGGGCGAATCTGAGAATTGCGCCCGAGGGTGCCATTTTCCCGAGCCCTGTTGGGGAGGCTCGGGCGAATCGGAGAATCCGTCCCGAGGGGTTGATGCGCCCGAGGGGGCAATTTGTTGTCTAGGTATTGTTGCTTGTGGGCTTTTTACATGTTGCACTGTTATGGGCCTCCTGCTGGGCTTGCCCGGGCCAAGCCTTGCTTTGGAGAAGTATGTTTTTGCATTTGAATTGGGTACCCCATACTTTGGTACCCGACAGTAGCCCCCGAGCCTGTGGTGGAGTGGATGCACTCCTCCAGAGGCTCAGGTTATCTTCCTCCGTCGGGTTGGTAGGGTTTGGTAGTTTTATCCGGTGGGTGCACGCGAGCGCACCCGCCGGGTGTAGCCCCCGAGGCCTTGGAGGGATGGTAGATCCCTTCAAGGGCTTGAAATTGCGTAGAGTAGAATCTTGGGTGCTTTCTGGTGATTCGCCTCTTGATCGGAGTCTCCTGATATCGAAGCCCCCCGAGTCGTGGACAAGTGGTCGATCTGGAAGCGTCCATTATCCTGCCAAGGCACAAGGAGAGCCCCCGAGCCTTCCTTTTCGTATCGGGGGTCGACCGGGCATGTTTTCGTTAGTTCGACCTTCATGCTCTTTTTTGGGAAGAGGAAGGTTTGGTCGTGCTCGACTTCCCATGGCGGGCGCGAGTCGGCATTTCCGGTGAGCTACAAGCGGGTTTGTCCGAGTGGAGGTCCGTGCCCCGTTCATTGGGGGTCGGCTAGTGGCCTGAGCACACTCCAATTTTTCCCGAGGGTCGACTTATGGGTGCCGGGTGCCTTCGACGGGTCCCGGGGGCCTGATGCCTCCCACGAAGGGATCCCACATCGTCAACTCGCTATCAGGACTCGGACACGGCACGGGATGTCCCTCGTGACGCTCGGGCGTCGGGATACTGACCGTTTTCGTGGTCCATCCGCCAGCCGTCCCTAACTCGGTATCCCTGGGGCGACTATTTGAGCCGCTGTGGGCTAGTCTTTGATTCCCTGGGAACGTAACGGGCGCCCGAGCCCGGGGTTCCTTCGTCGAGAAGGAGGATGTCATCAGAATCGATGGGGATCGTAATGATTTGGCGCACCATTTGAGGAGTGGAGGGTGACGGACGCGACGTTTCGGGGCAGTCGTGGCGGCTGCGTTCGGCGGCGATGCAGGACGTCGTGGCAGGCCCCGTGCAATTAATGCAGCGGATTTACCGCACCTAACACGACTCGTGGCTCAGGTATATAAGCAGAAATCGCGCTTTTTCTCTTTACCTTAGCCATTTGTCGTAGCCTCTCGTCTCTCGCGTCCTTGCCGTTCGCCTTCTTGCCCCTGTCGCTCGCCTCTTTGCCTCCGCTCGCTGTTCTAGTATGAACCGCCGCCGCCGCTGCTTTTGTCTTGCCGCGGCCGCTCCTTTTCACCTCCGCTTGCCATGGCTTCCTCCTCTGCTGCTGATGCCGCCGCCGCCTCGGCCTTTGTCGCGCTCGAGGTTGAGCCGTGGCCTCGGAGCTTCGTGACAGAGGTGGATCTGGAGAGGCTAGTGAAGAAGGGGCAACTGCGCCCTCGCATCGACGCTCAGCGTCCAGAGTGGGTCGTGCCGCCGCGTGATCATGACGAACCGCGCCCCTCCGAGGGGAACGTAGTGAGCTTCGTCGCCTTCCACGAGCGCGGACTCGGGTCGCCGCCGAGCCGCTTCTGCTGGGCGCTCCTCTTCAGCAATGAACTAGAGCTCCACAACCTCACCCCCAACTCCATTTCCCAGGCATCGATCTTCGTCGCCCTATGCGAGGGCTACCTCGGGGTGCCCCCGCACTAGGATCTCTGGCGGCACCTCTTCCGTGTCGACATGTACACCAGAGTGGCCGGCACGAAGCAGCCGCGGAAGCTCCTGCGCGCTCGGGGTTACGGCTTCACGTTGCGCTCTGCCGATTACATCCCCTGCAAGGCTCCCTCTTCCAACAAGGGCTGGCATAATAGCTGGTTCTATCTCCGCAACGACGGCAACGCCTTCCCCGAGTTCACGGGAAAGGTGCTCTCCGCGCCTCTCCCTCAGTGTAAGTGGGGGTACCCGTCCAAGGACGCCAAGCACCTGGACCCCTACATTACCGCGCTGCAGACGCTATGTGACCGGGGTCTTACGGGGGCCTGCGTGGTGGCACACTTCCATGCGCGGGCGGTGCTGCCGCTGATGGAGCGTCGATTGGCGCTGAACCATATGGTGGCGGGGTCGTCGAGGGAGGGCACGGCGATGTTGCCCCGAAATGTCGATGACGACGAGGTCATGCGCCGCGTTGAGTACATGATGGGCAGCCACCCTACCTGGGACGAGCTGAGGCTGGTGCCTATGTGTCCGCGCGCAGGCTTCATCACACTGGTGAGCGCCATTTGCTTCTCTGATCCTGTGATTCCCCTGTTTTCTTCTAACTTCTTCCTTATCTAGCACAGGGCCTCTCGAGGACCAGGAAGCCCTCCCTGCCTCCAGTCCTGGAGGACAAAATCCAGCGGACCCAGAACCACCTTCGGGACAAGGAGGCGAAGGCGAAGAAGGACAAGAAGACCGCCTTGAGGAGGAAAAAAGCTCGGAAAACCAAAGAGCTTTCCCAGCTTCGCCGCCACCAGAGGGAAGCAGGGGAATCGGAGGAAAACACCCCTACCGAAGATGATGATTTCGACGATGAAGTGTTTTTTGTGTTGGACCGGCCCATAGTGGCCACAAAGCCCACGACGGGCGCCGATGAGCCGGGCAAGGCTCCTGTGTCGGCGTCCGCCGGCGGAGGTGCCGGGGGCCGTAGCCAAGCCCCCGAGCAAGGTTGCCTATGGCCGCGCCTAGGGACGTGGTCTCAGGCAGCGAGGCTGTCGGGGCGAATGTTCCGTCGGCCGGCGGTCGCGAGGACGCGCCGGAGAGGCCGGGAACGGGCTTTGGCCCGGGGCCCGAGATGGCGAAGGGCACTTCTTCGCCCGTGGCCGGCGGTGGGACGCCGGGGTCCCCTATTCAAGCAGACCCTCCCTCCTGACACGTTGTTGGTCGCCGTGACGCCCGGGGGCAGAGGGAGCAGGGAGAGGACGCCGCCTACATCGGAGCTGGGCGACGTCAGGATGCCAGACCTCGAGCTGGGATCTGCCCAGACCATGGCGTCCCCGCTGAGGGACGGCGGCGTCGAGTTGACCCCCGGTGGCCAGACGGAGCCTCCGCCGTCAGGGGCGCCTCAAGATGGGGTCGACCGCGACGTCGAGGTGTTGCCTACTCCTCCGTCGGAGGCTCACCCTGCGTCGTCCACCGGGCCTGTCGCTCCGCCGAGCGCTGGGGTGGCAAAAAAGAAGAAGGCAATCCTCAAAACCAGGTAGGTCGTTTTTTTCGCTTCTCCCTTGCCAATTTCCATTCTTGCGTTGCGACCGCCCATTCCTTCCTTCCTATTCCAGGAAATGTCCGGGGTCGGCCCTCTAGGTTTCGCACCTGAAGGTTCTGAAGGCGCAGGGCCATGTCACCGCCAGGAGAGGCGTCCGGTCACTGGATGAGGGGGCCATCCTCCCGCGGGCTCAGTGGCAGCATCCGAGGGGTCCCCTTCGGTAGAAGCTACCCCGTCCACGGACGTTTTCACCACATCCGCCATTTCAGCTACTGGCGCGGAGACGGTCCTGACGCCGACTCCCGAGGCTCCAGTTGCTGCTCCTGGGGATGCCTCGGGAGCACCAGCCGACCCTTCCTCCGTGGGGCCGGTCATTGCGGATGTGGCGGCCATGGACGTCTACGTGGGAGCTCCTCCCCTTCGCGAGGAGGGTCCTTGGGTGATAGCATTGCAGCAGCTGCCGCCTCGGGAGTTGACTAGATCCCGGATCAAGTAGGCAAGTCAGGTGGATCCTCAGGCGTCGCCCGTCTTCTTAGTCCGGGATGACCTCGAGGCCTCCAAGTGGGGACGCCATTCAAGAGGTCGGACCCAACCTGGCGGCGGGCCTCCGGACGATCGCTGACACCCTAGAAACAGAGCTTCCGGCTCAGCTTCAGGTGAAATTCTGTGCTCGTCGTATCGGCTTTGACCATGTATATGTGTGAATCTTAACCGCCACCGCTCCTTCCTTCTCTTCAGGACCTCATTCATACCTCCCGCGACAAGTCTCGCTTCCTTCGCCGCAGGCTTGGTCTCTGGAAGCAGCTAGACCTTAAGGGAAAGTCTCTTGCCCGTGCCCAGGACGATCTCGCCTTCGTGACCACCAAGCTTGCTGAGGTGACCATTGATAGCACTATCTTGAAGGCGGAGGTCGCAAACGCGGAGAACCGAGCCACCACTTTGGCGAAGCGGGTGCAGGAGCTGGAGAGTGTCTTGGCCGAGGTGACCAGGGAGTGTGACGCTACCCAGAAGCTAGCTGCTGAGAAGACCTCCGCTGCCGAAGCCCTGGCCAATGACCTGAGTGAGACCCAGGCGGCTCTGACTCAGGCGGTCGGCATGGTGGACTCAGTCTGGGAGGAGGCGCGGAAAGCTCAGGAGGAGGCCGTCGGTATATGCCGCGTTGCATTTCCTGTTTCGCCCGTCTTGATTGTTGATTGCTCGTAATTTTCTCTACTTCCTTGTTCTATCACCGCAGCCCTGCAGGCAGCCTACGACGGCGAAGTCACCGATCATAAAGAGCTGCAGAGGGTGGCGCGCGCACTGTGCGACGCTCTTCGCACCGGCGGGGAGCCCCCAGGGAGCTCGCTCCGAAGCCGACTGGAGGCGCTTCACGGCTGGGTCAGCGTCCAGCTGAAGGAGGCTCTGCTAGCGGGTGTTCAGAAGACGCTGGCAGTGCTGAAGTCCCACTACGGGAACTTTGACGCTGACCCCGTTAGCGAGGACTTCCTTGAGGCCAACGACGATGAGCTCCTGGCGCTGGTGGACTCAATGAAGACTCCTGGAGAGGCGTTGGCGATCCTCTTCCAAGACGATGTGGAGCTCCCTCCTAGACCTGGATTAGAAGATGGGCCATCGTGCCCTTGAAAAACGATGTATGAGACAACAAATATGCGGCCCTTCGCGGCCTTAATATTTGTGTAAATATTTTAACGCACATTTGTTTTTCAATTCGTTTTTTGTTTGGCGTTTTTCCTTAAGCGTTTTCCTTGCCGATCCTGAGCCCGGGCCATCGAGCCTCGGCGGAGTTTTTTGGGCGTCATAGCTTTAGTGGCGTAGGCGCGACCGTAGTCCTAGGATTTTTGGTGGAGGGAGAGCTTAAGAAAAGAGTTTTGGTCATATATATCTGAACCTTCTTCCTTCGCCAGGCGTTGATCTTATTAATTCTCTTCTGAGCATGAGTCGGCCTTTGGAAGAAGAGTGGCGAGCTCTTCTGAGTCTTATAAGATCATGCTTGGTTCAGGAAAGAAGTACGTTCGGGAGACAAAAAATTTCAATGGCTTTTGAAATTTCAGGTTTCGAATTCCTTGAGACTCGGGGGAGTCCGGGGGTTCCCCCATCCTAGCCCCTGAGGGAGGATTGGTTCTACCTAGGGTAGGGCCGAGCCTCACTTATGCTTTGCAAGTTCGTAAAATCTTAAAAATCATACGCGAAAAAGGGACGAGTCCTTTATTGATCTCAAGATTTTACAGAATGTACAATGCTTGGAATTTTAAGGATAGAAGCGACGTAGCTGTTCGATGTTCCAAGCGTTGTTGTAGACTTCCCCCTTCTCGTTCGCGAGCTTGTATGTTCCGGGCCGTAGCACCTCGGCGATGACAAATGGCCCTTCCCATGGTGGCGTCAACTTGTGGCACCCCTTGTTGTCCTGCCTAAGCCGCAGCACCAAGTCGTCTACGCTGAAGGCTCGGCCTCGGATGCGCCGGGCATGGTACCTGCGTAGGGACTGCTGATATTTGGCCGAGTGCAGTAAAGCAACGTCTCGAGCCTCATCGACCTGGTCGAGCGCGTCCTCTCGAGAGATCTGATTGCCCTATTCGTTATAGGCTCGGATCCTCGGGCACCGTACTCAAAGTCCGTAGGATGGATGGCCTCAGCGTCGTACACCAGGAAGAAAGGTGTGAACCCTGTGGCTCGGCTTGGCGTGGTCCTTAAGCTCCAAACCACCGCAGGGAGCTCGGTCAGCCACTTCTTGCCGAACTTATTCAACCTGTTGAAGATTCTCGGCTTGAGACCCTGAAGAATCATGCCATTAGCACGTTCTACCTGGCCGTTCGTCCTTGGGTGTGCTACCGCTGCCCAATCCACTCGTATGTGGTATTCGTCATAGAATGTCAAGAATTTCTTTCCAGTGAACTGCGTGCCGTTGTTGGTGATGATGGAGTTGGGGACGCCGAATCGGTGCACGATGTCGGTGAAGAACAACACCGCTTGGGTCGAGCTGATCTGGCCAATCGGCCGAGCCTCGATCCACTTTGAAAACTTGTCGATGGTGACAAGTAGGTGGGTGAAGCCCCCAGGCGCCTTCTGGAGGGGCCCGACAAGATCCAGTCCCCATACGGCAGGACAAAGTGATGGGGATCATCTGGAGAGCTTGGGCCGGGAGGTGGGTCTGCCGTGCGTAGTACTGGTACCCTTCGCAGAGCGTACCACTTTGGTAGCATCGGCCACGGCGGTTGGCCAGTAGAAGCCTTGCCGAAAGGCATTGCCGATGACAGTCCTCGGCCCAGCGTGGTGGTAGCAGACCCCAGCGTGTATCTCCTCGAGCAGGCGTTTGCCTTGACTGAAAGGGATGCAGCGCTGGAGGATTCCTGAGGGACTCCGCCGGTAGAATTCACCATCGATCATCGTGAAGGACTTAGCCCTGCGTGCCAATCATCGTGCTTTGGTCTTATCTGAGGGTAAGATCCCTCGGACAAGCCAACTGACCAGCGGCTCGCGCCAATCTGGTTTGTCGTCGTCCATCTTGGCTTCAGTCTCTGCTGCCCCGGCATCGATTTCCACTGCCTTGGCTTCGTCGTCACCAGCTTCAGCCTTGGGACTGGGTAGCTCCTCTTTGCCAGCGGGAGCATCAGCCCCTGAGGATCTTCTGGGGCGTGAAGAGGCTTGCCCTTCCGAGGGTTCGGGGCCCTTGTTCCCCTTGCCTCCCGAGGGATTGGCGTTGACCGAGGGCCGGTAGAGGTCATTGGCAAACACGCCTGTCGGGACCGTGCCCCTTTCAGACGCGATTTTTGCCAACTTGTCGGCCTCTTCATTGTACTTGCGCGCGATGTGGTTGAGCTCGAGGCTGTCAAACTTCTCCTCCAACAGCCGCACTACCTTGCAGTAGGCAGCCATCTTGGGGTTGTGGCATGTTGACTCTTTGATCATTTGGTCCACGATGAGCTGGGAGTCTCCTCGAACCTCAAGGAGCTTGATCCCTAACTCGACGATGATGTGGAGTCCGTTGACGAGAGCCTCGTACTTGGCCACGTTGTTGGAGGCGGCAAAGTGTAGCCACAGCAAATATTTTAGTCTGACCCCGACAGGTGAGCCGAAGACTACGCCGGCGCCGGCACCGGTCTTCATCATCGACCCGTCGAAATACATGACCCAATATTCCTCCTGAGCGGGGAGTGGTGGCAGTTGTGTTTCAGTTCACTCCGCCACAAAGTCCGCTAACACCTGGGACTTGATCGCCTTGCGCGGCGCGTAGGCGATGCCGTCGCCCATGAGCTCTATTGCCCATTTGGCGATTCTGCCCGTGGTCTCCCGTTTCTGAATCACCTCCCCGAGGGGGAAGGATGATACCACATTCACGGGATGAGATTCGCAGTAGTGTCACAGCTTGCGCCGAGTGAGGACAATTGCGTACACCAGCTTTTGGATCTGGGGGTAGCGTGTCTTGGTTTCGGACAAGACTTCACTAATGAAGTAAACAGGCCGCTGGACCGGCAGCGCGTGCCCTTCTTCCTGTCTTTCCATGACGATCGCTGTACTCACAACTTGGTTAGTAGCAGCGACAAACAACAGGAGGTCTTCCCCTTTGGTGAGTGGCACGAGAACCGGTGCTTCCGAAAGCAGAGCCTTAAGCTTGTCGAGAACTTCCTGGGCCTCGGGGGTCCAGGTAAAGTGCTCCATTTTCTTCAGCAACCGATACAGGGGCAGTCCTTTTTTGCCGAGCTGTGAGATGAAGCGGCTGAAGGCTGCGAGGCACCTCATTAGCTTTTGCACGCCTTTGAGGTTGCGGATCGGTCCCATCTTTGTGATGGCGGATATTTTTTCCGGGTTGGCTTCGATGCCACGTTCGGAAACAATGAACCCGAGGAGCATGCCTCGGGAGACCTCGAAGACGCACTTCTCAGGGTTAAGCTTTATGTTTCGTTTTTTGAGGCATTCGAACGCCTCCTCTAGGTCGGCTACCAAGTCATCCGCCTTCCTAGACTTAATCACAATATCATCTACGTAAGCCTCAATGGTTCGCCCGATGAGGTCCCCAAAAACCTTGAGCATGCAACGTTGGTAAGTTGCACCTGCGTTTTTGAGACCAAATGGCATGGTTACTTAGCAATACGTGCCGAAAGGGATGATGAAAAAGGTCACTAACTCGTCAAACTCTTTCATACGAATTTGATGGTAACCGGAATACGCATCAAAAAAACAAAGCCGTTCACGACCAGCAGTGGAGTCAACTATTTGATCAATGCGAGGAAATGGAAATGGATACATGGGACAAGCTTTATTTAAACTAGAGTAATCAACACACATTCTCCATTTTCCATTCTTTTTCTTAACCAAAATAGGATTAGCTAACCACTCTGGATGAAAGACCTCCTTGATGAATCCGGCCGCCAAAAGCTTCTGCACCTCCTCCCCGATGGCCCGACGCTTCTCCTCGTCGAATCGGTGCAGGCGTTGCTTCACAATCTTGGACCCAGCCCGGATGTCCAAGGAGTGCTCAGCGACCTCCCTC
Organism: Eremochloa ophiuroides; assembly: GCA_038502445.1. Lineage (NCBI taxonomy): Eukaryota > Viridiplantae > Streptophyta > Magnoliopsida > Poales > Poaceae > Eremochloa > Eremochloa ophiuroides. The sequence continues at coordinate 33,321,582 of JAHLJS010000007.1, read as the reverse complement.
GGGATGCCTGGCATGTCCGAGGGACTCCAAGCAAACACGTCGGCGTGCTTGCGGAGGAAGTCGACGAGCACAACTTCCTATTTTGGGTCGAGAGTGGAGCTGATCTTCAGCACCTTTCCATCAGAAGACCCGGGCTGAGGGGCACCTCCTTCATCTTCTCGACAGGCTTGAAAGTGCCCGTGGCCTTCTTGGGGTCGGGGACCTCCTTGGCCAGCTCCTCAAGGTCGGCGATGAGAGCCTTGGAGTCTACTAGTGCGTTGGCGTACTCGCAGCTCTCCACGTCGCACTGGTAGGCATGCTGGTAGGAGGCACCGATGGTGATCACCCCCTTGGGCCCCGGCATCTTGAGCTTGAGGTAGGTGTAGTTCGGGACCGCCATGAACTTCGCGTAACATGGCCTCCTGAAGATGGTGTGGTAGGTGCCGCGAAATCCTACCACCTCGAATGTGAGGATCTTCCTCCTGAAGTTGTCGGGAGTCCCGAAGTAGACGGGTAGGTCAATCTGCCCGAGTGGCCTTACGCTCTTTCCGGGCACTACCCCGTGGAATGGGGATGTCGTCGCCCGGAGGAGAGAGCGGCTGATCCCCATCGAATCAAGGGTCTCAGCATACAGGATGTTGAGGCCGCTGCCTCCGTCCGCGAGGATCTTGGTGAGTCCCGTGTTGCCGACGACAGGGTCAACAACAAACGGGTAGCGTCCCGGTGACGGGACGTGGTCCGAGTGATCGTCCCAGCTGAAGGTGATGGTGTCGAGAGACCAGTCGAGGAAGCGCGATGTCACCGGTCCGACGGTGTAGACTTCCCGCCGCTCGCGTTTTCGCTGTCTCGGCGTGGGAGCAGTCCTGGGCCCGCCGAAGATCATGAGGCACTTGTCGACGGGTGGAAACTCGTCGTCGTTACCACCCTTGTTCTCCTGGTCCTTCGCGGGCTTTTTGCCGGCGTCACCCTTGAACGCCTGCCGCCCATAGTGCTTCTTGAGCATTACACACTCCCCGAGCATGTGATGCACTGGACCCTTATGGTAAGGGCACGGTTTGGAGAGTATCTCGTCAAAGCGGCCCCGGGGTGGTCGTGTCCCCTTGGGCTCGGCGGAAGCTACGAGGGGGTCATTGCGGAGGGGGCCCTTCCCCTTCTCCTTCTTCTTCTTGCTATTGGGGGCTCGGGAAGAGGTGCCCTCGGGGGTTTCCTCCTTCTGCTTGCCCTTGGGGTCGGCAAAGAGGGCTCCCACCGCCTCGTCACCCGAGGCGAAGCTGGAGGCTATCTTCATGAGCTCTGCGATGCTGGTGGGGGTTTGGCGTCCCAGCTCATGAACAAGCTCCTTGCAGGTTGTTCCTGCAGCGAATGCTCTGACAACTTCAGAGTCGGCGACCTGGGGCAGCTCATTGTACTGCTTGAAGAATCACCGGATATAGTCCCTGTGGGACTCTCCCCACTTCTGTTTGCGGCTCTGGAGGTCCCAGGAGTTGACAGGGCGCATGTATGTGCCCTGGAAATTCCGCACGAAGATCTTACCAGATCGCTCCAGTCGAAGATCAGCCACGGAAGAAGGTGCTCTAGCCAGGCTCTTGCGGAGTCGGCGAGGAACAAGGGGAGGTTGCGGATGATGATGAGATCGTCTTGCAAGTCGCCAAGTTGGCACGCAAGACGATGGTCGACCAGCCAAAGTTCGGGGTTGGTCTCCCCCGAGTACTTGGCGATGTTGACCAGCTACCAGAACTGGGGCGGGAATTTGGCCCTCCAGATAGCCTCGCTGAAGACGCGAGGGCCTAGGGGCTCGGGTGAGGGCTCGCAATCCTCATCAGAGTCGTAGCGCCTGCCCCGATGGACGTTGTAGCCTCGTGCGGCTCTGTCGGTCTTCCGTCGTCCACGTGCCTGGAGAATGGCGCGGACGTCGACGTCCTTGCCGAGCCGCTGGTGAACCGACCGGGCTCTTGGGACCTCGGGACGTACCGAGGTTTCCCGCACATGGCGCGTCGGGCTGCCATGTTGGTAATCCTTGGTGCCGCGGTGTCGCGACGCCGAGCTTTCCACCTGGAGGACGGCAACGTCCTTCAGGAGATCCTTGAGCTGGTTCCTGAGCTGTCGTGCATCTGCAGTGAAGGGCTCAAGCATGCTCCGGAGGAGCATTGCTGCCCCCGTGAGCTTCTGGCTAGCTCGGGGTACGGCCCCTGGGGTTCCAACCCCGTCATCAACGACGATGCAGGCCTAGACGTCGCGAGCTCGGCATCGCGCTACTCCGCCGTCGCCCTGCTCCTCCTCGCGGTCTAGTGCAGTGTGCAGCTGGATGAGGCGTAGGCGATCTTCATCCATCCGTGCCTCGAGCTCTCAGAGCTGTTCTAGCTCCGGAGACCGGTGGGAGGGGCGAGATGTCCCAGCCCCCGGGTCCCGCAGAGGGGCGGACCGTGAGGGTCGTGGAGTCGCCGGAGGTGGGGTGCGTCGCTGAAGCTGGGGCTCCAGTGCTGGAGGATCTTCCTCGTCGTCCCCCGAGTGGACGTCCTCCACCAGACCTTCCTCGAGGTGCATCAAGTGGTAGCACTCCCGGGTGGGGTCGACGTAGGACTGGTCGGAGTCGGTGACGATGCTCGGGGCGCTCTCCCACGAGTCGTCGGGGTGGATGGTGAAGTCCATGTTCGCCCAGAACTCGTCGTCGTTGTCGCTGCCGAGATCCCACCGGGACGGCGAGACCCGTCCGTAGCGGTCCCACCTCTCCGAGTACCTGGGCGGCGTGAGGCTGGTGGTGGAGTCTGTCTCCCTGCCACCGTACTCCCTAGGAGTACTCCCAGGAGAGGATGGTGGGGAGACGTCGTACTCACCGACGAGGTTGTCCACGCGCTTGAGGCGATGAACGGGTGCCGCCACCAGGTTGTGCAGCAGCGCACGGAGGGCGCGGGCATGAGCGTCCGAAGCGTCGTGGAGCCCAAGAAGAAATGGTGACGGCGTCGTTGTCCTCCTTGAATGAGGACCGAGAGAGACTTCCGACGGTGCCGTCGTCGTTCCCCTGCCCGACCGCTGGGCAGGGGGCAGATGGACGACCACTGCTGTTGGCGGCGGCGGTGCAGCAGTAGCCGGCGTTGAGGTGGTGTCCTCAGCGGGGGGCACCTGGTAAGCCACATTTCCCGCAGCTCGAGGCGGGTTGGCCCGGTTGCGCCTCCCCCTCCTAGATCGGCGGGAGCGACGCGTGGCGTTCCTTCCATCCCCTGAAACGGGTGGAGGTATCGCCGGGGCCCTTTCCTCGGCCACCTGCCGGGCCGGGGTCAAGACAATGATGACGCGGGGCTCGGTCGGGCGGAGGTTCATCTCGAGACCGTGGCCAGTGGCCACGAACTCGAGACTCTCCAACCGGAGCACCGCGCCAGCAGGAAGCGCAGGGAAGCTATCAGCCATCCGAAAACCTAAGTCAACACACAAAAGGCCTCTACCTGGCACGCCAACTGTCGGTGCTTAGAATTAGTGGAAGCTAACACCGGCTAGTAAACTTGTGCTTTGTGGTTGAGATTTCGGATGGTGTGCAAGAAGGAACACAGGGGGTTACACTGGTTCGAGCTAGGAATGCCCTACGTCCAGTGAGAGAGTCGGGTCGTGTTGCCTTGCACCGGGGTGCTTGTAGTAGGGGTTAAAAGCTTGGTCGAGAGAGGGAGAGGCTCCCAAGTCTCTATTGCGAGTGAGCTATGTGTTCGTGTTCTATTGCAGTGGCGTGTGTGGTAGATTGGAGTGAAGTTGAGAGATCTTGGAGATGGCCTAAGGCTGGCCTCTGCCCTCCCTTTTATAGTCACAAGGGAGAGGCGAGGGCTACAAGTATGCTGCTATGGAAGTAACACTTGGAGTCGTGGCGATTGATGCCTGTTGCCAGCTACAGTCTTGTCACCGCACTCTGGGGGTATGGCCACAGTCATTCGAATGATCTTGATGAGTTCTAAGGCGGGATTGAGTCCGCCAATCGTGGTCGTCGTGGTTGGAGCATGGCATGGCGTCACACCCGGTCACCGTGCTTCCTGCATGATATGACAAGAGGGTGGATTTCCTCTAGGACGTTGACTCCCGAGGTTTGGGACTCCCCTCCCTAGCCGGAGTGGGATGGGACGTAGCAACGGGTGTGTCCTCCCTTGGGCATGTTTCCTTGCATTCTGGTATTTCCCGAGGGATAGGTGGGCCCGGATAGAAGACGTGCTCGTAGGCTGTCGTACCGTAGGCTGTACTTGAGGAGGTATGGCGGCGATGGATCCGTCACATCCGTTGTTAGGGAGGAGGTCCTGACAATTGGTATGGACATCGTGCGCGTGCGCGTGCGAAGCATGGTCGCGTTGAGAGCTCCGCCTGATGGGACGACGCTTGTAAAGTGGTCAGAGAGGTCCCTTGGAGTGCAAGACTACTCTGCTGACGTCGATCGGGGCTCGGGCGAGTCGGAGAGCTTGCGCCCAAGGAGGCTAGTGAGAGTCTCGGGTGAATCAGAAAATTGCGCCCGAGAATGCCGAGCCCTCTCGGTGAGGCTCGGGCAAATCGGGAAGTTGCGCCTGAGGGCACCGTTTTCCTGAGCCCTTTTGACGAGGCTCGGGCGAATCGGAGTGATTGCGCCCGAGGGCACCGTTTTTCCAAGCCCTATCGGGGAGGCTCGGGCTAATCGGAGAATTGCGACCGAGGGTGCCGTTTTCCCGAGCCCTGTCGGGGAGGCTCGGGCGAATCGGAGAATCCGTCCCGAGGGGTCAGTGCGCCGGAGGGGGCGATTTGTCGTCTAGGTATTGTTGCCTGTGGGCTTTTTACAAGTTGCGTTATTATGGGCCTCCTGCTGGGCTTGCCTGGGCCAAGCCTTGCTTTGGAGAAGTATGTTTTTGCGTTTGAATAGATACCCCATACTTTGGTACCCAACATTAATCTGCGGCAATATTTTGTAACTAGTCTTTCTCCCTCGTACTAGCTTCAAATGTGATGATTCTTTTTCCTGAAAGTTTCTAAAATCATGCCCTATCAATTAATGGAGTTCTTACTTCTTTTTTATTGATTTTTATTGGTCATTTTATTTATCAAGCATATAGAGAACGATTGTTGTGAAATTATCTGGTGTTTGGATAAAACATTTGTTTGCTAGGGATAATTCATCCTTCTATTTCTAAATTATCATAAAATAATTGTAGTGATTCTAATTTTTTCAGAAAAATCTATAATTTTGCATAGAAACATGTTTTTGTTACATAATCTTCATATAAAAATTTTAAATGATTTCATTGAGGTGGCAGTATACATTGTTCACAAACTAATACCTCTCTCTAACATTTATATGTGAACATACGAAAGATTTATCTAAGAGTGAACAATGTATGTTACCACTTTAGCGAATGAAAAAAATAATCAAAACAAAATTTGTAGATCTCTATGAGTTCTACGACTTTGTTGTTTATAACTTTTTCATGAGAAATCATTTACTATCTCAAAATATTGTTTGAATTTGTTATATTTCGAATTTCAAATATAAAGTTATTCAAACAAAGTCGGATGGACAGATGACAGAAACAAAACTTGTAGATCTCGTTGGTTTCTAAGACTTTGCTTTTGATGACTTTGTCATTCGAAATAATTTACTATCTCATAATATTTGTTTGAAATTATCATATTTTGAAATTCAAATTTTGAATTACTAAAACAAAGTCAGATGGAGAAATGGCAAAAACAAAAGTTATAGATCTTGGTTATGTGTAAAACTTTGTAGTAGACGACTTTTCCATTTGGATTCATTTATTGTTTACAAAATTAATTGCAATAATAACTAGAAACTTTACTATAAATAAAAAATAAAAGTAACACAAAATAGCAATGGAACTAAACCTCAAAATGAACCCGTTACTATGCTCAGCCCATAATTTATGACCATCTATTCTTTTTTGACACCTCTTATCTGGATACAGCTGTAGTATCTATTCGTATACAGACATACGTCTACACTACACACGCACACCTCACTCACACCACTTGTACATAACCAGACGTACAACTATATACAGATCCTATAGACAACGGGTACGTCATGGTCCTATTATGGCTTCACGTGACGAGAGGCTGCCCTGAAATATTATTTAGGAACTATTTCTGGTGGGACACCGGCGTCGAAGTCAGGCTTCCAACGCGGGTGGGCAGGACGCACGCCGGCGTACCTAGCCAACTGACCTACGGCTCGTTCCCCATGACCATCCATTCAAGATGCAACGGTCTTTGTTGCGCCCTCCAAGTATAAAGCGGACTTCCCTACCGAAAACCCTAGCCCTATCCCTAGCCCCGCGCGGCGGCGCCCCTCACCGCAACCCGCAGGCCGCATCGCGCCCTCTCCGCACAGCCCCCGCACCACGCCCCTCGTCGCAACCTGCAGCCTCGCTGGGCGGCTCGCCGCTTGCTGTGTTCCAGGCGGCCGCCGGCAGGTGCTCTTGCACGGGCCTGAGAGGGGCAGCTGGAGCGGCGACGAGCACGAGCCCAGGAGTCACCTCTCCCTCCCTCAGCCGCACAAGTCCCTCCCTCTCTCCCTCTCTCTCTCCGATGGCGTGCGAGGGCGCAGCCCCTTTGGCAGCTGTGCGGCGGCAGCGTGGGGCCTGGAGCACGGATGGACACGAAGCTCGGTCCCTCAGGCGGCGACATGGCGGCGCAGGGTCCATCCGGTGTCGCGGGGCCTAGAATCCGGATCGATGCGGGGCGCGCCCCTCGGGCGGCAGTGAGGCTAGATCCGCTGTCAGCTACCTCGGCGTCCTTAGAGCTCCTCTACTGGCAGTGGCTAAAATCCACGGTGAGCCCCATCCCCGGCGTGTTGAACTTGCTCTGTTGATTCAGTTCTTTGTGCATGTTGAACATCTTGCGCTGTCTTTTACTGTGACGAAAATTCCCTTCAGATCCTAGCAGCACCATCTTGATGGATCTCTGATATAGCTCCACAATAAACTGCTCTAGTGATTTAGTTTGTCAACAACAGCTAAAATCTACTAAAATCAAGAGTACTATGATGTATGGACACATAATAGCATATATATTGGGGTTCTTTGGTTGATCTGGTCTGCAAAACATAAGTTGGGGGTGGTTGTGACCATCAAGCACACAATGATGAGCAGTCGTGTGGGAGACTCTGAACAGTGGCTCCTTCACTGCAGCCTGGAGGATGTGCAGTTCATGGAGCGGCCCCCTGCTGCTGCCAAGGAGGGCCTCATCCCTGCTGCTGCCCTGCTGTGGCTAGGCTGCTAGTTTTACTAGTTAGTAGAAATTAATACATACGGAGAAATCTATAAGTACTACTGCCGCTTGATCATTTTATTTTCTTCATGAAATTAACTGCAAGCAGCATGTACTGAAATAACCAGCAAGCAAGCAGTTTTGTGCTCCTACTCTATCCTTTGTTGATCTATATTCACTTGTGGCACTTCACTGGCTCAGCATGTTAACAATACCAAAATGTCTCTACCGATTCACTGGCTCAGTATGTTCTTTAGCTCGCATTAGCACGATAATTTGAACTATTTGGTTTCAAGTTAACTTTGACAATCAGAAAATTTAAATTACCTTGCAGTTGTGTTCTCAACCTATTCTCAGCGCTTTGAACACATATGCTGTGATGAAGTATGGTGACGGCGCGGGGCATGGAGCCCGGATCGATGCCGGGCGTGGTGACCTCGGCGGCCAGGGAGCTCCTCCTCCTCCTCCGGCTACATCCACTCAGGTATGAAATATTTTGTGTAAAGAAAGTAGGAAATAATTTTAGTTTGTTGTAGATGGCAAGTGAAACATTGGTCTGTTGATCCACCATTTTACCTTGAGCAATAATTAGTTGTATGTATCCTACTTGATGCTTTCAACTGGAATGGGTAATAACCAAGTAGTGTTTTATTTTTCATTCTCGTTAACAATGATTAGTTATATTTTCTGAGGAAGTTTGTTCATCACATGTTGCTTTACTTTTCAATTTCATTGGTAATGATCAGAACCTAAGAAAAGTTCCGATTTCTGTTGTTTCTTGAGACTAGTAGTCTTTTGGTCACTCTGGTTGATGGCCTGCTGCCACTGCTAATACTAGTACTACTGTGTTCTTGGGCTCATTTGTTTGTCTCCTGCTTGGCCACAACCAAGCTAGCTAAGTGATTTCTGGAAAATCCTTATGTAGGCACAAGGCTTGTGAAGGCTTGGCCGATAGAAGCATGCCCCTTATCAAATATTTCCTTTTATTTTCATTTCTGGCTAGAAACTTTGACCATTGCCATATTTTAAATTACATGTCAGCCATGTTCTCAGCCTATCTTGTAACTTTGATTTTGTGGTCATGTAGGAACGTATGTTTGGCTCTGAGAAGGCTAGCATTTTGAACACGTGTTCTGTATGGATCCAAAAAAGTCGACAACTGATGCAATGGATGGGAGTAAAATTGAACATGGTTTGTTTTATTGGATGGTTAGGACTGTAACTTATAATGTTGGATGTCTAAGACTATGAGCTAGTAAGCCTTTTGTTGTAATGGTTGGACACTTGGATGCAGTTAGAATGTATTTCAATTGGAATCAGTTGCATATATGCATGTACTGGAATTTTATTGTATGTGTGGTGGATTGGCATTTGGATCATATGGATGTAATTGGAATTTGGTTTGAGATGCTCCTGTTGGGTAATTTTCATGATTGTATTGACTCTCACGAAATACAAACCTCTCACGAAATAACTTCATGACGGTGAGCTCTCACGAAATACCTAAACTCTCATGAAATAACTTCATGACGGTGAGCTCTCACGAAATGCCAAACTCCCACGAAATCACTTTATGACGGTGAGCTCTCACGAAATACAAACCTCTAACGAAATAACTTTATGACGGTGAGCTCTCACGAAATACCCTAGCTCTCACAAAGTTACTTCATGACCGTGAGCTCTTACGAAATACTCCAAAAACCCGTTATGAAAATACTGATGCAAACCTGGCAGCAACGTTATTTTCATGAGGGTGGCCCTCATGGTGAACTCTCATGAAAATAATTCATGGCAGTAAACTCTCATGAAAATGTATTTCGTGAGTCTAATACCGTGAGAGTGGATGCGTGATGGTGTACTCTCATGCTTTATTTTCGTGAGAGTAAAACCATATTTTCGTGACTTGTTTTGTCCTTTCACGAAATATCCGGATTCTGATAGTGCGTATCCCTTCCCCATCCAAGTTTTTTAAGGAAAAAAAGAGAAAAACTTATCTCCAAGAATTTCCACGTCATTATGCCTGTTTAAGCACGTGGTACCTGTTTTAGCCATTGCTCATGTAGAGACATTTGCTCGTGCAGAGGCTTTTTATTATTTTCAGACGTCAAGTCACTAGTGATTTCCTCCTAAGAGCTTGCCCAACCCCGTATCCCTTCCCCATCTAAGTTTTTGAAGGAAAAAAAGAAACCTTATCTCCAAGAATTTCCACGTCATTAGGCTTGTTTAAACACCTGGTCCCTGTTTTAGCCATTGGTCATGTAGAGACATTTGCTCGTGCAGAGACATTAGTCATTGTTGATGTGGAGACATTAGACGTGGCAGAAGAGCCAAGGTTTTATGGAGTAACGCGTATACTTACTCGAAAAATTTAGCAATCGTTTTAAAAAGACTGGAGCAGTCGGTGCAACACGAAAAAAGAGAGTGCGAAGCGCACAGTCCCAACTACAAGCTCGGAGTATATGAGTAGTCGGGAACGAGAGACTGGTATTGTCGTGGAGGCACATGAATAATATCTAGAGATATATAAAGAATATTTAGAAAAGTATGAAAGCATGACTTAACTTGATTTATGGACGAGTTGAAGATGCCGCGCCGAGTAGCAAGAAGTCGAATTGATGATAATCTTGTTCTGACTTGAATAAATTCGTTACACGGCAGCAACATGTATGCTGTCATTGTCCTAGTTGAATTCAGTCAAAGTAGAAACTTAGTCTGAACTAGGCTGGGGCGGTCGCAGAGAACTCAGCCCAGACGAAATCAGCAGGTCTGCAGGTGCGCACTTGCTCATTCACCGATGCACATGTAAGTATGTATTATCTACTTGTAGTCATCTTGCTTTGTAAATGTATGCCCCTCTTGTTTGCTTGTTGCTGTACGTTTGTCATGCTCTTTGGATTAGCCGAATCGTCCAGGCTTCGTTGTGTTCCCGGGTAAAGCGTCTTTCGTTGGCTTGACGGATTCCGCTAACCCGAGTAAGGGTCAGCCGCGTGCTGGACTCCACCCGACCCGCGTAAGAGTCGGTCCTACAGTCGAGGCTAGTACCGGCAGTTCCAAACCTATTTCTACTGACGTTCAGCGTTACCACCAGTGTGAAAGACCAGTACAAATCATGTTTTATACATGCACAAACTTGAGATCCGTGTATATAAATACATTTTCATAGGCGACGGTAGATATAAGGGGCCACCTCTGTAAATTCTTTTACATTGTCGGTTACGTTACACAAACTGCCTGTGAAAATGTATTAACACATGCCGCTTATTTTCCTATGTTGCATGTGTATAGATAATTCACAAGTCGTCTTTCTAAATTTGCTATTTGCTGTCTGTGGAAAATATTTTCCAGAGGACATTTGTCTCAACGTACGTATTGCATGTGATATATTTTTGAAAAATCATATTTTACGCCAAAAAATTGCCGCCACTAAACTTTTTTTGTTTATGAAAATTGAAATGAACCCAATATCACAGACAGAACAATATTTACTCTAATGGTTTACAAATCACAATGCTATAGTCATGAACCCAAGGGTATATACAACAAAGTTTTACACAAAGTTTTCATTCCACCTTAATAATCATCTCATTTGAGCTCTAGTTTGGCAACATCTGTAAGATCTTGGAACTCTGTCTAAGTTAGCATAGACCCAATCAAAATATTTCCCTTTGAGGTGAATTATCTCTTTCAAGATGAAACGGCCCACGTAGTCGACAGTGTTTGTGAGGTCTTCATTTGTTAAGCTCTTGTTCGTTTGACCAACCTTGTATACCTATAGAACAAAAATTAAGTCATGATATACTTAAAACTAATCAAAACAAAAAATACTAAACATCACATATGACTATTAATAACTTACTTCGACGGGGTTGCTAGTTTATCTGCCGTTTTCTCGGAGAAACTCACACACGTAGTACCCATAGTGGACCGATGTAGAGGGTTGCTAGTGGCACTACATAAGATTTGGCAAGTGATTAGATAGGCTCGACGTATAGACACAAGCCAATAATGTATTTTTATTTATACTTACCGGATACGTAGTTCGTACGTGTAAAGTTTTCTTGTTTTTTAAATCATATATGATCCACTCTTGAACTTATAAAACTTGAATGTCCGCCCGAATAAAATCTTTAAGTACGATAGTATAGAATAATACAATATACATGCAACTCTATACTTATTGATCCAGAATATCGATGAATTTTTGATAGCTCTCATGTGGAAAATCTACGTAGTCAAGCATCAGAATCTGTGCATCATACAAAAAATGTATATATAAATCCAATGTTCCCAGAACTAATTTGATTAAGTCATGTGTTAATACAATAACTTTGTAAATCAAAATTATTAGTGGATTTAAGGACCAACATACTTGAATATCCACGGGGTAATTACAATGCTCCTTTCTTTGTATTGATAAAACGTGTTTTCTGTGTAGGTGGTCACTACCAGTTCTTGCTTGTCTTATTTTTCAGATCTAATTTTTGACTATTTCCCCCTCAGTCTTCCCCTTAAAATTGTCGTGATTCGGTCTCATAATCATTGTGTGCTTGTTTTCGCTTATTCTCATCGGGTTGAGATACCTAACCATTTTCCTATTGTTATCTCAGAAAGGTTTTCACCATACTGCATCTCCTGGTCAGTTTGTTGCAATCTGTAAAGTGTATGACCGTGTTAGAGAATTCATGGCCTAACACTATACTAGTAATAACCATAATTATGTACAATACACTTAGGCACCAAATTGTTATGAGTTACCATAACACTGCATGGGCCACTCATAAATGTAATTCCTGGTATAGCAGTGGTGAAGGAATTGATCCCAACTGTAGATGCTCTCATATAGCAGTCATACAACCTCTTCATCCCAGTTTTAACATGTTGAAGTTCATGCCACGGGAGTAGAGACCTACCTGACACATAATGATCGGAGACATTTACGCTATCGTGTACCATTCGCTTTTCTATGGTAACCTTATTTGAGGAGCTTCACTTGCCACTACTAGCACGTGTCTCTGGTCTCCATGTCATTCTGCACATCCACTTCTTCACAACCAACGGGGATGTCTTCTAACCAAAAGTCGTAACCATTTTTGGTACTCTAGTATGTTTCTCTTTATGGCCTTTAGGTTCAGGCGAGGCATCCTTCTTGCTTGGGGATGGTCCTTTTGGTAGAGAATCATGCCATTTATGTGGTGGGGTTGCTGTGTCCTGAGATGTCTACCTTTGAGACGGTGGATTCTCGTTAATGGTGTGCTATGTGGTGGCCACAAGGTTGGATGCGAACCCTCTTTCGTCATCTCTTCTGAGATTTGGAATCAATGGAATAGGACTATTCAACCTAATGTTTCATTGAGGCTCCGAGTTTCTTGACAACCTTTGGTGTGGGGATATCTAGCAAGTCGTCCCTGTGTTCTTCCACGATTGTCAACACTTCTACCCTGGCGTAGTAATCGGGAATAGTATTACCGTGAAACTTGTGGCTAGGATTGCCAAACCGGTGGCAACTTGGATCGTACGGACATTGTGATACCATAAGATATAACTAGGGAGCAAGTTGTCGGTGCGATGATGTGATCAACTGCATAGTGCACCCTGTTTGTCGTATATCCCATACTTCTTGAATCTACTAGAGAATTCAAGGGTTCCACGATGACCATCTGCATTTGTGGCTGTTGTGTGATCATCTGTTGCAGTTGCACCTGTTGAGTTGACATCACGCTAGCCAATTGCTGCCTTATATCGAAATTAGGATTTTTCATGATGTCAACCAACATTTTTTCATTTCTTTCTTAGCCTCCTCTTTAAAATAATCTCTCATAACTTCCTTGTATCGATTGCGTTTATGGTACTTGTCGACATCCTCAGGAAATCCTTCCTTCTAGCCCAACCGCCATGAGACACCTCGCACACAACCGGGGTGCTCTGGGTTACCTAGACCAACACTAAGGGCATCCCTCTCCCTTGAGGGCTCGAATGATCCTTCCTTCTGCTTAGCTATCATGCCAAAACATGGTTGGTTGTTTCATCAGTCATGGATCTGGCCGCGGCAAACCAGATTGAGTTTGTTTTGGTTTTTGAGCATGAAGCCAATTCGAGGTTATTTCATCTATCTCATCAAAATCATCTGGTAATCCTGCTGCCTTCCATGCATCATGTTCTGCCCTCCATTTGATTCTAGCTTATAACCACAAGTTTCAAGGTGGTGGTGGTACTTTTTCTTCTTTACAAGGCTTGACTCTTGGATAAGAAATCTTGCAATGTCTTTCTGCTCAACAAAGATCTTCTAATGAGCGTCTGTATTTTTGTACTTCTTTGTTGGGTCCAACAATTTCTTCACATACTTGGTATTTAGTTCAGGCCGATGGTTGTAGAAGGTGATTGCACACTGCCTAATTGCATAGGGCTCGTGCCTCCTTTTGAAAAATGAACCTCGTTCTCAACTTTTTCCATAAATCATTACTTTTTAACTACGACACCAGATTCCAGCTAGACATTGTGATGTCAAACTTGTCTCTACTGGTTGCCTCATGACGGCTGATTCCACGTCCTTCATGACTATGGTGTCACACAGCTCCAAGAAATGCTGCAAGTGTGCATTTGCGTCCTTGTTTGGGAAACCACAGAATTGGTTTGCCTACACTATCGTGATTCCCGGTTTGTAGTTTAAAATTCTTGTCTCCTACATCGATATTGGGCCCAAGGGGCACATTGGCGATGGCAGGGACAGAGAATTTGCGAAGAGTCTTCTCGATGGCCATATCTTTCTTGGTGGTGGTGCTGCGGAACGTGTCTCCGTCTCCGAAGTGAAGAAGGAGGAGGAGGAGCCACCCAGTACTCTTTCTCTATCCTTTTGTACTAGTTATCTGGTGCTTAGGCTTGGATTCCTCGTGAAGACCATCTTGGCCATATCTTTCTTGAAATTGTCAACGAAGTTGTCAGGCAGCAGAAAACCAATTCCATTTTCACTCATACACTATCCTGTTTTCATCCACAATATGGAGAAAACATACAATTTAGCGTGAGCATCTCCAAGAGTTTGGTAAAATTTACTTGGTAAATCTTGTGATTTGGCAACTCCATAAAATATATACTAAGTAAAAAGACATCTCCTCTCCAAGAGTTTGGTATTTTAAACTTGGCAAATTACAAAAGTAGGCCCACATCTCTTTTTTTTTTCTCCCGGCCGGTTTCTGTTACGTGAAGGGCGACCTCTCGTGATGAAGGGACCTGTCTCCTGGCGTCGCGACCTATCTCAAAAAGGGCGGCGCCGCCGTCGCATGAAGCCGCCCATCTCGTGCAGCAAGGTGCTCCTCCATCTGGTCAGCAAGCTAGGTGCACATCTCCTCGTTCGTGTCAGCAAGGTGTCGGCCAAACAAAAAATAAAGATATGCGGCAGCAGGCATCGAGGACCGAGCAGCAGCAGGCACGTACCATCGATCTGCTGCTGTCTCATCCAACGGCGGCCGGGTTTGTCCTCGCGACGCGTCCCTGGTCGCAACAGGAGGCCGGCTTCGCGCGCGCGCGGGAAGGAGACGGGGAAGCGCGCGCGGGAAGAACGTGACGTCGTGAAAACGTGATGGCAAACGCGATGCGCGCGCGGAAAGATACGCACGCGGACGGAGAGAATAGCAAGTCGGTAAAAATAGCAACTTCATTTGACAAACTGTTGGAAGATATAATTTTCTTGTTTTGCCAAATTTTTAAAGATAGCTACCTCATTTGGCAAACTCTTGAAGATGCTCACAATGATTACTATATATGTATATTAGGATTGATCAATTTCCTTAAATATTTCCATATGGTTTCCCCAGTAGGGGGAAGATAATCATTTTATAATAAAGAGAGTGGGAACACATGCCTATGGATAACTCTCTCTAGCATAAAAGAAAAACAAAATAAAGAATAAAAGAATAATCCTACACAAAGTAATTAATACTTAATATACGTGATGTGCTTTAATAATATCAAATTTAAAATAATAGACAGCAGCCTCTATTTAAATTGCTTAACAGTGGTTCTGCCACTATAAACAGTTGTAAAAGAAACTCATAACTTTCGCATACGAAGTAGGATGAAGTTGACACCTGTGTCAAAATTATAGAGCTCAACGAGATCTACGTCTTTGTAGTTGATAAGCTTTTTGTTAAAAATATAATTAAGATTCTTAAATTTAATTAGTTTTAGATTCTCATATTTGAAAACTAAAGTTTAACATTTTCGACAACCTTTGATGTTGACATAGTGTAGTTTAAAGTTGTAGTCATGCTAGGGTTGAATGAAAGGTTCAATAAGTTAGCTCGGTGTCTTGATTAAAAAAATGCTTCGATTGAACTCGCTTTTTAAAGAAAAATGAGTTGATTTTGAATGACATTTGACTTTAGCTAGGTACGTTAGGCTCGGCGCTTGAAGTTGTATCTCAAACAATTCATGAGATCACGATAAATACTATTATGTCAATTTCAAAAAAAGCTCAAAGTACCTGACTTAATGTTGAAGCTTAGAAGTTGTCAATTTGATGTCGCTTAGAGTCTCTAATATAATGTTCGTTTCAAGTTCCAAGATTTTGAAATTCAAATGTTTGAACAAGATCGAACGGAGACCCCCCACCCCACACCCAATACCAAAACTATGTGGTCAAAGAGATTTAAAACTGTACTTGAAACTTTTTATTTCAAATCATTTGTGGCCAGAATAGTCAGTACTCCCTCCGTATCCGATTTAGAACTTGTTTTGGAAAAAGTCTCAGTTAAACATTGGAAATATAAATCATAAATAATTTTTAAATTATTGAGTTCGAAAATATAAAAAGTATATAAATAGATTTGTCTTCAAATATACTTTCATAAAAGTATGGAGCCAGCTAACGCACGGCCGGCCGTAAAATAGGCCAACCACACGGCCGCTCCGTTTTTGGTTACCCAAAAGACAATAACTGTTTAGCTTTCTCTTTTTGGCAAAAACTGTTGTCACTGCTTTTTGCACGTGCACTGCTCTGTCACGGGATTGAAGTTCTACTACCTAGCTGGCCATGTAGAATTTTCCGATAGTGCTACAGAAAAATTAAGCAACAAAATTATATGAAAACTATAGCAAAAAAGCATTATTCAACTCTGATCAAAAAAGAAAAATTACTTCTTTTCATGCAAAATCTGCAAACAAACAAAAAAAACAGATCATTTAGAAAAAAACATCATTTTTAGAGGCAAAGAGAATTTCACAACTACGTAATCAAAATATATAATTCTAATCAGAAGTAGCACATGGTTACAACACATGATTTAGGACTGCATGATCAGAAAACATTGTACATGTAGCACACCGAACTCATAAAACCATGTTATTTAGCATAATTCAGCACACTGTTTCTCTTTCTAAAAAAGTCCATAAAACAGTATTATTTTGCATGTCTATTACCATATTATTGCCTATTTAAAAATCATTTTATTGCCTAAACAAGTATATGTTTTTTCCTAGTCCATAGCCATGTTTATAACCAGCCACACTACTGTGGCAGATCTTGCAAGAATTAGGACTAGGTGTCTAGAACCATACCTACACCTGCCTAGTCCGTAGTTTGAGCCTCCTTTTGTTTCTATATGGAAACATCATATTTTCTAAAAGCCTTGAATTTGTTGAAGTATAACTAAGTTTCAACAGATAGAAAAGGTCGGAGATAAAAAAGGATACCATTTGTTAGAAATTTAGTATTGGATGGAGATAAAAAAGGATGCATATGTTAAAGAAATTTTAAAAAGCTTATGTTGCCTATTTGAGAAGACATTATTGTCTGAGAGTAGTGGCATTATTGCCTATGAGCTCTGACATCATTGCCTATTTGGTGATCATGTCAAACTGGTTTCATTGTAGGCGACAAATATCACAAGGCAAAACAACCCTTAGATAACAAGTTTTCGATGCTCAACCTGCAGCTAGGAGCCTAGGACATCAGTTTATTGATTGCAGTACAGCAGCCCACAAGTTAGACATACAAAAAAGTAAAAATATTTAGTTCGGTTCACAATGTCAGCATTCAGGAAAGTGAATCAGCAGCAACATTCAGGAATAGAGCAGTAATCAACACTTATCTAATTAACTGAATGTAGCACTTTAGGTTCTCATCTAAAAATATTATGTTGAGTTGTCTCCTCTAAACGGCATACTCGTGCAGTTTACTGAGAATGTGACCAGACCAGCTACGTCTAATAGTTGCTCTGCCACTTGGATACAATCATAGAATCACCACCCATAGATCAGAGGAAGAATTTGATTTTTATACCAAGTGTAGCTTTCTGGATATCCAACATGTCACGTTTTTAATGTGAGAAAAAGAGAGACAAGGCAAAATATATTGATTACAATAGGCAAACCTGATATTTAGATTAGGAACTTTTATTAGTTTGAACTAAACAAGTATGCTAACTAACATCAATGTATCTCTCCAAAACAAACAGCAACGCATGCGCGTCTGCTTGAAATCTCTATTTGTTCAATATAAAAAGCATAATAACCAAATTAGCTCAAAAAGAGAAACTACATGTAATACGGGCAGAACCTCAAAGCTTGTACTCCCTCTAATTATTAACAGAATTGCAGTCAGCTACAAGTTACACAGCAAATGCAGAACCAAAATTCAACCAATGGCTACCTCTCTGGTTCTTACTAGTTAATTTAAAAGAAAAAAAATTTGTCAATCACTGAGAGAAACATTACCTGAAGTCCTGAAACTTTTGTTAGATATATCGTTGATGTTTCTGCAGAACTGCTACTGCTGCTACAAAATTACCAAGCACCAGAAGAGCTTGTAGGTCATGAAAAGGATAAATAAATCAAAAACAAACACTAAGCAATTGCAAAGAAGCTAGGGAGCACATGGCAAGCCGCTGTTCAAACAGAAGAAAACAGAGCTAAGCTATGCAGTGCTATGCTGCTTATGCTGTTCAATAGTGGGCAACACAGTATAAAAATTGCCTAATGATTTGTGTTAGTTTGCCTCGATCTTGCAACAATATTGCCTGGTCAGGGTACATTTAGTTGTCTATTTCCAATGAAGTTCAGTAACTGATCAATGCACATGTAGTTATTTCAATTAGTGGTATCTCAACTAGAATTCTCTATACGCCAACTTATCGTGCTGTCATTGGTCCTTCTGCTACATTGCAAAACGGAGGAATGCAGCATGGCATTCATCTTCTACCTCTAATTGTAAACTGTGAGAGGGTGATTATAACCTGATAAATAATAAGGCTGAGTCACGAGTACTTGCACCATGCCCAAAAAATTGTCTAATTGCTAATTATTCAGCTCTGACCGCTGATTATTGACACCTCCATGAAACCTAAACACCAGCTATATTTTCTTAGGCAGTTTAAGTTTTACTCGTTAGGCAACATTATCTTCCTAAACAATTTATGTATTATCAAAAAGCAAGTATAGTGTGCTGCACTAGCAAAGCAAATTTAGCTGGTTGGTTAGTGAAGGGTGAGCTAACGAAGAACCAATGGTTCAATCAACTTATAGTTGGTTCAATTAAAATCTGACACAACTTGCCATATCTTATAATCTGTCGTTCAAATTGCCCCTAAATTGGATAGTATCGAGGAGTACAAATGTAACACTCTCATATTAGATGATTGATAATTTCAGGTGGACTATATGATTTGTGAGAAACATTGGCTATTTGGTTGGTTGGTGAATGCCAGAATGACAAAGATATATATAGTAGCCAACATAGCGACAACTTTGGACTAAGCATAGTCCAAATAGAGGTCATAGCAGAAACACAGCGGCATACCAGAACTTGAACTTAGGGAGGCGGCAGATGAAGGGATTGAACTCGTCGGAGCCGCGAATCGAGAGCCTAGGCCTGGCCTCGAGCGCCTCGACCTCCGGGTCGATCATGGGGGAGAGGAAGCTGAAGAGGAGGTTGAGCAGGTAGTCCCGCACATAGTAGAGCCACAACGCATACACCACCATGGCCACAAGTGTGCCCGCCCACCGCCCCACCGTGTGTGGCGCCGCACGGTCCAGGTAGTGCTGGAACGCTCGCACCGCCTCTGCGCTTCACCGCTCAGTCGGGCCACCGTCGCCGACGGGCGAGGGCTCCGTGTCCGTTGCTTGGGATCCAGGCCTTGTTCGGTTTACAGTGAACCAAGGGGAACAGAGAGGGATTGGGAGGGATTTTGACTTATAGGGGATTAAATCCACTTTAATCCCTTCCAACCTCCTTGGATTGGGGTAGAAACGAACAAGGCCTGACTAGGATCGTGCCTGGGGCTGGGGGACTGGTCGACCAGCATCGGGTCCGTGACACACGGGAAGCGACAGATCCACCTCAATCGGGTCCGCAACTCCGGCGGCGTGGCCCCCCAACCCCACGGTGCTAGAACTCGTCGTGGCTAGGGTTGTTGGCGCGGCGACCGGCGCAACTAGATCTGGCTGCTGGGGGAGGATGGACAGGGGAGAGGGAGGCGGGCACAAGAGGGGCCGATGCCGATGGTGGATGGGTGGCCGGCAATGAGGTGGAGCCCGTCAGACCAGGGAGGACCGTGGCAGGGTCAGGTGTCTGTGCACGGAGAGAGAAGGGGAAATGGAGATGGAGATGATGGGATGGGATGCGAATGGAACGGCGGTGTGACTGGCTACTAGACGCGCGGTGAGTGGTAGCAGCTGTGCCGAAGGATTATAAAACAGTCATAAGTAACGAAGTCTTTATTTTCAATAAATATTTTTTTATAGAAATATAAAGTCAAAGTCATGCTTTGGATACTGTGTTGTTGTCCTAAACGACATCTAAATCTGATACGGAGGAAGTACAATAATAAGGAAGAGTTCCAATAGGACAGGAAAATCAGCTACATCGATAAATGTTAATACTAACATCCTACAATCAAAATTATTTATAGAGGGGGTGCTCTTTAGGCGTCCTAATCGATTCATATAGGTGATCAATCATTTACGGACAATCACTTAAAAAGTCTGGCCTCCTAAGACATCAACTTTTGTTTTTTTTCTCGAATACGCAAAAGATTTGCGTATCATTGCATTAAAAAGAAGAGTTTGACAAACATACAACGCGCTTCTAAGAACACCGGTAGTCAAAACAGCCATAGTTGGACCATCCTAACGGGGAATCTCTAGGTTGATATAATATAAAGAAACAACCGAAGTTGATGCTATGTCATGATCTAGAAGGTGGCCTTGCGCCTTCACGACCGTCTCCGCAGCTTAGCAGCCGGGAGGATCGCGTCCAGTGCCTCGGCCTCTTCCACAGTCATGTTGCCGCCGAGGAGCTATTCGTACTTCTCGATCGCTGCTGCGGAATGGCCTAATGTAGCCCATACGCTGTATAATCAAGACCTCCCCTCACTTGGAAGCAGGAACTCGAGAGAGGCGCTGAGCCGCCAACCGCCTACTCCGCTTAGGCAATCTAGGCTTAACGGGAGGCTGCTTTGGAGACTTACGAATAAGAGGAGAGTCCCTCTTAGCCGTCACTTTGCTGATGAAGCAGTCGAGGTGGCACCGGAAGCTATCGTTGCTGACCTCACTAGAGGGGGGTCTCTGGCAGTTCCTCGTCGTCAGTGGGCGGTGCCGGCAGCTCCTCCCGCACCGGCGACAACGGAGGCGGATCCGACAATCGCCGGGCAGAAGAGTCCACTATGCCAGGTATAGCCGAGTCCTCCATACCCACCGTGGGTGCAACAAATTTCGAGGGATCGTCGGCGTGGCCCGTGGCTGCCCTTGCTGAGGCTACACCGGAGGTGTCTGCAGCATCTGGAGGGGCGAAGCCGGCGTGTCGACCGGGGCCTCGTCCTTTGGAAGGGGTTCCGGAATGAGCGAGGCCGCGAGCTCCAGCAGCATCGGGTCCTCCGCTCGGTCACGACCAACTGTGGCGCCCATGCGCGTTGTTAGCAACAGCGGATCAAGGTCGACGAAGACTAACGCACCGAATGGCCCACCGTGACCGACCTGGGCTTCATCAGTGATAGATGTGCTACCCGTCGTCGCTGGGTTGGCCTCGGTCGAACCAACGTGGCGCCTCCGTCGCCGCGGGTGTCGACGTCGGTGTCAGCATCGCTGTCCTCCGCCGCAGCGCCCCTCCGTGCTCGGAACGGCCTCGCCCGCCGAACCTCCTGCGGGGACGCGAGTCTCAGGTCCAACAGAGCGAACAGAGGCTCGTGCGCCGTCAGAGCCCCGAATGCGCGCGCACCTTGGCTGCTTGCAGTCGCGCGCAATGTGATGAAGCCCCTTGCACCGCAGACATCGTTGGGGTAGCTTGCAGGTTGCCACATGATGTGCGAAGGATAGGCAATTGAGCCACTTGCCCAACAGATCGGTCGGGTACAAATAGTTTTCCGAAAATCGCGTTTTAAATATAGCAAAACAAAAAAAATAATATGGGAAGGGACCCACTAGCAAGTCGCGGCACTTTTCGCACACAATTCACGCATTATGCGGCCACGGGGGTTCGAACCCGCGACCTGCCTCTCGTGCGTGAGGTCCTCTAACCACTCTACCCATCTGTCACTGGTGTCTTTGTTGAATTAGATTCGCCACGTATTGCTACGCAATCGATGAAAAATTAACTGTTTGAGGCCCTAAACGAAGTCAAATGAAAAAGTTGTTAACGACAAAGTTGCCTAACTTTTCAAGATCTACAACTTTCATGTTGGAAGTTTCTGCATCCGAGGTCATTTATAAAATTTGAATTTCAAATTTTACAAGTTCAAATGTATTTTTCGCTTACAAGATGATTTCAAATGAAAAAGTTGTCAATTACAAAGTTTTATAAGTTTTCGAGATCTACAACTTTTATTTACACAATGTTTTCATACGAGGCAATTTCGAAAACTTAAAAAAATTTCAGATTATTTCTAGTGGCGGGTCACTTAACGAACCGCCACTAGAAATCGATTTCCAGTGGCAGTTCTTTAAGTGACTCGCCTGTAGAAATGGCTCATTTTTACAGGCGGTTCTCTTAAGGAACTGCCACTACAAATCGATTTCTAGTGGCGGTTTTCTTAAGGAACCGCCTGTAAAAATAGTGCTGATTTTTAGTGACGGCCGTCAAGCAAAACCGCTTATAAAAAAATCTAGGCATCAGCTTAGAGATTTTTTGTACTAGTGGCACCAGCTGTGGCCGTGGCCGTCTGCGTCTTTCCCGCCTTCACCTAGCGTTCTGCCGATCTGCTGCCGTACTGTCACGCCCCGACATATTGCGGGTGTGGGACAGGGATATCGCAGGCTACGCCGAAGGTCGCGGCGGCCGCGGCACACGAACAATTGTATCCATGTATGGGGTGGCGGAGGAGGTTGGCATCACCTCCGCGTCAGAGTCGTCGTCTGCCCAGCGACGGGCCTTGGGGCGCCCCTTCGTGCGGCCTCTCGGATGGAAAGGCGCGGCAAGAGGGGACAAGGTGGACGTTGGGCTCGGAGCTGGCGCGAACGGATTCACGAGGAAGGCGTGGAGGCCAGGGGCACCCATGTCCTCGTCCTCGTCCTCGACTACCACCAATGTCGTGTCCACCGACTTCATCGACGGTGCAGACACGCCGGCGGCGCGGATGGCCTGCGGCGGCAGCTGCGACGCGCCCTCTTTGGAGCTGGTCCCGATTCCAGATCCGGCCAGGGGGCCTTCCTGCTCGACGGCGCCAGGACGGGGAGGGGTCTAGGGAGGAGGGCCCTCGACCACGTCCACGCGTGGACCGGCCATGGCTGCGCCACGCTCCTCCGTCGGTAAGGGGCTCGACGATGGAGGCGGCGGCGGCCGGCCTGATGCGCCGTCACCGGCGGGTGCGGCTCCGCCCGCCTGGGCCGGCGGTGGAGGCGTCCCGACGGCGGCTTGAAGCACATGACGGCGAGGGAAGTGTGGAGGAGAGGGAAGGGGGCAGGGTGGGGAGCGAGGGGAGGTGGAGGGGGCCGCCGGCGCCTGGAAGGCAACCGGCGGCGGCGCGGGGTGGGGGGTGGCCGCCAGGAGCGCCACCTAGTTGTTGGTAGGGCGCCTTTGAGTTTGTTCATCAACTTTTGTTTTTGACTTATAGAGCTGGTCTGACCAACTGCTACGCCTCTGTAGTAAAATGTCGGTACATGAAAATGCTAATCTAATTTTTGCATTTTTGGGGTGTGCTCATGATCGGGCCCATTATTCATGCAAGGACTCTACAGCTATAAATAGGTGCCAGTGTCGACAGCTAATGAAACAAATAGGAGTACTACTATATATACTAGGCAGTAAGCTGTTCAAAGTGATCCGATGGAGAATGAGCAGAGCACGGAAGGGACGAAATGGTCCCACTGCAAGACCATTCCGGTGAAGAACGTTCAAGCACTTGCCAAGAGCGCAGCGGAGCTGACACCGGAGGCCATCCAGCGGTACATCAGGCTGGAGAGCCCCACCGATATGGTTGCTCATCATGGAGATAGCATTCCTATGGTTGACCTTGGCAAGCTTCTTGATTTCCAGACCTCGCAGCAGGAGGCTGCCGTGCTCAAGTCTGCGTGTGAGGAGTGGGGGTTCTTCCAGGTAATATGATTTTATTTCTCAGTTTTTATTTTGGTTTGCAAACTTCTCTGATGAAACACACCTTGCCCTACTAGCAGCATCCACACTACAGTCAATACATTTAACTGTGAATTACACACATCAATAATGTTAATTATATTAGTCTTATGTTTGTTCATTATATAATCACGGCCTGAAAAAACTTGTTGATTTACGATTTTTTTTTTGAAATTATTGGAGATAGATGTTCATTTTCGATGGTTCCCAAAAAAAGCAATTAGTAGATCATTGTTGGGTTCCTCCAAAATTTCTCAAAATCTCATCCCTATAGTACATAAGACAATTTTACATTAGTATCATCCTAACCTGTGTTATATATTCTCTCTGTTATATATTTACATCAGGAACCTGTCCTACCTTTTGTTCTTCCCCACATCCTTCTAGCTTCATATTGGCGGATGGATACGTGCACATATTTATCCGCACAATTTTATTGTTTCTCAAGTGTGGAAAGATTAGGAGTTGAGATAGGGAGTAGTTGGATAGCAGTTTTTTTTTATCTTACCAAAAAATTTTTTCCAGATTGAGAGTGGGTTCTGAAAACTCTTGGAGATGCTCTAAAGAAGCTTAATCTTTCCATTTCCATGTATATCCTTTTGTTCTCTTGGATTCTTGTTATTTTGACATGGCATTTTTCCCCACAAAGGCAAGTAGATCCTATAATTTGTAC
The DNA here is from genome assembly GCA_038502445.1 of Eremochloa ophiuroides. Classification (NCBI taxonomy): domain Eukaryota; kingdom Viridiplantae; phylum Streptophyta; class Magnoliopsida; order Poales; family Poaceae; genus Eremochloa; species Eremochloa ophiuroides. The sequence continues at coordinate 33,297,154 of JAHLJS010000007.1, read as the reverse complement.
GTCCTACATACACATGTCAACTATTATTGATATTATTTTTCCTTGGCAAGCGGAGTAACTTGCTGAGTTGGTCCATAGACCATAGATACCCCGTACCTGCCTCATCTATCCCATTATTATACTCATAACAACTCCCTAATAAATTAGCATCATAACAACTCCTTAATAAATTAGGACCACAAAATGTGTTCAGTTTGGCAATGTCTTTGACATCGATTATGAAAATTTTGTTTATTTTCAACTAGTGTTGTTTGTCTATTTTATTTTAACGTTTGACAGGTCCACTTTACCTTACCTTACAATAATTATTTTTTTACAATGAACTATGAAATTAGTTGTTCACCATATTTGTAAAAGAAAGCTTTATTCCCAAATCCCATGTTTTGGGCAGCTTCCACAAAAGATAATATTACAGTTCCTATCCAACGAGTCAGTACAGCGTGTATTATTACATAGTAGAATTTTATTTACAGGTGAAAAACCATGGTATTCCAGACACGGTTCTTGACAACATGAGAAACAACCTGGAGCACTTCTTCAGGCTTCCCCTCGAGGAGAAGAACAAATGGGGTCAGGTGCCTGGAGACCTCCAAGGTTACGGCCATGCGTTCGTTGCGTCAGAGCATCAAACGCTGGATTGGAGTGACAGGCTTTACCTGGTGACCCAGCCACCCCACGATCGTGACATGAGACCATGGCCTTCAACTCCTGTTAACTTCAGGTAACTAATAAGTATCTCAATCAATTATATATGTGTATGCCCTTGATGTTATACTAATCAATCAATAATTAACACAGTGAGGGCAATCCATATAATATATATGCACAAGCAACATCACAATGATTCTGAATTGTTTCAATTATTGCAACAGGAAGTCCATTGAGTCCTACTCCTCTGAGGTGATGAGGGTAACTAGCTCCCTCGTGCAGATGATCGCCAAAAACTTAGGTGTCGATCTTGACAAAATTAGAGATACATACGTCAGTCAGGCATTAAGGATGACCTACTACCCTGCATGCCCCGTTGCTCATGACAAGGTTTTAGGTATTTCACCGCATTCCGACATTTCTGTTCTAACACTGGTATGGGAGCTGAATCAGGTAGAAGGGGTCCAGATCAAGAGACAAGGTGCATGGGTGCCAATAAAACCCCACTCTAAAGCACTGGTCATGAATGTGGGTGACTTTCTTGAGGTATGCAAATACTGATGAGCCACACAAAGTGTTATCTTCTCTCTTACTTATATGTTGTTTCTGCGCACTGAATAACGTCGGATTAGTTTTTGCGAGATCGTGAATGAAAACCAAAAAGACATAACCTGCACACTCCAATGTCGTGGTCAAATACTGAGAGTGCTTCTTATATATTTGTAGATATTGACAAATGGGAAGTACCAGAGCATTGAGCACAGGGTCACTGTTAATCCTCATAAGGAGAGGATGTCCATTTCTGCATTTCACAACCCAAAGTTTGAAATGAGTATCGGTCCGCTATCTGAAATAGTTGGAGGAGGGCTCACCAAATACAAGACCCTGAGAGTGGACGAGATTGCTAAGGTTGTTTTCTCCAGCAAACTTGACGGGAAGAAAACCAGGGAGTATGCCATGTTCAGCAACTGAGTCTAAAAAGATCAGACGCTTCTCATATGAGCTACAAGGGCAGAAAAACTTCAACTTCCAATCTTCCATTTCACTTATACTACAATAAAAGAATAAATAAATAATGGATCGATGTATTCATGTATCCAACTCACTACTAAGTTTTGACCCTAATGCCACGCTTTTCTGTCGCGACGGCAAGGTTTGGTTGCAATAGTGGGTATTATCGCAATCATTTGCATTGTATGTTGCAATAGATGGGTTTTTTTTTCGTGGCCTTATTATGGAGAACGTTGCGAAAAGTACGTTGTATCGCAACCAATTGTAGAGCGGTTGCAATAAGTAGTCATTGTTGCCACAATTTGGTTTGTGTTGCAATCAGTATTATTGGCGTTGCAGTACTGAGATTATATTGCAACTCTTTAGTTGACGGTTGCAATAGCGCGGCTAAGTTGCAACGAACTTCTTTCGTTGTATGTAAAGTCACTCGCGTTGCAATATGTAGCTACATATAGCAACGAAAATTTGATCGTTGCAATAGGGTTCTACATATAGCAATGAAAATTTGATCGTTGCAATACAGTTGTACATATAGCAACGAAACAAATCGTTGCAAACACTAAGTTTCGGAAGCACAACGCTTTTATAGGATAAAAATAGAAAAAAAAGATGGGCAATTAGGTTTCAAACGTGAGACATCTAACTCCTAACAAGAGCTATTCACCACTACACCGTAATTGTGTTCACGATATTTGTAGGCACAGAATATTATACAGATAATCTTATCGAGAGGCACATAATAATATATTATATAAATTAATGTTATCGAGAGGCACAAAATATATTATACAAATTAATGTTATCAAGAGGCACAAAATATATTATACAATGGAAGAAATTTAAACAAAAAACACCACCAGCTTTTTTTATGAGTGGACTTTAACTCTTCCAGGTTTGTTCAGTTACTAACAAAATGTGGCATAATAATGTAGAGCGTGAACTATGCAGCTTCAACTCCTGCTCAAGTCTTTGCTAGGTGGTACTAACACCTTGTAACTCAAAATTGGTACTAATTCATGACAACTAGCAGGAAGTAGCATATTTACATCAACTGTATATAGTGGTTGCCATCATCGTGGAATTTGCCAAATATACATTGGTTCTTCCAAGTTATAGTGGTTCACACAAACTAGCTTATTAAGTCTGGATTTTATATAGTGGTTCCCATCAGACCAACCAACAAACTGACTAGAATCCACTGCTTGCATTTTAGCATGACCAAAAGAGAACTTCGATCCCACATCATCATGCACTTCATATTTGGCCGGATGGCACTTTCTTCACCTTGTTTTTCTTTAGTGGTGCCAGCACGCTTTCCCTAATATTGTGGTAGAGCCTATCAAACACCTCCTCAAGTTCACGATTTGACTTCTATGCATAGCGTATATTGGCGGCTTTGGCATTGGTCTTTAGCTGCCTCAACAAATGATTTCAGCAGGTCCGTCCATGTTGACAGGATCATCATGTTCTTCTAAGTCCGAAAGTTCAGCACCTGAATCGCTCTAGAAGGCATACGACAAACAAGCGTGTTCGTCATCACTGTCATCAGGAACCTTCAATTAAAAAATACAGTGAGTGGCATATCTATTGATACAAATAACATGGGAAAAATTAAGTAAGGATGCCTGTTACATATTAGTATGAAATAAGTGGCATACTATTTATAGGCAACAACATATTATCTTTCAAAGGAAAACTTGATACTATTTCCAATACATTACCAATTACTACATAGTCAAATTTTCAAGAATAAACTACAACCAAAGAACCAATGTCACACTTTTGGGAAACTTTTGCATGTAACCTAGTTATTTGTCATAAAGGATTTATAGGTTCATTGAATCCATCCTGTGTTAAATATTTGGACTAACAAGGATGTATAGTACTCCCTCTGTCCCTAAATACAAGACGTTATAGGAATGGACACAGGAATCAAGGCTGAAAGCATAAGACCGATACACCCCTACAACACTGTTTTACTATACAAATGTTAAGTCCCGCAGAGGAGCAGATTTTTTTGTTAAATAAAGCACCCATCACATCAACTTTTCACACTTACACACGCATCTGCGTATATACATGGGGACATGGCCTCCTTCCACAAACTTCTTTTGGGTTTTTTAATTCATCTCAGCACTCGGTGCATGGAAACAACGATGAGACAGATGATTGATGGTATAAACAGAGTAGGGTGGGACTCGTATGCTGAACTAAAACGTCAAGCTTTTTGGGATAACCTTTGAATCTCAAAACGACAAGTATTCTATGACGGAGGGAGTACTACTTTAACTGGGTGCATCATGAGGACTTTAACTGAGTAGTATGTACAAGAACGGAATAATTAACCTTAAACAATTAATACTTGTAGTATATACAACACCATACCGTTGTGGAAGAACACCTCAAGAAAATTTTTCTTACAGACACGCCATGAGCTGTGCACCATAAGAAATAAACAAGTACTCTCTCTCTCTCTCTCTCTCTCTCTCTCTCTCTGTCTTTATGTGTGTCCTTGATCTATATACTTAAAACAAGACGCTATCCAAACTTCATAAATAAGCAATATACTTGCGACGATCTGGCCGCGCGAGTTGCGCTCATGGGTCCTGGCGTTGTAGCTTCGGTTGCCGCTTGACATGGTGACGACTCCGCTGCCGCTGCCGCCGCCCTTGCTGCCGTCGCCCGTGGGAATCACGATGAGGATTTTGCGGAATCAAGGGTTGTGAATGGGGATAGTGTATGGGAGAATGAAGGACCGGTGGGCGGTGGCGGGCTAGTAGTGTTTTTACAGATACGTGGTGAGCCAGCCCATTAACAGGTTTGTGTTGTCTGTTGCCCAGCTGTTGCCAACGATTGCACAAAGTACCACCGCGCCTATGCAGAGTGCTTAAACACAGCTTAAAATGTGAAGGTTCTGAACCACAGCAAACTTGTTATAACATGCACCATCCTACACTTCATGCACGATATAAGTCCACCTTGAGTTGGCAACTGCCACTAGTAGGGCTCTGATTTTTTGAATTATTTTTTTTACATTTTTTGACGTTTCAATTGAACATTCCACTTCATTTTCATTTATAATTTTTGAAAATCTATTTATATTATGGTTTGGAAAGTTTCTAAACACCACATTTGCCAGTTGTTTATTTACTAGTTGCAGTGCTCGCAGTCACATAGTGCTAGACAGAAGACTGCGGGCAGTGGTAGGCAAACAAGACATGGCGGCTCGTATTAGCCAAACAAGACATTAGTGCCATGCGGTGGATGATCAAGTGATGTGGATGGTCTTTCAACTACTTGAACACCTGTCTATGATTATGCATCTTCATCCCATGATGATTATACAACCTCCTCGGAATGTCTCTTCATGAACGAACATACCAAAGATCATCATATGTGGCTGGGTGGCGGTTTACAATGCAATTTCGGTGAAATATCGTCGAAATTTCCAAAATATCGCATTATTCTGTGGAGACTAATTTTTTTATATCGGTCAAATTTTTTAGTTAAATTCATCTTTTGCTCCAAAATTACATAAAATCACACTAAAAATGACCCTCCATATCATCTAGCGTATATATGCAGTTTGCCCTCCGTGTATTAGCGTGGCTAGCTCTACTTCTGTGGTATATTGTGTTCCTCCGTCGATATTATATAAATTTGTGATTGATGTTGAATTGGAGATTTTTTCTAATGAAATAGAACTATTTTTTTAAAAAAATCAATTTGAATTTATTTAAATTTAAACTGATATTTCTGAATTTTACGAAATTTCATATTTATCGCCATGGATCGAATTTTTTTTCTTACTGGTATTGTAAACCCTGGCGCCGACATGGTCATGGTGAGGTTAGATGATGGGAGGGTCGATTGCTAGGGGCGAGGGAGTTCAGGTTAAGGCCATTATCCAAGTTTCGCTTTTCGGTGGCGTGGTACTTGTCCATTCTTCTCCACTGTTCTTAGGCCTTAGTGGTTTATTTCATAATCGCTTGAATCCGGACCTACCATTCCACGACACAATTACAGCTTGCCCCTGCAGACTTTCTACGCGCCCACCCCAACTACTCCTGACACCAATGTGAGTTCTGCTTCTGGGGACTGCTGATTTCCCTCCTCTGTCTCTCATACCGGCGGAGCTAGCAAGCTCTGCGAGGTTTTCCTTGGGTCTAAACGGCCTCGTGAGCGATGATCGATCTGCAAAGACTGCGAAGCAGCTTCACTGGTTTCTATAATCGAGGGTCCACACTTTGTAACAAAGGACATCCACGTTCGGAGGCGAGATGGGCTAGTACGTCGAGGTAATATTTATTTATTCGAGAAGAATATAAAGAGTTCACATGCCCATAATACGATATTCATTATTTATTTATTTTGTTTATATGATGAGACGGTAGAAAAAATAGAAGAAACAAAAAAGTCATGAAACTAACACGGCAAAAAGGAAATAGAAAAAACAAAAAGGAATTGGGAAAGGGCTGAGAAGAATAAAGAGTTCAAATACCCATAATAGAATATTTATTATTTATTCTATTTATAAGAAAGAAACGGGAGAATAAAAGAAGGTACAAAAAGTGGCGGAACTAAGAGGGAGAAGGGAAGGACGAAAATTTTGTCACCAAAACCACAGGACTGCCACCTGATTCCCTCACCCAAATTTTGGCAGGCGTTTCCCACAGCACCAAATTTATGCGCAGACAAAAAAAAAAAAAGCGCCGTACCCATTCATATCCCGTCCACCTCCCGCACACCTGCCTATTCGTAACCCACTAACCCCTCACCCTAAATTAGATCGCGGTCTAATAGAAGCCGTGAGGGCCATGGCGGCACCGCCATCGAGGCTTGTCCCAGCACGCCTCCGATGCTGTCTCCGTCGCCCACACCGCCGACGTCGCCTCAAGCCAGGACCTGAGGGCACCAGTGCCAACAAGGACGCCACTACCTGCGCCCATCGATATATTGAAGGCACGCTCGAAGAAGACGAATGCCAGGTAGACTTGATTCGGGACGTGTGGTTTTTTCAGTGATAACTCGCCGCTCAGATTTGTTGATCGCTTTCAACTTCTTTTTATCAAGAATACTTTAGAATCTGGCTGTGATCTGAAAGTCTACCTTGCAAATAATAGTGACTCACTTAGGATAAATTAATACATGATAAATGTATTCACTTAGGCTGATCCATATTCAATTAGGAAAAATTCAAAAATTAATACATGATCAACTGATCAAGTATCTGCATATGTAACTAATTACCTTGTATGTCTGTTAATCCATATCAGTATGTCTTGTATTGTGTGTCTGTTAATCCATATCGGGCACTCGTTCCCTAGGCTGGAATCCCAGATCGGGCAGTAGCCATGAGGTCCCCAGTTCTCACCCAATGTTTCTGAGGGCCATTGTAGGGGGCTGGAGCATGGGGATCCCACAGCATCCACCACAGGCCATGTAGGTGTCGCTACACTCCTCACAACCCCCACATCATGGAAGAGGGCATCCGTGCATAGCCCGCCACCATGCCCAAGGTACTCCTCTATCCCTCTTCCTTGCATGTCGCCTTATGCAATTGCATTGTAGATGAAATTTTAGTGGATCCCTGTATGTATGTAGGCACCACATCTCATTGATCCATGTACGTGTGTATGCAAGAGTATTTGTGTATGGTTCATGTCCCTCTGATCTTGCCATGTGATGAGTCTGTAGCTCTGCAAGGTGTTCATCCATACATGTCTAGCGATAATTCATATAATGCGGCTGGTAATTCATTAATATGTCTGGTCTTATGTTCAATACAATAGTTTGCTTGCTAGTGCATGCACTTTAGCAAGTTTGGTTTTTGTCACATTGAGTTGTAGTTGTAGTTTGAGTCATGTTTAGTCTGAGTCAGGTCCGGTTTAACTTTCTGGTCTCATCATTTTTATTAGTTGTGGTCAAGTCTGAACAGGAACAATTTTAGCTGACCTCGAGCCATAAGTCTTAGATTGTTTTTTTACCATGTCTTTTGATCGAGTGTCCTCCCAAGAGAAGGGTGGAGTGCCATCTTCTCTGCCGTGGTGACGGCTACCATTCCAGATTGGATCGAGATTGACTTCGTGATCAAGGATATTTGCTAGGTGCGTTTCTTTAGAATTCTTGAAGTTTTTCTCATCTTTCGATTGTGGTTCATCATGGCTATGGGTGGAAGATTTATCTAGGGTTTTGAATTGCATCCAATTGTAAGCCTATCCCTCTACCATTATAGTGATACTGCTTGCTTGCCTTTTGGTTGATCACTAGGGATTGTTTCGTCCACCAGAACTATTTGATCTGTCCATATATCATATTCTATCTTGTTGTAGTGAACTTATCCCGATCTGATGTTTGCTTGATCGGTTGTTGTTGTGGTTGACTTTTTTGGAATAACATGAACTCTTAAGTTGAACCCGAAACTAGCAATGTAATTTTTTTTGTTTACATGAGCTAGATTTTCATTGTATATGTACATGGTACATAGATAATGCTAATGTTTATTTTCCACAATCTAAGGTAGCTTTCTTTTGGTATATTAGAATGGTTTCGCTTACTTTTGGCGATGTTACTTCTGGAAACCCTGTGTCCAATAGTATTCTCCACCACTGTTTTTGTGACTGCAATCACTTCCTGTGCAATATGGATCAAGTAACGGAGACATGCTTAATGTTTATGTCGGAAATGATATACTTTCATATATGATACATTATGTAAATGCCCCACGTCTATTGGTTGATTTAACTTGCCTGCTAATGGAAATTAATAAAATTATTTGAGAAAAATAGCAGATTGTGTGGGCATAGATATCTTGTTTTTAAATAATCTCATTTTGGTTCCTTTTACTATATTAGACCTAGTGTAACTGTTGCCCATGCAGTTTTCATAACATTAAACGACACAAGGCCACAATGCTCCGCCGCCATTGAGCCCATCCACGATAGCAAAGTTATTTTCGATCGTCGGATCCGTCAGTGGACGCCTGGATCTGGTTGGAAAAAAAAAATCCTCCCTTCCTCTTTCTCCCGTCGCTCTTCCTCTCGTCCTCGCGACGACGCGAACAGGGACGACTGCGCCGACCCCGGCGCGCGCGGCCTTCGGCGGCGGTGGCGGCCTTCCTCCTCCTCCTTTTCCTCCACCTCCGCATCTTCCTCCTCCTATCTCTTCTTCCCCCGAGGCGGCAGCAACGGTGGGCGGGAGCAGCGGCGGGCGACAGCACCAACGGCCGGCGGTGCCGGAGGGCACGCCGGCGCAGCTGGGGCCCGGAGGCCCCCTTCCTCTTCCCCATCCTCCCGGCGTCCTCGTGACGAAGCGAACGGGGGCGACGGCGCCAGCCCCAGCCCCGGCACGCGCGGCCTACGGTGGCGACGGCGGCCTTCCTCCTCCTCCTTTTCCTCCACCTCCGCATCTTCCTCATCCTTCCCCCGAGGCGGCAGCAACGGTGGGCGGGAGCAGAGGCGGGCAGCAGCACCGGCGGCCGGCGGTGCCGGAGGGCACGCCGGCGCGGCTGGGGTCCGGAGGCCCCCTTCCTCTTCCCCATCCTTCGGGCGACCTGGTTGATGTCGGGGAAAGTAGCTCGCGTGCGATCTCCTCTGGTAATGAAACCCTAGGGTTTGACCGTAAGAGTAGGCTGCGTCCAGACCCTGAACTTACTACCTCTAATTTTTGGAACAAGCAGCTTAACACGGAAGTTGCGTCCTACATGCTCAGCGACTTCGTCTATGCCCTTATCTTTACAGGTACTAACCAATTGGACCTCTTTTTGCGCACAAAAATTAAGATTTCATGTACAATATAGGTATGACTGCTTTATGGTTTTGATGATTCAATGAAGCACTATAGTGTGTGCTTTCATAGTTCTAACGGGCTGGTTCTTTGAAACCATTGTTCTGCATATTTTGTTGTTTGTAGTGTAAGAATGGGACAATAGTTGCTTGCTAGGTGTCTGATAAATTGCTCACCACGGCTCACTTGGGTCAAAGTATTAGGTTCATGATTAATTTGGATAGTTTGGAAAAGAAGTCGGTAAACAATTTGTATGAAAACTAAATTTGCACTCATACTTGCTTATGGTCATTGCCAGGATCGAAACTGTGAGGAAGCTGATGACTTTCCTGCTTTATCACATATGTATATGCATTAAATTTTTAAAGGTATAAAATCATTTTGAGCCTTATTTTATTCTACACCCACTTAATTTCCAACTTTGGTGTTCATGTCCTTTTTTCAAAGTGAAAGAAATTATGTCTTCAGTTTGCCATTGTTAACTTAGATTTCTAAAAAAGTTAATATTTGAGTGTTGGTTCCTGCAGAAATGAATAACATGTACATCATTTTTTTTTTTGCAATACTTCCTTTTACTACAGAGCAGTGTTTCATTGAACTTACCATCATTCAACTGTCCCTGATCTGAAATTATGACTTAAATGACAAATCATGTATGGTTTAGTTGCCAGCAAGCAAATGGTGTTCCTACCAAGTGACAAAACAGACCATGTGAAAAGCTTGAAAGTTTCATGTGTTGGTGTGTTTTCATTTCTTATAGAGGTTCGATATAAGAGTTACACCAAACTTTGCATGTACAGTGTACCTTTATCTTAACTATTATTTAATATCTTAGCTTTATATGCATCCATTTGATTGAACTTTTCCTTCAGTGAACCATATCCTGATTTCTGAATTTTTTTAAGGATCCATATCAACCAGTATGTGTCTGCATAGGCAAGCTTCTGCTTTGGTTACACTCACTTAACATTAGGCCAAAAAAATGGAGGTCAACAACATTTTCAAACAGGTGAGCTTATTTTCTTCAGATAGAGCTTATTAGGCTATGCATACATGACCAAGAAATTTCTCTTTGTTGTCAGTGCACTTCATAACCATTTAGCTATCAAGTGACTCATCACAAAAGCCCAGGTATTCCTTGTGTCATATCCACTGAGATTTACTTGCTTTGTACTGCACATCTGGAATAATACAATGTTTGTGTCCCAGTTAATAACAGGTTCTGTATACTGAATCAAATATTTCCAGATTGCCAGTGCTTGCGCACCATACTGAGGTATACTTATTCAACATATCCATTCACACTGAAATTAGTTCCTTCTATTGTTATCATTTTTGGACGCTATACTGAATTGTCCAGCACCCTTAGTTAGTATATACGCTTCATTTGCCCAAACACAGGTGCATGTACGAGACCAAGACCACCAACCATTGGATCCATGTTGCCGCTGTTGTCTTTGGTTACAACATATATGCCTGGCATAGCCATGCCACAGTTTCCCAAAAAAAGCTTCAGGCATGTCTTCTAAGATACTTCTGCATATAGATAATCTCAAATGATGTCCACAACTCAATAAGAGAAAATTTAAACTGGTTCTATGCCTTTCTAATACCACTATTTTTCCATCATTACTTTCAAAGAATATCGGAACACATTGTTTTTATAATTAATTATAGTTATGACATCATCATGCACAGATCTGAAACACCATTGTAGTGTGGCTTGGTCTTATGCTTCGTTTATTATGGCGTTTCCAGAAATAAGATATGCAGAATAATGAGAAAAAGTCTCACTAAGGTTTGCTATCTCTGTATTCCCATCATCAAATTTTCCGCTTTCGTTTCCCTACGTATATAGATCTGTTTAGTATCGGATACTCATTTTCATCTTCTTACCTGGCTATAAAAAATGATGCTTTGCCTACTACATGATGCTTTGTTTTGTAGGATACATACAAATTGGAAATTATAAGTGCCCCATCAATGAATCCAGATCAGATAACTTGCCCAAAACACCAAGGTAACACTGTTCCTGGTCCTCCTACTATTCTTTAGGCACACAATCCCAAGATGGATGACAATAACATTGCCACTTATAAAAGTAAGTTCACTGAATATAGCAGACCACGCACTAGGCAAAAACAAGAGTTGGTGGGTTACAACAATTTTTTGGTTCCGCTAGGATCACACGTTTTGGTTCAGCCTCAGTGCATTTCGGTGATGATTATTTGTTTTGTTCTTCCTGTTATCTACTGCGTTTTTTTGGGCTGTGCAGTGATGACTGATGAGCTATTTTTGACTGAGACAATAGAATTGTGCAATGATGATTAACTTCATCCATCCATAATGGTCATTGCATCTGCATTATATGAGTATGAGCATTTCCATTCGTGGTATCCGCATATAGAACGTACAAAATCCAAGAAATTTCCTCTTTTTTTGGGGGGCGCACAAAATTCAGGCTGCTAATTAAGTTGTTCATTACGGCCAAAGTTAAGTTCAGACACTAATTTTTGGGTGCCCATTGGCGTTGTTTTTTGGGTGCCCCTTCTTGTTTTAGGCAGAGGCAGCCGCTCCTCACAATGTCTCTGATCTTTTCATTTCATTTCCTGTATGTATGGATTCATATTGCTTACGAATAAGGTTTCTGTTCATGAGTATATATAGGTGTGTGCACATGGTGCTGCTTTATCTATTTTATTCTCATATGCTATTCCTGATAATGTACCTATTACAATTTCACCATATGATGATATCTCAGGTGTTTCTGATATACCTCATCATATTTCTGTGCCTTGGCTGTTTTGCATTTTTTTCTTGCTTGGTATTGAAGGAGGTGATACCACTGTTGAACAAATTATTTTAAGCACATTCAACCTGCCCACGACAGGTTATTTAGTCTGATATTAAATCTCAAGCAACCAATTCCTAAGAAGAATAAGGGAATATATGCCCTAAACTTAACACATAGGTCAATGGAACTCAGACCTCAAATTAGTCAACCGAGCTGCAAGAGAGATCTCCCCAGGACACATCAAAATAGTGTTCTCTCAAGCTATGGAGGACGTACCAACATGGATGTTTTTTTAGACAACCATTATCCTATTATCTGAAGGCCAACATCAAATTGGGCAGTTTGGTGAAGTAAGCTTATACACCTCTTTTGTCTCACACTATTACAGTATGATTCACCATATCCACACTGATTTGTTGTAGTCTAAACTCCAAGTTATATCAAGAAAAAAAATTAACCACTCTGTCACAATATATTTATGTTTGGCACAGGCAGCTCTGACTCACCCAGTCTAGCAGTTTATATTTTTTAGTATATAAAACTTCTCAGCTATTTATAGCAGTTAGCGATGATGGTTGTCCACTGAGCTTCTATATGCGTCTGTCGTTGCCCGTTGTCTAGCACTGTGGTGTGCCTATACTATCTATTACAATCATTGCATTGCCAGAGAATTTTTATTTCTATTCTTGCTTTGTTCCCTTTCTTTCTGTATTTGGTTCTTTTTGTTTGACTTAACACCTAATGTTTGTCGGTGGTCAGATTTTACAGGTCCTATACTCATATTAAGGAACATTTCTGGCAACCCACAAAATCTTGACCCACTGTATCATTAGCTAATAGCCTACAATTGCAGGCGTTGATATCTTCAGTTCATAATGGTTGGATGAAGAATAAGAAGTAATCTACAGTTCCAACATTATTATTGACCGATAAAGACACTAACCAGGTACTGTATTAAACAAACAATCCTTCCAACTTAAATAGCTATTTTTATTAAAAATACTAATGATGTCAGTCGCTCTTACCGTTGTTCAGGTCTAATTACCTTGGTTTGGTCATTGCAGGTACCGTGCTAACCCATATGCATGCTTTATTAAAAAAAAATACTGATCACTCAATTGCCAGTAGTTGCATTATATGGGAGGAGTTAACCTCATTTTTAGGAGGCAACAACGTAGTCTTTTTTTAGTCTTCGATTATAATTGTAGCAGTATCCCCGGTTCAGAGGAGCTAGTACTTATTTTTGACTTGCTTCAACCTCAACGATTCAGTCTTTAATAAAAGCTGTGCAAATAACATTACCAACGATCCATGGATTGCTTCTACACCCATGACCTCTTTTATCTTGGTGTGTCACAAACAATTAAAGTATTAAACCCATGTCTATTTTGTACACCTATGCTGCAAATACTTTACACAAATACAGCTTTAAATTTTGTTGTATATTGCATTACTCATTATATCATGTATACATGCTCTACATGGAGATTCACTAATTACATACGTATATCAAAGTACTGCAATTTGAACACCCGTTGGTTTCCATATATTAGTATTGTAATCTTAACTTGGTATTTACTGTCAACGCTTTTGCCCGTGCGGGCGCGTGAATGCGCGTGCCCAGCCACTAGTGCTGTTTTATGTGTGCATGCCTGCAGGTAGCAGATGACTGCTAGCAACTTATATAACACCCTCCACGTACAAGGTATTTTATACCAATGTTATGTACTTGTATCATTACCTTTTTCATTAGATTGACACTCTGCTTCCATTTCCTTAGTATTGTCATATTCACAGGCACCGTGGCTATTTATTTTGTTCCATTTCATTAGTATAGACCTACAGTGAGCATCTACCGGATGCAAGGAAAAAAATATATTTCTTGGTTGTGCTCCTCAACTCACAAACTGTATAGAAAGAACAAAGCTGCTATTTTGGTTGGGTTAAAATCATACTAGCAAATTTGGACATCTGACTTTGAAGCCTGGTGTTATTTGGACAAATAAAGAGACCCAAGGGAACTCACCATCTTAGCATTATGTATTTCATATGGTTAACCATTTAGAATTCAATGATCAAAATAACTATAGAATTTTACATCGATTTCGCCTAAGGTGATGATACCAATTTTGCTAGTTCACATGTATTCCTTACATTAAGAAAGGTTTCTAAACGTAGTTGTTTTTAGGTACTACAGTTATGAATGGAATGTACAAATATAATTATTTGGTGCATTATTGGTGTTTCCATTTGCTACAATACAAGAGTTGGGGAGAAACACCTGTAACACCCAAAATTTGCATTCATTTTTAAATAGAGGGAATTGATTTAATTATGCAATTATTTGATCATTAAATATAGGGAAATAATAATTTTTCACAAATATAAAATCAACATAGGGCTAAGTACATGTATGTTGCATTCATGTCGGAGCATAATTTTTCTTGTACTGCTTGGGTTTTATTTGAATTTGCAAAAATTCAAAATCTATTTGGAAAACCTATTTGAAAATGCTTTTGGAAAATAGA